>CM046836.1:6273177-6728177 GCA_025618425.1 Heliocidaris tuberculata | reverse complement strand
GTGTGTGTGTGGTGTGTGCATGCATGAAGGAAGGAGAGGTAGATATACAAACTGAGAGACAGAGAAGTATAGGCCTAGAGACAGGCAGACAGAGAATGAGAGAGACGGTGTGTGTACATGTAGCATCTGATGGAGACTGAAATACACAGGTTTGTGTGTATGATGAAGCATATTGCCTTCCAGACTATACAACGTTTTTTGATCAACCAGAGTTATGTATTCTTTAATGAATTCTCGTCCGTGTAAAATCTTCATTAATTTTCCATTCATGTTTCCATATCTCACGTTTGATAGGTCTTGAATAATGATATCTGCATCGTGGATGGAACGTGTTACACAATACAAACTTTACGATAATGAGATGTTGAGAAACAGATGGGGGGGGGGGGGGGAGGAGGAGGAAATGAATCCAAGAGGCCGTTTAGAAAGCTAGAAGGAGAGAGACTGCAACAGAACCTCACCGTGTAGGCTTTTTTTTTTTTAAAGTTCATTCACGTCCTTCTGCCAGCAACAAGATGAATAAGGTAGGATAAAAAAATGCAATGAACTTAGATCTTCTTCATGTCCTTACGCTGACCCGTCATTTCGATAAAATAAAAGGGTATTGTTGGAAGATAATATTTATTCAATTTTCATTATTTTTATACAAGATTTATCCTGGTACAGCAATAATGTTGATCAAAATGGTATGCTCTTCCGCTCTGTAAAACTACCATATGCTTTACCTCATGGTTTTACAAAGACAGAATGTTGAGGGTAGTCAGGGCCCGAATACAATGTGTTATTAAAATGCTATTTATCAGAATCATAGCATTTCATCTATTTCATAAATCCAATGAGATGATTTATAGCTGGTACCGCCATGAAGCCACAGGCCTTTATTGATATCATCCTACCGTCTTTTAGCTGTTTCTCCCTTTCTCTCTTTTCCCCATCTCTCCTTTTCCTTATCTCTTCTTCTCTCCCCATCTGTTTTTCAGCCTATGTTCATTCTTTGATGTATGTATTTATATTGTTATTTTGAATTTACTTATTATGTATATCCATTTTTCCTATGCCAGTGGAGACCACTATTCAATGTTTTGAATTATGGATCAATGAAAATAATCTGAATCTGAACCTGAATCAAATTTAGCATTCGTATTAAAGAACTATATTAGGAAGACATGATACAAAATAAGAAGTATATTTTCATCCCCAAAGGTCAAGTTTCCAACAGTCAATCAAAACAGAACCACTGGTTTATATAAAAATTAAATTATATCAGAAATGAGTCGAGTATTTAAAACAGTCTATTCAAATTAGTCTTATCAAACACACTTTGGATACTCTGTACAATAGCTCAGGCTTTGAGAGACAACGAAGGCATGCCCAAAGTAAAATAAATTCCTATGAAGACATATTTCTATGAAAATGTTTATTATTCATGGGCGGTAGGAAATAAATGCTATAATATGCTCAATATGCTTCATATGAAACAATGTTTCCAATAAAACTCCCGGAACTCCTCTCACGTTGAATTTGAACTTATTAATTACATTTCACTTATCCTACACACCAAAAGAGCTCGCTATAGCTGCATCGTTATGGTAGTAACACCATGAACAGCATTAACATAATTAATGTACCTTACATTTTCTTCTTTTTCAGACACAATTTTTCTGAAACAACCACCTTCTTATTTTCTAAAATTGTATTTATCTTTTCTTTTTTTTGGGGGGGGGGGGGACCAGGCGGAGGGAGTTGGCAACCCCAATAAGGAATTGTAATAAAAGGATTTGTTAGCACATTTAACATTTCGTCAGCAACTTTGAACCAACTATATCTCTTAAATTGGTCTCATAAAAACGCTTTGTGCGCGACTTGATGACGATAAACATCGGTCCATGCGGGTCCGCTTGCTATTCATAAGGACCGCTATTCATATAAAACAGCTATTCATTTAACATGCGTTATGAATAGCAGTTCTTGTGAATAGTTATGAATAGTGGTCCTTATGAATGAAGGTCCTTTTGAATAGCGAGGTAATTTGTCTATAGTTTGCTCGCTATTTAGCAGGACCGCTATTCATACAAAACCGCTATTCATTTAGTCACGCGTTATGGATAGCGGTCCTTACGAATAAGTGGTCCTTATGAATAGCAGTCCTTATGACTAGCGAGGTTACGTCGGTCCATGTGGTACATTTTTGGTGCTAATCGATTTATGGTAATTAGCCTTCTATCGGTTTTCTCGGATCCGATACACTTTCTCCTTAGACCGATTTATCGTTGATGATATCAAATCATTGATATGCGACCAGCCCTTTACGCTACACCACAAGCTGGCAATGCTATATAAACCCGAATGATTCTGGCGTAACCAGATTTGTTTAACAGGGGGGGGGGGGGATGACACACAACATCACAGGCTTACATACTTACACTCACGCACACACATGGGTTGGGGTAGGGTTAAGGTCTTGAGATAAGTTCCATGAATGAATTTTTTTTAGTGGATGAACAAGAAGGGCATGGCCCCCTTGTGCCACATGGCAATAGACCTATGATCCCCACATTGGACGAAATCATAATAAAAAGATGCTTAATGTACGTTCAGGTTGCTGCATAGTACCTGATGATTTCAATCATGTCCACCTGTTCACCGGAAATGTACCCTTTCAACAGTGGAACTCACACAACCAACCTCGACGATGTTAGAGTGGCACAGTGTCAAATTCTAATCATTCATGCCATCATCATGAATTGTAGCCTACTATATGATAAACCTGTATTTTATTTTTATCTCGGAACATATAGAGGAAGCAGCAGAGAGGGTTAGACAGACAGACAGAAAAAATAAAGACAAACAGAGAGAGAGAGAGACAGACACAGAAAGAGACAGACAGACAGACCTACAGACAGAAAGAGACAGAGAGAGAGAGGCAGAGAGAGAGAGGAGGGAGTGAGAAAGAGTGAATTGATCCGACATTTGGTCCAGCGACATTTTCTGCTAGTAGAATTTAGTCAAAGATTGAATTGTAGGGATTAGGTTTAGTGTATGGTTGGGGTTAAGGTTAATTTTAGGTGACGAGTTGTGTTTAACTTGAAGTTGGAAATTCGGCTAGTCTACGAAACTGACAACGGAGCAATAATCACTGGGCATGTTGGCTCAGTTGGTTAGATCGCCCGCCTCATGAATGGGAGGTCGTGGGTTCGAACCCCGGCCGAGTCATACCAAAGACTTCAAAAATGGGACCTTCTGCCTTCTAGCCATTCGCTCGGCATATTAGAATGGAGAAGGGTAATGATAACATTATGTTATGCAGGGCCCGCTGGAAGAGCAATTTGATAACTGAAGTGGCTACCCTGGGTAAATAAAACGTTATTATTATTATTATTATTATTATTATTATTATTATTATTATTATTATTATTATTATTATTATTATTATTATTATTATTATTATTATTATTATTATTATTATTATTATTATTATTATTATTATTATTATTATTATTATTATTATTATTATTATTATTATTATTATCACAATAAAGAGGAAATGCAATTATGATTTATGGATCATGTGGGTATATAAACATATTTTCATAAAGGTATTTATTTTAAATCTACAAAAAAGGACAGGACTTACTATATTACAGGGGAAATAAGGACAACAAGGATAAGGGGGGGGGGGGCACTCGTTTTTCCGAAGGTTCATATTACCGAAGGTTCATAATTCCGAAACACAAACTTACCATACCAGGGGGTTCATAACTCCGAAAATGAAATAGGGTTAATTATTCTGAAAGTTCGTAATTCCGGAAAAATGATGGAGGGTTCTATTTTAATTTTTAATTACATAATTCTAATCTGTTTCGCTTTTATTGCATTCTTATCAGAATTACTTATAATGTTACTCTATACGGGAGCCTAATCATTTACAAGCATTTCTTTTTATTTAGGCTCCCCACATTTTACAATTTCTTCTTTTCTTGCCAGTCGTTCATATATCTCTCAAAACTTTCTATTTATCGTGCATTGTACTTGATTTGAGTTTCTTTACCCGTACGTTTTGAAATATTTTTGACAATTATGCTTGTAAAATCTGTTTTGGTTTTCTTTTTAATGTAAAATTGGAACAAATAAACTTCAAACTTCAAACTAAATTTTCGGAATTATGAACCGTATATTTTTTTTTAAATCATGAACCCTATTTCATTTTCGGAATTACGAACCTTCGGAATAATGAACATTCGGAGTAACGAACCTTCGGAATAATGAACCTTCGGAGTAAAGAACCTTAATTCGGAGCATGCGAACCATCGGAAATATGAACCTTCGGAATAACGAACCTCTGGAATTATGAACCTTCGGAAAACGACATGTAACCTAGGATAGGTTAAATACTTTACATTATAATAATTACCATTCAAAAGAATTTAGTTTGCTGCCTGTGAAATATTTTGCTTTGTATTTGTTTCTTTGTATGTTTTTGTTTAGTTTTGTTTTTCATTTTTTCGGTCCATAATGAATCAAAATTGATTGCACTATGAATCCTCTCAAGTTAACAGAATCCCTTCTTCTGTTCTTTAGTAAATGTGAAGAAATATGAATATGATAAAGGCATTCTATTTCATTTTGGGAATTAAAAAAAAAACTTAAGAATTATGAACCGTCGATTAAATACGAGCTGTAACCTATTTCTGTCGCACCAGAAGAAAATGTGTCCAACAAAAGAAATTTGACTCTTCCTTTCTGCTTATTGCTCCTTTGTTTGATTTAAATTTAAAAATTGTGTTTCGTTACTGTAATTCTTGATATTTTACGTAGGTGGGATTATAGATAGTGAGTGTCTGGGGTTACTATATATTTTTGGAATGATGAGTTCATAAATATAGCGCATCGTCAATTCGTCATGCATGCACCGGTAATCCATGTCGGTTTTTAGGTGAGAGGTTTAATGCCGACGTGCATCTTAATTTGATCTGCATGTAGGGAAAATGACTACTGAAGTCATAAAATGCCTGCTATCGGCCTAAAGCTACTTTTTAGCAAAGCCGTAAAATACTTGTCAATCCGCACAAGAAGGAATCTTATGTTTGAAATACATTTAATACGCACATCGTTTAAAAATAAAATATGGAAAATAAAATCATATATACAAACAAAAACATTAAATCAACGGCAACAAAATATAGGCAACCAAACAGACAACCAACCAAACAAATAAGCAAACAAATAGCATACACTCAAGATATTAGATCCTGCCTCATTACATAATCCATGATATTGAAATATTGCATATAGGCCTGCAAAGTCCCTGAAGATATTCTGAGCATACTGATCGAAACGTCGATAACCAAAGAACTCTTAGCGGAGCTCACCAGCCCTTTTTAAAGGCTCTGATTCCTTTGAAAGAATACATGGTGTAACCTTGAAAACAGTACCTACAAGTCAGTTTCTCCACCATGAAAAGTATCGCTGATAATTCACTAAAAAGTGCCTTGTATAATCACTTATTCTGTATCTGAATGTACAATGAAAAAAGTATATTCAGATAAAAAGTCCATGATTTGTCCATATCATGCAAGAATGACTGACCCTATCAGTTGAATCCTTTTTTCATGTCAATGGAAATTTTGATAATTTTCTTTAAAAAGAAATAACACGTTTTGTGAAGAAGTTCAGTTTCATGCAACATGTCTTTGAAATATAAATAATAAGGTCTAAACTCATACCATGATACATGTCATGATGAATAATTTTCTAGTCCAATTCTTTCCCATTGTCCTTGTCCGTGCCTTCCCCTATACATAATACTGTATGTATATATATATATATATATATTTTGAAAAAGCTTTTGTAATTTGCTATAGTGCCATACGCATATACATGTTACAATGCACTGAAAGCTAAAGAAATACACCCAGGAAATTAATATGGCACGTAATGAACTACATGAATTTAATGAAATCTCTTTTATCAAAAAACAAGGAACAAATATAAAGAAAGGCTTTCTGCTGTAACTCCCTAAGGAGATCGGGCGCATGATCTGCATGTTAATGGAAAAAGGAAGAAGAAACAAGTAGTGCAGCAGCAACAACAAAAAATATTAACGTGTGTAGTCTCATATCTATAATCATGAATTTATTTCATAAAGTGTTACACTTATAATATTTCATATATACCAAATGTGATATATGAAATACAGAAAAAAAAATACTCATGCAGTTGCAAAATGCGAGATAAGATATTTTACAGAATGATAATGACTGCCAAGTCCATTCGATGTGTAAAAATACAATTTGCCATCCGATTTGCTTGGTGGAAACTGGAAACAAATATTGTATAAAACAATCAACAAAACTCTGACCCCATTGTTTACTACACGTATTTCAGTGCTTTCGATGACATGGCAGGTATCATGATAAAAATAAATTACCAAGTTCTTACTTTTTATGTATAGAAAGTAAATACACTCATTTGAAATACCCTTTTGACCAAAAAAATCAAACAATGCCATAAATCACATCTTAAATTGCCTATTAACCCAAATTAATGCGGTTACCTGTCGTTTTCCGAAGGTTCATTTTTCGGAAGTATCGTTACTCCGACGGTTCGTAATTCCGAAAATGAAATGGGGTTTATAATTCCGAAAATACTTCCGAAAATTCCGAAAATGAAAAAGGGTTCATAACTCCGAAGTTTCGTAATTCCGAAAAGTTATGTAAGGCTCTATTGCATTTTCGGAATTACGAACCTTCTGAATAACGAACCTTCGGAGTAATGCATCAAATGTTCGGAATTATGAACCCTATTTCATTTTCGGAATTTTGAACCCCCTGCTATGGGAAATTTATGTTTCGGAATTACGTACCTTTGGAATTATGAACCTTCAGAAAAACCAACCTTCGGAAAAACGTGTACTGCAGGCGAGGTCGTCGCTAGAGGGATGATTTAGAAGCGAGTGACAGGCCCTACCCATAAAAAGTGGGAGTCTCAAAAAAACTTCCATATCTCTTGTGGCAAATTTGAATATATCGTTTATTTCGTCATGAGTCTCGGAAGACTCCTGCTTGTTGACAATTTTTGTCTTGGTTGCCACCTTTCCCCTATCCGAAATATCTGTCACCCCCGCGGATACAAATATTCCATTGCAGTCGTTTTGCTGTAATTATCTTGCAATTCATTAACGTGAATCAAAGAAATCTCAAGGCATCAAACGTGGAATGTATCAACAATGTACATGGGCTTGAAATGTTGTCAAGAATGTTGTAAAGAATTCATTATATCTAACAAATCTGTCTAATAATTTTTATCTCTTCGTGCTATTTATCCTGGTATAAATTGTATACATTTTGAATCAAAATTATCATTCTTATCTTGCAATTCATTTCATCGAGTGAATATTTCTCATTAATCTCCATTCGATATCTATCCTGGTATGAATCATACATATTTGAATTAAATATGTGATCGTCATTATGGTATTCATTTTCAAGCAAAATACATTTATCAGCAATTTCATCTTCTTGCAATATCTATGCTGGTACAAACAAGAGCATTGAAGAGTGCATTGAGATAAAAAGTAAATTCTTGTAAAGGAGGCTATGGATAATACTTATATTTGTATATGTTGTTGTTTTTTTTTTTTAATGAATAACTTATTTTGTTTAATCAATGGCATACGAAATCTAAACCAATTGGCCCGAACCATGGGTAAGGTTTAAACCTCCGCAAGCGTATTAAAAAAAGCGTAAATAAGCGCACATTGCCCATGCGCGCGCTCAAAGAAAATATATGATTGGATAGGATTTCGTGCGCATCTACGCTTAAAAAAACCGGGAGAGGGGTTTAAACCGTGGTTTAAACCTGTAAACTAAACCTCCTTTGTGAATTCTGGCCATAGTTTTTGTTTTTATCAGATATCACAAGTCATGGAGAAGGGTAGATCGCTAGATGGAAAGATAACCACTGATTTATTATTTTAGATTCACTTGAAAGGTCTCCTGGTTTTATTCGCACACAATTCAAAATATTACATCCCATGAACAAACGGTTACATAAAATTAATGTATATCTATACACTCTTTAAAAAGTTGGCAAAAAAATGCCCAATTTTTAACCAACACTGGGCAACATACTGTCCACACAACTTTTGGTTAAAATTTGCCCAACTGATGTTGGGCAATCCATTTACTATGTTGTTGGGCAAATTAAATTGCCCATCAGTTGGTGACCCATTAGATTTTACCCAACTCTACAATTGCCCAACTGTTGGTTATATTCTCAGTTGGGTAATTATTGCCCAACCAATCTTACCCAATAGGATTGCCCAACCCTCTATTTGTTCAGCTGTTTGGTAACAAATATCATGTGGTTGGGCAAATTCAGCTGCCCAATTTATTGTTTCCTTTTTCCTCCAACCTAGGTAAAAAAAAAAATGAAATCTGCTTGTTACGTCCTTCTGGGTCTTAACCTAATCAATCCTAACCTATCCTATTTTAAGCTATCCTATCCTATATCTTAACCTATCCTATCCTAGTCCTATCCTATCCAGCTAGTGCAAACTAGTGCAAGTTCTTATATACCCCTTATATTTTTTATGCATTCGGTGACAGTTAGTAAATCGGGCCACCCCAAACCATACGCTACTAAAAATTCATGAATATTCATATAAGTGTTTTCCCCAATATTGGGTAAAAATATTTACCACAAGTTGGGCAAAAGCGAATTTCTAACCAACCATCAGTTACCCAACAAAATTTACCCAACTGGCAAAGGAAATGTGACAAAATTACACAACTACAGGGCAACAAGTACCCAACCCATAATTACCAAATACTGTTGGTAAATATATGCCCAATATTTAGGTAAAAAGTATTGACCAATATTGGTTACACCACTCGAGTGTCCAGTTGGTTAATAATAGCCCAGAATTGGGAATATTTTTAACCAACCAGCAGTTACCCAACTAAATTTACCCAACATTTTAAGAGTGTACCTTTGAGTGACTGCCTGCGGCCCTGTCTATTTCAGGCACTGGCGGTCAGGCTTTGCAGCTACTTTGATATCTGGTTATTTTTAATATACTGGACTGCTAGCCCAATAAGTGGATCTATGTATGTGATACGCTGTCTTCCCCTGCTTTTTTCCTCAATTTTCCAGTTAAAATCTTATCTTCTGCATTAGCATTCGTCTCAGGAATTTCATTTCCTCAACTCTGATGCTGCTATCCATGCATTTATTCATTGTCCAACTCTCACAGCCAAACGTGATAGTGAACTAGACATGGCATTTCAAAACTCCGATTTCAGTGGTCATATTCAGGTTTGTATATACATGTAGTATATTTAACATATTTTCCCTTTGATTTAGTCAAATGACTCCTCTGCAAGTGTAATACGTCTTCTGTTCTCTGTTTCTCTGTTTCACACATTACATACGACGTAACAACCTCTCAATTAAAAAATGCACAGCCATACTTCTACATAGTATTTTCCAACCCTATTTTAATCCATTGAATTTTCTGAAATTCCTCTCTAACAGAATAAAACATTCAGTCAGAAAAAAAGCGTTGAAAACTGAGTTCATATTGATTTTAAAGAATATAAAAGTATTTGTATTTGTGATACATAGTCCATTTCTTGAGATCTAAAAATATAATTTCAAAGCCACTTCAGTATACAGGATTTGTGAGGTTTACATACTGTAATTCTAAACCTTTTCTTTTTAATTTTTGGTTACAAATTGGATTCCAAAACCAACAGGCTAAGATTACAAAATACTTTTACTTTTGGTAACTTTGGTAGAAAAAGGGTGTTTTTCATGTCTGTTTCGTACATATTCGTAATAAAATATTGTGTCTATGTACTTCGGATTGTAAATATGTCTTTCATGTAAGCGTGTTTGGATTATTATCCCGGCTTTATCTCCGAAAACAGTTACAATCACACAATACATTGCAAGGAATAGATCCTACTCATGATATTTCCTACTTTTAAAAAATCTATCTCCTAGACCAAATGCTTTTATGTACTACATCGAGAGTAAAAACCAATCAAAAATGAACAAATTAAAGCATGAATTATGATACAACCAATAAAAAAACACCAAAAAACGCTATAATGCGTGAATTATGTAGCCTGATCGGTTAGTCACAGACGGACATTTGACAAATTTTGAAATTTTGAAGGCCTGCAGAAAATAAGTATTTAAGTGAAGAGAGCTACATGTATTTTATGTTTAATTGTGAAGAGCATCATCGAAGAAGTGGAAATTTGATAAAATTTGGTTGCCATGGTAACCTACTAAATTATAATTCATAAAATATTCAATATCACTGACGGACAAAATGCCTATACTCTTAACCGATCAGGCTCTATATGCTACAAAACCAATTGTTGCACCAGGATTTTCTCTACAGATTTATATCTTTATTTTTAAATTAAAATCGGTAAATCATGCCCTCAAGCATTGAAATCCGCTTTAAACTTCAAAATAAACCCAATACGAGTAAATCCGGCGAAAAGAGGTTATCAAGTAGTATTCTCATATTATTTTCCAGCGTATATCACGGGTAGCATTTCCTCAACACACACAGTACTGTTCATAAGGCAAAAACCGGTACAGTAAAAGAATATCACAAATCACTTGCACAAAAATACTACTTTCGTAATGATGTGTATAATACAGCATATACTTGGGTTTAACACAATTTGAATATGATGATATGAAACATTATAATTCAAATTAATATGAATAAAACTGCCGCGTCCGCATCTCTCAGATTAAGGGGGAAAATCAAGTACTTATTTCCACCTCGGCACAGGATAACGTAGTGTCTGACTTTGTGCCTGATCTACCCTTTAAATTCATATTCATCACCTTCATAAAATAGCAGGTGCCTTTCAATGAATATATAAATAGCTTTAATCATCTATGTAATGGGAAATATATTTGCCTCAGAGAGTACTTTTCAAGAAGAATCACTTGAATTTGTGATCACGACAATGACAGATGGCCTGTTGTTTAAGATATAATGATAATATTATTTATTATGTTTCTTTTGTTTTTTGATGTTTAATTATGATGTGATCAATTTTGTACAAACTTTGTGAAAACAAACATTATCAGCTTTTTAGCTGCAAGTCTTGTTTTTTAATAAACCATTACAATTCATTTCAATTCAATTCCCTCTACAATTTACATTAAAAGACTTCCCTTAATGTCAGGCAAAAAAACCTAAAACAAAACAAAAACAAAAAAAAAATTAAAGAGTGTCACTCTAAAGAATTTTTTGAACTATTGTATATGAAGATGAAAGTGTCCGTCCTTTTTAGAAGGTGATAGTTTTCGCATAATGCATTTACTTTGCTATCCATTTTAACTTCAAGAAAACCCATCATCTCGAGAGAGAAAGTGGTGTCCTGGTTTGTTAACGAAAAATCTGCCTAATTATTCCAGCATTTTAGTACATTTTCATGATCATACATTTTCTAGAAGAAAGTATACCGTTCTTCCTTTAAAAGTATCCTTTTTTGTCATAGAAATTAGATGCAGAAGGGAGGGAGTAAGGGGAATACTTTTAACGATCTTTTTCCCGATATAACCATCAGCACTGAAAGTGATTTTCGAAAAGAAGTCCCTGTGATTTTCTCAGGCCCTCATGTTAAGAATGCCATCTATAAACCTTCTTTCTTGATTGGTAAGATCTGCTT
The DNA here is from genome assembly GCA_025618425.1 of Heliocidaris tuberculata. Taxonomy (NCBI): domain Eukaryota; kingdom Metazoa; phylum Echinodermata; class Echinoidea; order Camarodonta; family Echinometridae; genus Heliocidaris; species Heliocidaris tuberculata. The sequence continues at coordinate 6,716,472 of CM046836.1, read as the reverse complement.
CTGTATTTTCTCTCTCTTCATGTATAAAATTATTCAAATACACATGCGAGTAAAATGAAGCTAACATGGAGAAGTCGGAAGTTTGCTTAATCTGGGTGATGCGAACACGAAAAATAGATCTAAAGGAGAATGAAAGCTTCATACAAAGCTTTAATAAGCATGATTAGTGGAGGCTGAAAATAACATAATCAAATTCATGAAGGATTGAGAAAAATCGACAAAGAAGAAAAAAACTTATTAGTATGTTCACATCCTAAATTACATAGCTTACCTTCCACTGGTAATTTCTGATGTGTGATATTGAACATGGACTATTAACTTTCAAGTCGCTGTGTACTTGAATTGCTAAAAATATTTTTTTTATCATGGAACAAACATGTTTCACACAAGGGCATAAAGAGATAAGTTACACATCTTATCCGTATTCACAAATGGAAAGTTCTTCGTGTCATCTATTTTCCATAGTCTCAACATTCAAAATGTAATAACCTTTTTTTTTCTTTGTCTGATTTTGTTTGAAAGTTTTATTAATCTATTGATTATGTTCTTGTCCACTTCCACTCATGTTAGCTTTATGTGAAGTGTTAATTTTCCTTTAAGATATTTTATTGATAATGGCCTTTATTCAAAGAGAATCACATACTTCGGGTCTACCCGTAAGGCGGTATTTCGGGGCGGAGAATGAACTCTGTTTCCTCATCTTTTGCCAGACGTTATACCTTTTCGGCAAAAGCGTGTAAAGAAACGGATTGACACATGAGTTGAGGTATGATATGACAAGGGCAATCAGTCCCACGATCTGCTTAGGATCAAAATTGTCAACGTACAGGACGGTGAGTTGATAAATCCAGAACGGGGTGTAGCATATCCAGAATACGAGCACCACTAAGAAAACGATCTGCGCCACCCGACGCTTTGACCGTCGTACTTGCTGGCTGCCGCTACGATCCGACTTGACCTGACAAAAGTGGGCCATGAGGAGAGCATAGGCCACCACCATGATAATGGACGGAATGGCGAAGGTGATAAGAAATACAGAGATCATATAGGTGGTTAAAGAATCATCGCCGTTGAGTGTCCAAGCGCACGTGTATTTGACCGATCCCTTGGCGTCCTGAACAAGAGTTAACGCCATGCTGGCAATCATTGGTGTCGCCAGCACCAGTGCGGATACCCAGATGATAGCGACGATAACACGAGCAAAGCCAATGCTACGGTACTTCAACGACAGCATCGGATGTACGACTGCCACGTATCTCTCGATGCTCATCACCGTAAGTATATAAACGCTGACGTGCATGGTGAGGACGTCGATGCTGAGAATGAGCCGGCAACCGATGTCTCCAAATAACCATCCATCTTGGTTGTAATTAGTCAGCGTGTAGAACAGACAACCAAATATATAGAGCAAGTCAGCACCAGCCATGTTGACGATATATGTGTTGATTGTATTAACATTGACATTGACATTGGTGTTCCCCCCAGGCTTGAAAGAGAGTAAGATCACCAGGGCGTTAGCGCAGACGCCGATGATAAAGATACAAAGGAAGCCCGCTATAAGAATGGATTTGAAAAGCATGATGAACTGCGTTACTCTTCTATCTTTCAGTTAGAAAACGCTGTATTCCTTGGCTTCAAATCTTTCGAAGGAAAAAATAGTTTTCCAAAGAAGTATTTTTTTCTACACCTTATTCATGAGAAGGCACTGTCGTTGAATCAGTAGATGAACCTAACGAAGTGGAATGGCTCAGTGGGGATAACGGGTAGTGTTTGACATCAAGATGTTGCACTAATACTCTTGAGTAAGGCGTAAGTCTTCAATTAAATATCTCAGATAGGGCTTAAATCTGTAGGTCCACTTCAATACTTACAAGTATATGTTTGCTCTCATAACACTCGGGTAAAATAAAAAAAATCAAATAATTGGTATATCCATCATATCAGCTTCACACAAGGAGAATCGAGGAAACCGGGTTCAGTAACCGCGTCGTCTTTCATCAAGAATTCAAGCTCACGCGTTGACGCTGTCGATAATCATTTTCCTTTGGGAAAAGTCAGTTGAAATTACCTTTCTCCCTACGAAGCTTTCTTCAAAGTCTAATTAAATTTGCACGTAAATTCTGAGTCGATATTTTGGATTGATTAGAAGATATTTTAAAAACACACACGTGTGAGTATACAATGTAGAATCGATAACTGAAGGTAATTATAAATCATTTGCATTATCCGATTTGAATTCAATGCATGCAATAGAAATGACGTTAAATGGGCAGCTCTGTTGCCATGGACGCAACCTCAATACTTGATGTCCTCCAAATGTGTGGTTTCTTCATCAATTGGTTGTATTAGCTAGCTTTCTCTATTCATGGTATCATAAATCCTTTATCCCCCTTATTCACCACAGTTTTATGTTTTATGCTTTTGATAATTATTTACTTCTTTTGATCTGCTCATTCGGACTCCAAGCTCAAAATAACGTGTTTCTCTACATTGAAGCCATTTTCATAAATACAATCTTTGATGGACATGGCGGTAAAAAAGTTCACGTATTCCTACGAGATTCTTGTCATAACACCACGTAGTCATTTAGCATCTCAGAAACGAGATTCGATGTTAATCTGCCTTCGAACATGTCATTGCGACGGCGACAACCTGTAGGACAAAGAGCCTAGGGCTTCTCAATAACTCAGTTCACATGGAATCTCATTGATGAACGACAAATGCACATACTTCGCAAAAAGGAATAGGTAGTACCTGGTCAGTTTACCACTCTTATACTAAACAAGATAATTTTTAGCTTTGCTTGTGTTAGGTTTTCGTAATAATTATTCGTTGTACACTGCTATCATCTCTTTAAACTGGCTCTGTGGTCGTAAAACAAAGCACCGAAATCGATATAAATGTGGACGAAAGCGTACTTTTTCGTAGTAAAATTGAAGGAAATCAATCAATCTTTCTGCACCAGTCTTTAAGGAGTTGTAGCAAAATTGTTTAACAAAATTATTACGCTGTGGTGACGAAAATTGAGCCATCAAATATCGTGAGCAATCAATTTGAAAGCAAACTTCATCAATAGTAAAATGTGAAAGCCAGTGTTTTTAATTCACATCGCACTGCTTATCTAGATGAAATTGAAATTCACCGAAATAATTATGTCTCGAGTTTGAAGGTGATACATAAATTACGAGCTACCAAGAAATGCACCATTTACTTCTATATCTAAATGCCAATTCCAAGGGATATGCAAAAGTTATAATATTGTTTTAAAGGGAATCACAACATAATATCGCGAAGATCTGTCGCATTCAAAATATGCCACGTTGCCAAACGTTGAATAATGAACAAAATTCGTAGCAAATACTATTTCTGGCATATAGGATTACCATCAAGAAGATATCACCGAATCCAAAATGACATCTTTTACGAACTAGTTAATAACTAGAAGAGTTTGATATTTGCGCTCAAAACGTATGGCTGCAACAGACTGTCGTAGACTGATGTTCAGCAATAATCCCATATTCTCAGCAGATAACTAGTCCAAACATTCCGTTAACATAACTCTCCTAGACGTCTATTTTTCAGCAGAAATATCAGCGGAATATGGTAAGAGAAAAGGTCCTACGACATATGCGATGCTTTAATGGAAAACTTAACCACGCTTTTCATTTCAGTATAATCGCATACACCATCCAACATAATCTCTAATAGCGTTGAATATTCAAAGCATCGGGATTAGGCGGGGTCCTTGATCTTTACAGGCTAATAATCGAAAAGTATTAACTCTCCGGAAAACTACTTTTTCTACACTGATCTCTAATTTGTTTATGCAAATAAATTGCATACGATGAGGATGGGTTGATATTGAGAAATTAAAAGAAAATTGTTTCTTTTAATTCCGTACATCCGTCAGCTGGTGAATGGTACTATGGCTTCATCCAATGCACATAACAAAGTAATTCATGCCGAATGGATGATTACTTCTTCTACGTTTGTCGTATGCAGATGAACTGGGTCACTATATTTAACCGCGTTAAGCATAAAGCGTGAAATGAACTCTCTGAATAATTGATAGAAGCTCAGAGAGAAGGATGTGCGGAATCCAAGGGAGTCAGTGTAGAGTGGATTTTACCGTCTGGAAGTGCTAAGCAGATCCAAAACCTTTCCCGATTCCACAAGGGTTTCACAGTAGATGTAAGCAACCTCATCTGTCTTCCCCCAAGAGCAGGTTGTCACGGAAACTGCAAGCGTGAGAGTCACTATGATCCGGCACTGCGTGCTCATTTTAAAATGTCTTGAGCTAACGAGTAGCATAAGACGTACGGCAAGTCTTCGCGCGCTTCATGGCGGGGTATGGAAAGATGAAATCCCGGAGATTGCCTATACCCTCATGTTGGATCAAAGATCTGTAGAAAAGCTCCCTTGTAATAGTGACTGGTTTTAGTAAGAAGGAAAAAGTCATGTAGATGAATATGCAAATGTGTGGGAGGCGATGCGTCAGATAAAATGCGTGTTCTGAGAAATATCAACACACTGCGCAGTTTTTTGTCTGCATAGGTCTACGTATAGGCTGTCAAATTGGCAAAACGTTTTTAAAAGTTGCTTTTTTTAATCCCTATGAATATGAATTTCTTCCGCGACAATTTTTAATCACAAAGAGCAGAATATAATCTTTCAATACTTTCATGAGCAGAAATGTTTAAAATCATTAGATTTGTTGTCTTAATTGCAAGTTGAAACACAAAATACGTAAAATATGGCTAATTCTGTGAGAGATTTCACTTCCGACCTTCATTGCAGTTCTGTATCCTTCCATGTGAAAGAATGTACATATATACTCGACCAAAAAAGTAAGTTAACCCCTGAAAATTTTCAATATAAGTAGAGAAATGTTTGATGACGTCTGTTAATTCTAATAGCAAATTATATTATGCAGAATTTGGTTATCCACATTTTGATTGGTTGTTTGTTGAAAAATTGAAAAATCATGATTTTTCAATGCAGTTTCATGAACCTGAATGACAGATTAGGCATCTTTACATTAACTAAAGGTGGAAAGAATTGAAAAGAGTAAACAGACGTAAACCTTGCATTATATAACACAAAGTGCTTTTTTTTTTTCTTGTACCGACTGCAAAAAAACTCATAATTTTATTATGAAAACATAATCAATTGTTCACAAATAACCAATCAAAATGTGCGTAATTCTGCATATTCTGATTTTTGAATGAACATACTTCATCAAATTGTTCTCGAGTTATTTTGGAAAGTGTCAGTGGAGAACTCTTAATTTTTTGGTTGAGTGACGTGAGAATCTTTGACCCAGTCTGTTGTTCAGTTTGAGTGACGTCCACATTTTAACACCATTGTATACGACACCGGAGATTGCTTAGACTTTAATGTCAGCAATAAGTTCTAAAGAAGGCAAAGGCGCCAAAAACTAACAGATCCGTACCCGTACCATCATTTTATTACCTATCACATCCACGCATACTCACATCCCCCACACATACAGACAGACAGACACACACACACGCGCGCACACACACACACACACACACACACACCCACACACACACACACACCCACGCACACACGCACACCCTTTGTATAGCTGTATTTCCGAGGACAAGTACCGTTCCTCTTTTGTTGCTCCGTCGACAAAATAAATCAAAAATTGATTGTTCGACTTTCAAAGACTATTGTAAGGCTTTCGAGGACCATAGTTCTCATGAATTTTCTTTTGTGCTCACACACACACACACACACACACCCACACGCCCACACAAGTACACGAAAAAGCAAGCCAGGTAATTTTCGAGTTACATTGTATAATTTTGCCTTTCTATTCTAGCATTTTACTAGGACGAAAACAAGACAAAAATCTTCAGTAATTTATTGTTAAAAGCTGTACTTTATCCTTATAATGCTTATATAGGAAAATAGGAAAGGGGGTGTCATTATTGCTACTCAGAAGGTGGATTTAGCATCTTCTAGAATGTGCTTCTAATTAGTCATACGATGTTTTCTGAATCTACTCTCTCTTTGTGAGTTAAGACAAAAAAAGGGTAGACAAGAACCCGATAATGGATATTGAATGACCAATGCGGTACTATCACAACGAAGAGCTGCATATCAAGGGTTGTAACCCCTTTTTGAGGTTTACCTTAACTGGTGAGCATGCATTAGGAGTAAGTAGTCTTGTAAGTAGACCAGTGTGATGTCGTCATGGTCATCTTGTCTTACTCGATAAGTGCAACAGACCGAGTCCAGCTGATATGAAGCTCTCAAGAGAGGGCGTCCGATAGATTGGCATGTCCTCCGTCACGCTCATCTTCTCTTTCCTCTTCGATTTTTCCCCGTGATCTGAATTTTAAAGGGTTTTCTAGTTTGTCTTTACTTCTTCGTCTGTTACAACTTTTATTTAAAAACACGTTTTCCTGCATTTTTCCAGAAGTCTGAGAAAATCAAAACCTTGCAGTTGTAAGCTTCCAGGCTTTATGAAACGTTTATAATCATTCGGAAAAGTAAAACTTTCATAATCCGTGGGGGAAAAAAATCATTTACTCAAACATCCATTGGTGATTAGTGTTATCTTTATCTCAAAGTTATAATTATTATATTCTTTTGTCATGTTCCTAAATATATATTTTTTATTATGTTGTATCAGCGATCTGATCAGTTTACTATAAAAGCGCTTAATAAGAAACAATTATTGTTATTATTGTTATGATTTTTTTTTTTTTTTTGGCGGGGGTTATGTGAAAATATGCAACCACCCAATATTGTCAAACTTTATAATAAATGTCCCTTTTAATTCTTCCATATTTCTTAAGGTATAGCAACGTTTCTCCGAGACGTCTTATGTGATCATGTCTCCCATTTGCGTCGGTATGTTTTATTTTTATTTTATGTTTTCGTGTTTTTATTTGCGTCGGTGTGTTTTTTAGCGGATTCAGTCCACTTATCAATACTCGGCGAAAGCAATGAAGAAGAAAAAAAATGATTGATTTTGTATTCAATCATTGATCACTTTTTCGTTCCCTCTTTTTCCCTCGTAACCGCTGTGAATTCAAACATTTTACATCCATCATGTCCTATAAATGGATTTCTTCACAGTTCAACGGCCGACCTAACTATCGAGTGTCAGTAAACTTACTTCAGGAAAAGTTGTAATATTGTATTGTCTATTTTAAGTGATTTATGAAAATGAAACATAAAACTACAACAAGAAAGGTTTTTACTAAACAAAAGCACATGCGAACGGGGGGGGGGGGGGGGCAGAGGGAGCTGCAGACCTTGAGAATTTCGAAATCATCAATGTGAAAGCAGCCATCACCTCATATTCGGGCAGCGAGGGAGTCTATTTGTAATTTGTGCTTCTTACACCTCAGATCTCTGTTTAGATAGCTGACTGTCAGTAATCTATATTTTCCCCATTTTCATCATCATCATCACCACCATCATCACCACCATCATCATCATTATCATTATCACCATTTATATATATATATATATATTTCATTAGATACCTACTTAGGGCGAATATTTATATATATATATATATATAAATATATATATATATATATATATATATATATATATATATATATATATTTCATATATATATATATTTCATATATATTTCGCGTTGCTCTCTCGCTTATACTCATAAAATTTGGGCTAACAACCCAGTGTTATGTGCATCAAAACTCATTTTCACCATCATTTCTAAATTAAAAACGCTCATTAATCTGAGTTAGGGTATGGTGGGGGGGGGGGGGGGGGCGCAGATTTGATAGTTTGCCCCGAGCGCCAGAATACCTAGATACGCCACTGCATACTCGTAATTGAATTCATCATCGCTGTCACCATGTAGTTTAAATCTTTTACTTTAACCTGTATTGTCACAATTGTAGCATTCCTATTCTCCTTCTCACTTAATTCATATCGAAAAAATAGTCACTTTCTTGCACCCAGTTTTCTTTATTATAATCATTGTAAATGTAATTCCACGAAGAGAAAAATATTATTACAAATGAATTAAGAATGGGAATATTCTTAGAATTAAGAGCTCCATCAACATTATTTCAACATCATTTTAGAAAGAGAGAGAGAGATAAGAGAGAGAGAGAGAAGGAGAGAGAGAGAGTGGGAGAGAGAGAGAAAGAGAGAGAGAGAGTGGGAGAGAGAGAGAAAGAGAGAGAGAGAGTGGGAGAGAGAGAGAAAGAGAGAGAGAGAGAGTGGACGAGAGAGGGGGGTGGCGGAGGTAAGAAAGACGTGTTATTACTCTAATAATTATCTCACATCCTCCCCTCTCCTTTAGGAAAATTCCTCACACGCCACTGTAACTGTACCTTACCAATAAAAAAGGAATCTACTTCTGGTTCATTATTTGATAAATCTACAGTACAATTCACTCTCTCCATCGGTTGTTATTACTATTAGAGATAATCACATTTCACATTCTTGCAACCTGTCTCATCGTCTACGTGATCAAATTTAAAGTCGCAGTTGTAATTCTTTTTCTTTCTTTGTGCTTTATATCTGGTTTATTCTGCGGCCGACTAGAATTATCGATAAATCGATACGCCTTTCTCCGGCCGGGAATAAGAGGTATCGTTCTAGAATTACAAATAAAAAATGATATGAAGATTGATAATAATGTGATATTTCGGAAGACAATACGAGGTGAACGACATAGAGAGAGTGAGAGAGAGAGAGACAAAGAGAGAGAAAGAATGAAAGAGAGGATATTCAACCTTCCATTTTGACGAAAAATTCTTTGTTGTTTTTGTTGTTATTGTTTTATTTTTCTTTCAAACGACGATATTTTGAGGTACCACGTAAGGATATCAATGATTTTCTTGTAAAGGTACATACTCAATGATATGTTTTTAAAAATTTCGTAGCATGGATGGATTGACATAGTTATGAGCAGCTGTGAAAATATAACAAGCGTAAAATTTGATCGATGCAAATAACATCTATGAATAAAGTTAAACAGGGGACGTCAACCAACAACATTAATTTTGTTGGAGTTGGTATCACCCTCTTCTTTAAGATATCTAACGTTGTCCCATAAAAAAGTCAAGGAAAACAGAGTGACGTATGAACCTCTTTTCTTCGAATCCATTGAGACCAAGGGCTAGTGTAAGCATATTCCTTGGAATACAAAATAGAAGCATGTCTGCTTGTGACAAGATATGGCAGCCATCTATCAAAATGTACATCTAATTTTTTTGACGTATATGCATCTAAATCGGGCGGTATTTACGTCAAGCTGACGGCTAAGTTTGCACCTTTATACCCGTGTGATATGTTGTGATTTAAATAACTCTTGACACAATGGGGATATCAAGCTTCTTGATTGCATCGTGCCTGTAGGAAAATATTTCTCTTTTTTCTGACACCAGCACCAACTTCTTAAAAATTAGTTGCACAAAATTACCCATTTGTGAAAAAGAATTTTGTAGCAACAAGATTTTTCCATTTAATTACATGTATATTCCTTCTCTACGAATTTACATTTAATACCTTGAAGTTTTCCATTATTGAATGGATCAGTATAATGTCACGCAGGAGTGAAGCAATCTAATTTTCTATTAATAGCAGAGGTATCACTTACATTTATCTTCAAATAAATTTATCTTTGTCTCTTTGTGTTTGGATTGACATGCATAGAAATTGCTATAGCCGATTTAGGATGATATTTTCATTATTCTAAGTAATATTCATCAATTGAATCAATAGCATATGGTCTGTTGAGAGCCAGAAGGGCGTTAACTCTGGGTTCAAGGATATGAGTTAACGCCCTTCTGGCTCCAAACAGATAATATATGAATATCATTGAAATCTGTTTTATCTAAGAAATACTGAAGACAAGGAAAGATACGAAAATAGAGAAAATGATGTTAGAGGATCAAAGAGAAAAAAAATTGAGGATAGCGAAAAAGGATAAAATGATAGTCTAAACAATTAACAAAGATTTCAGCAGAGGTTTTGAGGAATGATATCCCGAAAGTTTCGATTGGTATGACGACTGACCCAACATGTTGTAATTTCTATCCAACCCATCACTTTTAAGTCATTCTGATACAATATAAATATAATAGTTTTATCAGTCTGATAGTGCTATAGAGACATTTAGTTAAAATGCACGTACGAGCAATGAACGCACTGGGGCACTAACTGGGTCTCGATCCCGAGACCTTTTACATTAAACCATACCTCAAACAGAATATTGCTAACATAGTATGAAATAATCTATTATAAACAATTAAACATTCTGCTTTGAACGCATGTTAAAATGTTATACCCTTCCCCTCGCCTCTATATCGACTCGCTCATTTCGTAAATTCTCACCCCCCCTTCCTGTGTCTATCTCTTTCTATTCTCTTTCTTTCTCTCTCTCTCTCTCTCTCTCTCTCTCCCATCTCCCTCTCTCTTTCCCTTTCTTTCTTTCTCTCTCTGTCTCTCTCTTATGTAGATAATTTTGATTATAAATATATTTCTGTCGTGAATAAAGTAATATTGTTTAAATCTTGAACTGATTTCTCCAGTCAGTTCATGTACTATAAAAAAGGTTTACATCTCCCCCCCCCCCAAAAAAAAAAAAAAAAAAAAAATGTGCAAAACAAGAACAACAATAAGGTTTGCCTGCATTTTATTGTATAACACGTAACTTTCACATACAAAATCCCAAAGCGAAAAACCAACAAAATAAATCTTTCTTTAAGACAAAAATTCAGTGCTTTACATTTTTTTGTAAGATAACGTCGAAACAGGAAAATTCACTTCCTTCATTTTTTCTTCTATATACAAAATAAGCCGCATTTATTCTTGGCCCTTGTATTCTCAGATAAAAATGATGTAAATTTCTAATAAAAAGTATATAAAGAAGAAATCTATAGTTCAAAATAAAGATGACATTAAAAGGTTATATTGTGACATGTATTTGATTCAAAACTAGTAATATGTCTTAACCGCCGTTATTGAGAAGTGATTATGAGATTTTGCGGCTAGAAATGTCATAAAAGATTTTAAATGCATACCTTAAAAAAAATGATTCTCAAATGCTTTATTTATTTTATCATAATTAAATTCACAAGTAATCATTGATAATGCATTACGTGTTTCATTGACCATTGCCATTGCTAACTGAATACTGTTTTAATACACGACGAACAGTCGGTATAATGATAATAATATACAAATTCTTCTCATTTTTATGTACAAAACAGACAGAAATTGCCCTACATCCTCTACTTCTCAAATTCTAAGACAAATATACACTGTCAAACGTAAATAAGAACAACTTGAACATGCGTACTCAAAATAGAACTTTGTTTTCAGTTGTCTTTGAGTAAATAACGTAATATATACATAAAATATGCAAGAGGAAAATAACTGAATTCCTGTCACTGATAGGAATGATGTTCAAGAATATCATATAGATATTCAAGTTTACAGTCGGTTTATCGAAACCGACGTTTGTCGAAGAATAATTGGTAAATATGATAACATTTTGTGGTAAGTTTGTGAGGGATATCAACACGTTGGCTATGTCCATCCTTGTCCTATTTGTGATACCGTAGTAATTTTTGAAAGTCGTATTCAGTAATGTCAGGTATTGTTGATTACATAAAAAAAGGCGTCGAGAACTGGTAAAGCCCACCGCACATTATGCGATCGGTCTACGATCCAATTTTGAAAGAAAATGTTATAGCATTAGATATAAACAGTTAAACTTATAAAATATGTTTTATTGGGGTTCTGAATTAGTTACATAGATAGTAAAATCGAAATTACGGCCTAGTACGAGCCTTCTGGTCGGAGGAAAGGCCAAATCGGCTCCAAATCGTAGTGATGTCAGAGCAGTCCTGCGATTGTCTACGATTTGAAACTCATTTGGCCTTTATTCCGGATATAAGGCTTACATCACACCAAGTTCCTGTGTTGAGTACTCATATTATTGTACAGAACCTGAATCAGGTAGCTTTCACTTGTTAAACTGCCTATATTTAATGCTATTGCGATTTATTTCCGAAATCGGATCGTAGACCGATCGTATAGTGTGCGGTGGGCTTAAGAAGTTTAAAAGGATATCTATAACATTTTTCGATACACGGAACATAAAATCCATGTAATGAAATACAGAGTAATGCACTTGGAATAGTCAATTAGTAACTTTGGTGTTCAAGTCATTAGAATTATGGGAAGACTGTACATGTAATTGATTCCATCGTTAAGACACTGTAATGCTTATATCACTTTCTGTTCTTTGTAATGTTCTATTTCCAGTAAAATAATTTTTTTTGTTTACTTTAAACCATGCAAACTGAAAGTGTTTTGCACCCTGCGCCCTTTTGCACTCGAGAATTTTTTTAATGACTGTGTGCATTACAGCGCTGAGTTTTCTTCACTGTTGCGTGTCGGTGCGTCAGCCTCAGTTTCAGGAGGGGGTGGTGGTGGTGTTTCTACGGGTGGGGATGGTACGCTGTCGGCTTCATCAAGTGGTGGTGGGTGGGGGAAGGCCTCTTCCGTATTATCCTTCGGTTGCGGAGTGACGTCAGCAGCAACAATAATGGTCTGGTAGTCAGGGTGATCTCCTTCCTTGTCGTCCAGGATACCCTCATTCGATTCGACAACGGCTGCGTCAAAGGCAGCCACGGCAGCGGCGGCCTCTTCAGCCATGCCCTCGTCGTCGGCGAATCCCTTATTGACTACTCCACCATCGACGTCATCATTACCATTGCGGTTGACATCGCCGTTGGCTTTCACGGTAGCATAACCGTGTCCGGTCTCGGCTATGATACCGGCCTTGGTTGCCTGTGTTCCCTGACTGCCTTTGCCTTTGTCGATGCCGTTAGCGTGATGGCTGTCGGTGATCGGGATATAGCCGTCTTCGACATCATTGTCATCATCGATAGTGTGATATCCAGGTTTGGCGTCTTCTGTGAAGACAAGTTTGTTACATTTAACTGGTTAATGTTGTTTAAATGATTTTAAATACGCCTGAACTACAGACCGTTTCACTGTGCATCTTGAATATAAATGCAATATTGAGTTTCAGATTCGAATTCGGTTAACCATCGGAAGGACACAATAGACTTATAGACTTAACTAATTCGTAAGGTTGTTTTTTTTTTAAGAGCGAGGTGATGAAATTCGATGAATAAATACAAATAAAGTGTATTCATGCCATAATGATCACTTAACACGTACTGTGTATGATATTCTATTAGTCACTTCCATTACGTCATTAATACTTTAACAAGTCATAATGAAACAGAGTTTCAGCATGTGCAAAGCCGGCTCACATGAGGCATCATTTGTTAGGACCAAATCAGTGTCGGTAGTGTCTTTTGCACGTCATGAAAAGGGAAATCATTTAAAAGTGATTGAAAACTGAAAAGTGCAAACAATACTTTTAATAACTGGCGTAACAAAAAATTGCCTCCACAGGCTGGATTAGCGCAGGTAATGACGTAATAGAAATGACGGATGCGGGCTAACTCGGCACTAGGGCGAACTCGGCCTTGGCGAAAAATCGCCGCGGAGTGAGCCCAGAGAGTTAAAGTGATCGCAAACACTTGTGTTGAATTTCGCATATAATTACACATTTCGAAACACTTAAATTCAAATTATTTGATATCATTGTGTAAAATGATTATCAAAGAAGTAATGGTGAAAATTTCAAGAAGTAAAATTATACAAAACATGAAATTTAAGGCTAAAAAAGGGTACGGTGCGTAGCGTGGACTTCAACTCTTGAAACATAGTCACCGCGCAGTGCCGAGTTCGCCCTAGTGCCGAGTTAGCCCGACCCCGAAATGGCGCCTCGTGTGAGTCAGACTTTGCACATGCATTACGTTGGGAATTGCAATAACTATTAATTATCTTTTGAAGGAGAAGAAAAGGAACAATGTTCTAGCTAAAGTATTTCTTAAGAATAACTGAGACGTAAAAATATGAAAAAAGGTTATCAAACGTCATTAAAGGGGGAACAAGTATTGTGTGCAGAAACATCTGACAAACAAAACAACAAAATAAAATACACATTTTCCACAGGGAAGGAAAGACGTGCACCCCCAAACACAAAGGTTTGAAATCAAATGCAAATTTGAAACAACCATTCTAATTTGTCCAGGGTCAGCTTTTTGAAGATGTGCATGAAATTATGATCTTGATTGCCTATTGCAACTTTGCGATTGATTGGAAATCTTCGTGGACATGGACATGATTCAACTTACCCATAGATTCTATCTCGGCAAGCCTAGCTGCGTTACCTGCGTCACGTTTATCGACGGTGTAGAGTGACGCAGCTAAGACCATGATCAGCAAAGCACCAAATATACAGGCTGCTGCGATTCCGAACTTGTAGCCAGACAATTCACTCTCAAGAGAGTTGATAACGGCGATGTTAGGATCTGCAGTCGGTTCACGAGCTAATAGGAAAATGTGATATAAATATAAAACGATATATTCATTTTTCATATCATTTCATTTCATTTATTCAGTTCTGCATAGAAATACAAGTACATAGTATACAGTTTACATTATATGATTACAGAAACTTATTTCCAACAAAACTTAGAGCTCCAAGATAAGCAGAAGCTTGACGCCTTGAGAGCCCTTACAATTTAAATAAATCTTACTAAGGGGGGGGGGTAGAGGGGGTCCTGGTGATGCAGAACATTCGGGAGCCACATACGATCAGGAGTTGGATCTAGCTGTAATATCTGCGGGCAGCTATCTGTATTCGCCTGCAAAATGACTCTGATCGGACACAGGTCCGAATCTCAGTCACGTATTCCTAATGGTGTCGTCAAAGGTCGGTCCCAGACGTAAATAATCATTTTTTTTTTGGTAAAGAAACACGCTCACACACGTATTAATATGCCCAACACCATTTATTTAATGTACGATAACAGAGCAATGCCTTGCTCAAGGGCACACTGCCTACCGGGGATCGAACCACGATCTTTCCAGTCAAGTGTTATACCACTCGACTACGACACCTCTATACTTTGATTGATACACGTCTGTCAAAACCCACTTTGATTGATACACGTCTGTCAAAACCCAATTACAAACAAACACACACACACACCACCCCCCCCCCCACACACACACACACACAGAGTCTCCCACACACGCTTCCTGACGTATACTGTATATAGCATAGGTGTTGCCCTTGGGAAGTCTTCAAATGTTTAACCGATGTAAATCAATTAAATCATATCAATGCCACACAACAATGCTGTATAACACCCCTTAGAATACACATGAGTATCTTGAATTTCTACCATAAAAGGAACCATGGAGAGTTAGTGAAAATGTCCTTGTTTTCCAATTAGCATTCATGACGGTTCACAGAGCTACACAGATCTCTTATTAGTTAGCCTCCCCTCCAAAAATTGCACAGTCGAAGTAGCAAGATTTTAGCTTTTCATGGACCCAAATTCTAACATATGGAATATGATTTGCGAAACAGAAAAGAGGGTTGTCGGTAGACTATTTTGAATGGGAGTCGGGGGTGTTGGAACAAATTTGTCGACATACTTGCAAAAAATTGATTTTCAGAATTTCAAGTCTGCAGAAAAAAAAAGAAAGAAAGAAAAGATAATTCCCCTCCCTCGAGCGAAGGCCCAAGACATCAAACAACCTGACTCACCGATATCGAAATTAAAGACGCCCTTGAATCCCGTCGACGTTACTGACCCATCCGAAGAAAACCTGATAAACATATCTCGTCCTGTCGACTGGAATTGTGTCATGGGAACATTACTGCCGCAGTAGTAGCCCATGAGGGGTTCGTTCTGGTCCTGCCCGTCGTAGAGGGCGACAAAGTCGTATATGCAAGATGGATGCGGCTCGACGTTCATTTCCTCAAAGTTGAAATAAACCACCTCGCCTTCTGGCGCCTGAGAACATGGAAATATGACCTCTTTTTGTATCATGAAAATTACATCTAGTTGAATTTGTGCAAGGTCAATATCCGATGATTGCATCAAGGTTAACAATCTTGTGCAGTTCTATGTGATTTCAGTCAGGTTCAGGGACGAATGAAGTTACAATAAAATTACAATCACATTGGATAGACCTATTTACTAACGTATTTCAATTTATTCATGTTTCTCTCCAGAATCCTGAGTTACCAACTATTTTTTAATAAATTAATTTAACATCTATTGATATCTTAAAAATCCTAAAAAGTGGTGAAAATTTTGTACAAGGACAGGAAGCCGAGCCTGTAATGAATTTTAGGTTACCATCAATATGAATTCTTGTACGAAGGAAGTCTGAAGTAAATTTTAGGCCAGTTGTTTGTCAAAAATTTCAATTCCTATTATCATGATCGCAATACGTT
This sequence comes from Heliocidaris tuberculata, assembly GCA_025618425.1. Classification (NCBI taxonomy): domain Eukaryota; kingdom Metazoa; phylum Echinodermata; class Echinoidea; order Camarodonta; family Echinometridae; genus Heliocidaris; species Heliocidaris tuberculata. The sequence goes on along the minus strand of CM046836.1, from coordinate 6,700,100 downwards.
TCCTGCCCGTTGCACAAGAGGCATTATTAACCCTTTCATGACAGGAATATTTTTTCAAGGGCTAAATTGATCACATTTTGCTCTTCAAATTGGCAACAATAATATTTTCTTTTAGTGCTACATGGTTCGATAGATGTAATGTGTTTGAAAACAATATACATAGTCAGGAACTTTGTCGAAAAGTTGAAAAATTGTAAATTTCGATAAAAATCAATGATTTTGAACCTCTCAATGTGTTGCCAATTTTAAGGATTTTAAAGCTTAATCTCCTTTTTAAAATTCCTGGCTTCAAACGCAATATGGTCATGAAACAAAAATGGACATATTGTCTGCACAAATTATTGCTCTTTCTACTCATGTATCTTGTATAACACGATAAAAACTACTTTCGAAAAATAAACTCAAGGGTAATTTCAAAGGCCCATTTTACTACCCATAGAAATCAGGTTCGGATTACGTAATACACCATTGTAATGTTCGCACATTTCTAAAGACGATAGACAGGGCTACTGAAATTGTCTTGAGTTTATTTTTCGAAAGTAGTTTTTATCGTGTTGTATATGTTTTAGGGCCCTGAATCAAAAGTTATTGAGCCAAACCACAAAATGTGGTTATTTGTCTCAAAAGGCTTAACTAGGCATCGAGAAATAGTAGCAAGTTTAAAAGTGATATTTCGAATAATAATAATACCGATCGGCTGGGCCGGCCGGACTGCGTCAGCGACTCGCGATGTCTATGACGAGTGACATCGTTCGTACAAGTGAATGCGCAATAAACAGTCTACCTTATGAAGTAATCTCCTTCATATGACTGATAAGGATAGGTAATAACACAATGGAATTGTCGCCTCATGTGCAACGGGCATTGGGAAAGTGGAACTTTGCATGTACTGTTTCCAGATGAAGTCTAGCAAGTTGCATTGGTCAATATGGCGGCAACATATAGAAGTGCCTGATAGTATCTACTTAAGCACATTACTTCGCTGTCTTTTTTTTTTTTTTTTTTTTTTGTGGTTGTTGTTCACAATATTTCTGTATTCCTTGAGATTTTTTGAGAAATTATACTTAATTTTGAAAATGCCCGCTGTCAAATTAACAGATCTTACCATGAGGTGTGTTGTACAAGAAACACTGTTAGGATATTCATCAGGATAATTGGGTGACGTCACAGCTCCTGGTGCCAAGGTGTAGGCATTGTTGCAATCATAAACTGAAACAAGGAGAATGATTGAAACTTTGCAATCATAAACTGAAAGAAGGACAATGATTGAATTTTGCAATCATAATGTTGCAATCATAAACGAAAACAAGGAGAATGATTGAAATGTTGCAATCATAAACCGAAAAAATGACAATGATTAAAATGTTGCAATCATAAACTAAAAAATAACAATGATTGAAATGTTGCAATCATAAACTAAAACAAGGACAATGATTAAAACTTTACAATCATAAACTGAAACAAGGATAATGATTGAAATATTGCAAGCATAAAATAGAGAATGATTGAAACTTTACAATCATAAAGTGAAGAAAGGAAAATTACTAATACTTTGCAATCATAAACTGAAACAAGGATAATGATTGAAATATTGCAATCATAAAAAGAGAATGATTGAAACTTTGCAATCATAAACTGAAACAGGACAATGAATAATACTTTGCAATCATAAACTGAAACAAGGATAATGATTGAAATATTGCAGTCATAAACTGAAACAAAGAGAATGAGTGAATTGTTGCAATCATATTCCGAAACAAGGAGATCTTTTGTTTAAAAGCGCACATTAAGAAACTGGGGCAGCCGACTACGGAAAATGCTGTTTGTTCTATCGAACAAAGCTTCTCTCTCACTCATCTTTTTTAAAATTGTGTTGTATAGTCTCTTTCATTATCATCCTCTCTCTCTCTCTCTCTCTCCCTCTCTCTCTCATTCCCGGTCTCTTATTTTTCAGGTACTATTACAGACAAAAACACTTACACGACTCGTACTCGAGGAGGAATCCATAATCGGCGGCATTCGACGTCATCATTTCGACGATCGCTTCGGTTCCTTTGACCATGAATTCGGCTCCCACAACATATCCGTTGAGGCAGAACGAGGTCTTCTCGACGCCGTTGCCGCCGGTAATAGACAACAGGGCAAAGTCAGTATCGACATCCTCACACGATGAGTTGCCCTTCACGTCGATAATGGTAAATTTGAGCGAATCCTTGCCAGCAAAGGGAACGTTAATGTTCCAGGTGTATCTCTGACTGTGTCGTGAAATTGAATGTAACAGAGAAAGGCAAGTTCATGATCTATCTATATTTTATATGACTGTTACGTCAAAAGGAAATAATTGAATCCAATTCGAAAAAGCAGGGGGTGGGGATATTTATGTTAATCAATTTGTAAATTCATTAATTTTGTAAATTTATACCATTTGGAAACATTTTTATACGGCTAATAAAATCTTAATTTCAATGACAATTTCAAATTGAAAAATATCCATGTATCTACATACAGAAGAAAGCTCTGACTGTTATGTCTAATGGGATGATTGAATGAGAATTGAAATTACAAAAGAACGAAAGAAAATCCAGTTTCACTTGGAGAAAAGTAGTAATAAGAGAATAATGATAAACCATGAATTACTGGTACCCTTTTTTAGATTATGTAAGTACTATTGGGTTCAAAGAGATTAAAAACTAAGAGAGAGAGCGTTCACTGGTATAATCGCCATGACTAATATAATCACAAATGTTCATGTGCATGATTAACAATTTATCCTAAAATTACCACTGAAATCTGCATTGACCGAACCAGTCAAACACAAAAATCCAAACCGTTAGTACAGTTGTTACAGAATTGTTGTTAAATTAATTAAAATAAAGAAAATATTTACTCACTTTCCAGATTCAATAGGGCTGTCATAATAGGATGGAGATCCAATCACACCAGCTGCTTGGTTTAGCTCCGAACCGGGTTCTAAAAATGTATTTAAAAATCGGTATAATTTACAATTGTATTTACGACAGCTCCTGTAAATGTAATCATTTTTTTTCTTCAAACTGACATCATAAGTAAATCAGAGACTTGTTAATTATATGTTATGTTATATTATGTATGGATACCGTTTGTGAAGATTTTTTTGTTTGTTTTGTTTTGTTTTGTTTTGTTTTGTTTTTTTTTTTTTTTTTTTTGGGGGGGGGAATATCTGCAGTGCCGCCTCTTCCGGTTGTAACAACAAAATGAATACATCAAGAGATTTTTCTCACTTACATATACTCAGAATCGAATCCGTGTTCATTATTCCAGTTATGATTTACATCTCCATGAAATAGGGAACAAGCACGTTTTTTTTGTTTTTGTTTTTTTTTGGAAAAATCGAACCCAATGTTAAGTAAAATGTACTCAACATTGGGTAAAAATAATCCAATATTGGACAGAATCTTTACCCAACAAACATGCATGTTCCCTATTTACCATTCGTTTTTAGAGTGATAAATAATGTCTAATGTATAGCCTAGCAGTTATTGTTTAAAGTGTTGGTGTGTACAGTGCAGACTCTGTGTTATCAGGCGCGTAGCCAGGGGGGGGGGGGGCGATCGCCCCCATCGCCACCCCCCCCAAAAAAAAAAAACCCAAAAAGCGAGAGCGAAAAAGCGGTGGGAAGTGAGAGAAAAAAAGCCTAAAAAGGCGCTAGGAGCCGTTATCTTTTCTGGAAACGCTTGCATAGCGGGTTGTGGGCTTATCATGCTTATCAAGGCCATTGACACGTTTGATTCTTTATCAAGACATGTTTTCCCTTCATCACCCTCAATGTCGATATTCTCACCTTGTGACTGAAAGACGAAGTGGTTGAACGTCCTGTTTGCATCATTGGTTTCATCTATGGTGGTGTAGCCAGCCATGGCGAACTCACACTTGAAAGTTCCACCATCCTCCTCGCTGACATCAAAGGCTCTACATCCGATGTCCAAACAAATGTCTGCACAGTGTTCTTTGGATGGTTGCCCGTTTTCCCTTCTTGTGACGTTGGCTATGCGCTCGTAGTAGAAGACGTCAAACATCTTTAAGAGCCCATCTGAAAGAAACCAAGAAAATTCACTTTTAAGAGGAAGGTCGATTTTTCCTTACCATTTAAAACAACTATATTTGCGTCCACAATGTCATTGTTGTGTCAGTTTAACTGCTTGTTCCTAGACTTATATTTCCCTCAATGGCATTCATCCATTTCTTTATCATGCATCATTACTGAGTTGTTGTTTTTTTTTTAAACAATGCCCGCAAATTAATAAGCGTAACGCATAGACTTTTCCCCCTAGTATACATTCACAGCCGTTTTTGCAATGCCCGCAAATTAATAAGCGTAACGCATAGACTTTTCCCCCTAGTATACATTCACAGCCGTTTTTGCAATGCCCGCAAATTGATAAGCGTAATTCATAGACTCTTGCCCCTATCACATTCACAGCCGTTTTTGAACGAACTTTGCCGATGGAAAGAAAGTTCTACGTATTAGGTGAGTAAATCAGTGGATACAGTGAATACTGATTCTTACCGCAGAATTCCTCGTCGGTGTCATAGTAGCACTGTCCACTCCCGGAGCAGCGGTAGATGTCTGATATACATTCTCCACCTCGGCACAAGAACTCATCTGCTTCACAGGTACCATCCTCTGTTGCAAAACGTATAACCATAATAGCATATTTTAGACTTATAAGCCAATATTTCAAGCTCGTATTCTATTAAACAGTTTAGACCGGCAGAAAAGCCCGGTTTCAGTCGAGTAGTCGAAGGTAACATTTTAGACCGCAACCCTAAGTTCATTTGTTTGAAATGTTTAACTTGACCTTATTATAGTCTAAGTACTACATCACACTAATTCAATTAAAAATAGGCCTAACCCTTTTCCCCTTCGAGTCTTTTTTTTATAAGCATGAAGTTCAAGAAAAAGGCGAAATGTTATACAGAGATTGTATGTTAATGGTATTTTATATCACATCAATCTCTCCCCCCCCCTCCCCACCCCCTCACACACACACACACACCCACACACACACACACACACACACACTTTGCTTTTGTTTTGTTTTTGTTTTGCTTTCGTTTGTAATGTCTATAGACCGGGGATATTGCAAAAATGAAAATATATTGAAAGATCTACATTTGTTCGCAAGAAAGAGAGTTAAAGGACGGCTACTAACTGGAAGTCGGGTTCCCTCCATTGAAGATGGGTTTGATCCAATCCTCGAACTCGGTAACCCTGGTATAGACTCCTGGATAGCCCTCTTGAGCGCATCCTCTACCCCAGCTGACGATCCCAATGAGATAGTACTGGTCCGTCGTACCGTTCTTATACGCCACCATCGGTCCTCCACTGTCACCCTGAAGGGGGTAATGATCAAAATAATCACTTGTTGCTCTGAGTTTAATTTGATTTTCATCTGTTCATAACAAGGGACGGACTGGGATTAAAATTCGAGCGGGGAATGTCGGAGCGACCGGCCCTTTTTGTTGTTGACCTTCTTAACCAAACTCCCTAAACTCCCCATAGCCAGTCCGCCCATGTTAATAACTGTATTCGGAAGTGTAAAATCGGGAGGTCCTGGGGCCCCGTCTTTTAAAAGCATTGCCATTGGTCTAAATTGTTCACGTGACCTCCGATCAATCATTAAGTCAAAATGACCCATTTTGTTGTGTCAGCAGTTTAGATTGACATGACTCTCAAATTGATAGTGAAATCAAACTCCACTTTTGGTGCCCTCTACGGCTCTCTGAAATGCATAAACTCATCTTTTTTTCAAAATCACTCGATTAAAACAATAATAAATTAAATGTACCGTCTGTTTTCAGTTCCGATTTTTCCTTTCATGTTTCTTCTTCTTTTTCTCCCCGAGATTTGTGCATCGCTTTTCGACCCTTTCTTGACCTTCAATCTTCTTCAAATTGTCTGGGCACATTGATATGCATGTCTAAATGTGCATAATGGTCTTACTTGTCTAAAATCACTCACCCATGACGAGCAAAGCGCCATTTTCTTTCAAAATTTTATATCTTCGTGATACGTTTTCGATCGTTGGCATAATTACAGGTCAGGTTTTGCTCGAAGTTATTGCTTTGGGCATATTTCAGAACGATGTTTTTGATATAATTATTAATGTTGCCATATACATATATATCAAACACAAAAGAGTATTATGATACATAATCAATTTATCAGAAAATGAAACTAAACAGAATAAGCTTTAAAAGACAAGAAAGTATTCGAAAACTATCGAACACGTTGCTAAACAAAAATACGTTACTAAAAAAAAATAATAAATAAATTTTAAAAAACGTGGGTATACAGCTATACAGAGTAAAGGGTTTTGCAAAATATTTAGATTTATTTCTTGTTAGATAAAGAGCTTGAACCCACAGCAGTCTACAAAAGAAATATGAAAAGGCTACATACTACTACTACTTACTATAAGCAAGGAAATTGCAAATTTACTTAGGTTTTCTTGCATAGCTCGATTACTAGCAAACAAATTAACTAGATCACTAGAAAGCAAATTAACTTGAAACGTAGATTTGTATAAGTTACGTCAGAAGAATCAATAGGATGCAACTCAGAAATTTAGGCAGCAAAGCTACAAGTCTAAAATCAATTCAGTTCATTTTTAAAGAAATCTATAAGTCTATTATCAATCTATCCATTGAAGAAAGAAGGTGACGCAATAAATCTAGTATGTCTTTTGCAGGAATAACATGTATAATGCTCGTTGCACATGGAGCGTCATTTGCTGAAGTGAGACTACGTCAGGGACTTGCGCCGTCATTGACGCACCAGGTAAGAGTGACATCGTACAAAAAGTGAATGAAAAATGAACAGGATATGAATTTCCTTATTATGCATGTAATTTTCCTTAAATTAGGATATGCATGTCCATTTCCTTAAATCACCGGCGCATGCACCAATTATTGCCTTCATAGGCTTGATTAGCGTAGGTAATAACGCAATGGAAATAAAGCCATGCTCACACGAGGTGTCATTTTGTTTGCGTCATCACCTGCGCTAATCCAGCCTGAGAACGAAATATTCTCATAAGCCAGTTATTAACCCTTTCAAGACAATTGACCACATTTTGTGGTTTGGCTCAATAACTTTTGATTCAGAGCTCTAAAAAATATACCAGATGCAGGAGTAGAAAAAGCAAATATTTCTACACACATTGTGTCCATTTTTGTTGCATGACCATATTGCGTTTGATGCCAGGAATTTTAAAAAGGAGAATAAGCTTCAAAATCCTTAAATTGGCAGCACATTGAGAGGTTCAAAATCACTATTTTTTTATCAAAATTGGCAATTTTTTCAACTTTTCGACTAAGTTTCTGATGATGTATATTGTTTTCAAAGACATTGCATTTTGTTAGAACCATATAGCACTAAAAGAAAAATATTATTGTTGCCAATTTGAAGAACGAAATGTGATCAGTTTAGCCTTTAAATAATTCCTGTCATGAAAGGATTAAACGTAGGCCTTAAAAGGAGGTCTCGTGTGAGACGGGCATTAGACTACATGCCTATGTTCTCACTAACTCCTCTCTACATTGTTCTAATTACCCAGGTTTTCAATCAAATATAAAAATGCATTTAATAAACAAGTCATGATGCATTAAGATCATGACAAAGCTGATGTCATATGACTTTGGAAAGATCGATCAAATCTTGTTTGAAAAAAAAAACAAAAAAACAATGAATTTGATGAAAATTAACGTTTTGGAGGACTTTTTTTTCCAATTGAGACCACACATTTCTGTTACTAATGTTTTATCTTAGCTTGCGTTGTAACAAAAAACAATTATTTTGACTTTTTGTTGTAGATGAAAAATCTAAAGTGACGACAATTCACAACGTTCACCACGAAACTTGCTTGCATATTTGTATTTAAAAGTTTCAGCACTAATACAAACCGTGAATGGTTCTGACTCGGCTTCCTTTGAAAACTAGTAAACAGTTAAACATACAACAAAACTCTCGTTAAATTTCTCAGAAATATACGCTGATATCTTAACGACATTGGTATAATAAGGGTAAAACTAAATTCTTTGAAAATACCAACATTAGGAGAACTAGACCGATATAGCGAACTGAATGCAAATATTGAGGCATTTGACCCGCTGACAATTTTTCAAGAAATCAGATAAATGACTCTGATATTAATCTTACGAAATTCAGTTCAATTTGACTTTATTATCATAAAAATATGGTAGAATACGGTAGTCCGGAGACTGATATGTTTACATATAATGCAACCAATGCATAAAAGAAATCAGCGTAAACATTCAAGAGCAAAATCGCGAATACAGAGTAAATGAACCAATCAGATCAGATTGTAAAAATTATATATTGGATCAGTGAGAATTCAGAATTTGTTAGCACAATTTAAACGAAGTAAGTTTGTTGCCTTTTTATGTGTTTTATTGAATCAAAACAATCATATTATTACAAGAATTTGTTGACTTTATCAATATGGATGTATAATTATATCTGTCATTTTTACATTATTTTATAAACTGTGTGTCTAGGGACGAGTTTAAAGATAATCACGGTAAAATAGATAAAACAAACAACAAACACTCAGCAAAAAGCTCATGGCATTGTTATTTATTAGTTTACTATTTTGAGTCATACCTGACATGAATCGATTCCACCTTCTGCCACTCCTGCACAGATCATATTGTCCGTTATGTCACCTTCATAAGACACGTTACATGCGTGCTGGTCGTAGATAGGTACTGTGACCTCGTATAACTCTGTAGGACTTGCTCCTGGAAAGTAAAAAAAAAAACAATATAAAATTCGTTTTTATATTGATTTATCGATTTGGAAAATGATATTTCAAACGACTAATAATGGGGGAGGATTCAAGATTGTCAACAATTTTCCCCAATATCTATTATGCCGGTGCATACAATGCGTCAGTGACTGTTGAGCCCGGCTCAGATGAGGAATCACTTCGATTGCGTCAACACATAGGGCCTGTAGAGACAAATAACACATTATTACAAGTTTTGTGTGCACTCTTTCATTTTGCAATCACTTTTTAGACGATATCACTCTTTCATGACGCACAAAAGACCGTACCAGTCACTGACGCAGTTCATGAAGTCAACAAAATGACGCCTTAATGACGATTTAAGAGTGATGTCGTATAAAAAGTGAATGCATACACGGATTTAAATCAAATTTGAGCAGTGGCGGCACCAGGATTTTTAAAGTGGGGGGGGGGGGGCAAATGGGGGGCAAAAGAAAATGTTGGGGGGGGGCAAGGGCAGACAAAAAAAATTTGACACTTTTTGTAGTGAAAATGTACAGAATATTCGGCTATAAACCTACCCAGATATGAGGACATTTTGAGCATCTAGCTGAACTGCCCGATTATAAAGAGGTGTTAGTTATATACTGCGAGCGAGCGAAGCGAGCGAGCAAAAATTTTGACATTTTTTGTAGTAAAAATGTACAGAAATTACATATTCGGCTATAAAACTACCCCAATATGCATGAGGACATTTGAGCATCTTGCTGCCCGATTATGAGGTGGTAGTTATTTATTGAGAACACTTTTTGTCGTGAAAATGTACAGAAATTATATTCGGCTATGAAACTACCCAGATATGAGGACATTTGGGCATCTTGCTGCCCGATAATAAGGTGGTAGTTATACATTGCGAACGGGCAAAAATTTTGAAACTTTTTGTGGTGAAAATGTACAGAAATGATTATTTGGCTATAAAACTACCCCAATATGAGGACATTTGATCATCTCGCGGCCTGATTAAGTGGTGGGAGTTATAGGCCTGTATTGCGAGCAAGCGAAGCGAGCGAGCAAAAATTTTGACACTATTATAGTGGAAATGTACAGAAATTATTCGGCTATAAAACTACCCAAATATGAGGATATTTACACGAGCTGAGCGAACAAATTTGCCCCATGCCCCCCCCCCCCACCTTGATGCCCCCACTGCTTTCCAAGTTTCCGTTTTCTTTCTTTTTCCTTCTTTTCTCCATTCCTTTTTCACTTTTTTCTTTCCTTTTCTTTTCTTTTTCATTTTCCACCCTTTTATTTTTTTTCACTCCGAAAATTATTGGGGGGGGGGCAACTGGGGGGGGCAAAGCTTCTGACTGGGGGGGGGGGCAAATGCCCCCCCATGCCCCCCCCCCCCCTTGGTGCCGCCACTGAATTTGAGTTGCTTCCATAAGCTTGATTAGCTGTGCAACAGGCTTGTAATTGATTTATCACAAGTTTAGGACGTTTTGTGCTTACCACCTTGTTCCAGTGCACCCCATCCTGTAACGACTGAATCTTGGCCGACCAAAAACCTTGACTCGTCACTCATCTTGGGCAAACAGACCGTGTTCACCTCGTAGTCCGCCCATATGTTGAATGTCTTTGACATCTTGAAAAGGGCGATATCGCTGTCTAACGTGCTGGGGTTAAAGTCGGGATGGACGTAGACTTCCATTGCCTCACGCATTTGAGTCGCACCGGTGCTGTTGACCAGACTCTTGGAGCCTACCCGAAACTCGAAGATCTCCGGTTCGAAAATGATATCTCTGTTTGTTTGTTTTTTAAATGAAAATAAAAGCATCGATTTAGTATGGCATTTAACTGGAATCGCATTTTTTACTTATCAATATCCATGTCATTTCAAAATTGAACTCCTAAAACGTACTGTGAAAATGAAACGCACAACCATTCTACCAACTTTTAAGTTTAATCCTACAGCAACGATTTTAATCGTTGCTGTAGGATTTCATTAGCGTATCCAGAAACTGATAAACAGAAGGGGGCGAATGGATTTGGCGGCACAGCGTGGCGTAGACGCAATTCAAACAGTTTTTTTTCTATGGCTTCAAACGGGAGGGGGGAGGGGGCGTACTCTGGCCCCTACCTATGCTGCATGGGCACGTCCTCGGGATGCAGGTATAGACAGCATTATTAGCACCTTGCTATTGCAAAAAAGAAAAACGCGACAAACCGCCAAAAAAAAAAAAAAAAAAAAAAAAAATCCTCTCTGATACCTTCATATCAGAGTCTAGCTAGTGAAGACTAAGGGTGTTTTTCTTTAAAATTAGGAATAGGAAATATCAAACGCATAAAATGAACCATTGTATTGTTATAGGCACGACGCGACGTTGTGACATGAGCCAAAACAGTGTTTTCATGCAATTTCTTGACATTTTACATTGAATGGGATTGAACAATATGCAACTTAGTTTTGATGCAGAATATACTATTAGATAAAAACCCGCAGGACAATATTACCCATTAAAAGAAAATATTTCTCAGGAACACCTGTTTAGAAAATGTCACCCTCGTGACATAGCTATCTCTCAGTTAAAGGTGCTTCAGAGTTCATGAATCACATCGGACGTGGCTTTGTTTATATCAATACATTTCAATAAATAATAATGGAAAAATAATGGGGTACAATATTGTCCAATAAATAATTTTTAAAGAGAAACTTCTGGGGCCTGTAACATAAAGAGATAAATCAATCTTGCGATTGATATCAATCGTAAGTCTATGGCAAACCATGTACTGAAGAGTTACAATTGATTGTAAGATTGATTGCATCTCTTTATGTTACAGGCCTCTGGACTGATATTCGGACACATTGGTAGCGTTTAATAAACATCGATTGGGTTTTATCCTGGATACGTGTATCTTACCCTTTTATCAAATCTAAAATTACATATCTTGATCGATAGAGAGTCATCTCCCGAAATTAAACTGCTCAAGAATAATACCAATCTTAAACTCGAGAGAGAAAAAGAGCAGTTGAAAAGTGTCAATAATTTAAAACCAGGTATCGTTTAGTGTCTGATCTGGGCCCCGTTGCATAAACTTACCATTAATGGTAACTCTGCTATCAATGGTAACTACCATGGTAACATCACTCAATAGCCAATCAAAATCAAGGTTTCCATGAGAGTTACCATTGATGGCAAAGTTACCGTTCGTGGTAAGTTTCATGCGACGGGGCCCCGGAGATATTATTTGTCATATTCTATGTCCATAATCGCAATTAGAAAGTGTGATGTGAAATTTACCAATGTCCTTCTTTTAAAGAAATAACTAGGTCGCTTTTGCTCTTAATCTCTTTGCTTATAACAGTGAGGAATGTTTTCCTGTCGTGTTTATGTGCTGAAATATGCCTTTAATCAGTTTAATGTTTTGACAGTGTTATAGGTCATACAAGCAAGGCAGCAGTGGGAACACTTTTCTATGCAACAGGTACATATATCATTGTGTTGAGATCTTCTTATGTACAGCATGTAGAGTTCGTACAGAAAACAACTAGCTATATTGCTTAAGTTGACATTTAAATCACCGAACAGTACATTCTGATCTGTATCAAGTGTTCAGTGTGATCAGATGATGGAGAATTTGTTTCATGTAAAATTTTCATTTTTTCATATTGATTGGGTATAAATGTAAATAATCCCATGGTTAGGATTCATTAAGATTTTATACAAAAGCTTCCTGCTGTGACGAGGGACGAGTTGATGTTGGACGAGTTGTAAAATGGACGTCGAAGAAGTAGAATAGAGTTTTTCCAAACCTACGACCAAGACTTCGCCTCGTTCTTTTGTACCTTGTTCATCGGCTGGATGATGGTGATGTTGGTGTGAGCAGGACCCGTAACAAAATGGGGGAATGTCTGGAATCACTATGAAGGCCTCAGGTGAATAGGAAAAGGTGAAAAATTAGGGAATTTTGGTCTCCCTGAAACGCTAAGGTGATAGCGCGCGCTCGTGTTTCGAGTCATATGCATGCATGCATTGCGTTGTAGTACGCTTGTCGTCGAAGCATGTGTGCGAAGACACCGCGGAGTTTGCGTGTGTTGATTGTTGGTGGTCGCTGACCAGGTCGTGCGGTTGCACGAGTTTGCACAGGTTTACTGTGTTTGAAACAGAGTCTTGCTGATTATGTTTCGGTGTTTTACAATTGTTAAAACTTTATGTTGGACTTTTAGTCTGTGAATGCTGGTGTTCTTGCCTTTTGCTGGTGCTTTATGGTGATAAACGTTGAGACGGGGTATGAGCTCAACGTGGGGTTGTCTCATAGGCATTCAGTTGACGTGTGGTATAGCACGTTGTGTTGTGTGCAGTGCGGTCTATACGAGAGTGTATGTTGCCGTTTGTGCAGGCTGTGATTAGGGCAGAATTCCAGGGCATCTCGCTATGAGATTTTAGTTCGCTTGATTGAGTGAATTTTGTTGGTTGAAGGTATTTCAACTGGGTTAACCGTATCAGGTTGCCGTGTTTGTTGGTTGAGGTTTACCAACGGTGTTGACCAGAGTTAGGTTGACAGGAATTTAGGTTGAAGGTTTATTCAACTGGGGTAATCGAGTCAGATTACTAGCTTTGTAGGTCGAGGTTAAATCGGCTGGATCAACCGGATCAGGTTGTAGGATTTTACGGTTGATTGTTTCAACTGGGGTAACCGAGTCAGGTTATCTGATTTTGTTTGGCTAAGAATTTTTAGAGTTTTCTTTAGCTGTTTCTAATCTTTTCAGCGTTGAAGATTAGGGGTCTGTATTGGCCATGGCATATTTTTCATTGGAAAACTTTGTGGAATCTCCCACGGTAGAGGAATTGCTGGTCTTGAAGAAGGCTGATCTATTGCAGGTAGCCAATCATTACCAGGTTGCTGAGGTGAAGAGCAACTGGCGTAAAGTTGAGATAGTGAAAGCTATTATTCAGTGGTTGGTGGAGGAGGCAGATGTTCTCCCACTTGATGCTTTGAATAGCATGCCTGGTGCATCCCAGGGAAAGGAAAACGCAGAAGAGAAATTGCGGTTAAAAGAGCTGGAGCTAGAGATAGCAAAAGTCGAACTAGAGAGAGAGCAAGTAGTTCTAAGGAGAGAAAGAGCGAGTGCTGAAGAGAGAGAAGAGATTAGGCAGGCTCAGTCTGATTTCGATGTAGCTAGGCACGTACGGATGGTTCCGGCGTTTGAGGAGGATGAAGTAGAGAAATATTTTCTGCACTTTGAGAAGGTGGCTGTTAGTTTGAATTGGCCAAGGGAGAAATGGTCACACCTGCTACAATCTCAGTTGAAGGGTAAAGCTCGAGATGCTTATTCGGCTTTGTCCGTTGAAGAAGCGGGTCAGTATGACACAGTAAAAGATGCTGTATTGCATGCTTATGAGCTAGTACCAGAAGCGTACCGACAACAATTTCGGAAATCGCGAAAAGATGAGTCACAGACACATCTAGAATTTGCTAGGCGCAAGGAACAGTTGTTCGATAGATGGAGTTCTTCGCTCCATGTCAAGAACTTTGCGGATCTTCGAGAAATCATACTTCTTGAAGAGTTCAAAAGAAGTGTTCACATTGATGTTCGATTGCATTTAGAAGCGCAGCGAATAGGAACACTTAGTGAAGCAGCCCGTGTTGCTGATGATTTTGTGCTGACACACAGAACCACAAACAAAGTTTCTAGTGAAACAAAGAAAACTGGAAAGTGGAACAAAAACAAGAAAAATGGTTCAGCACATGTCAATGATGGAGTCAACTCACAGTCTAAGGAAGAACAGGGAAAAGCTAGTGAAAAAAAATGCTTTGCATGTAAAAAGGTTGGGCATTTTAAGGCGAAGTGTCCTACACTTCAAGCGAAGTCAAGTGAAGCTAGTGCACATCCGAATGCATTTGTGAAAAATTTGTCAGATTCACAGAGTAGGATTGAACTGGTAGACTTAGAGAAAGTGAAAAAGCAGTACGAGCCATTTGTATCTGTAGGATTTGTGTCCTTATCTGAGAGTGATGAGGCTAGGAGAGTGAAAGTGTTGAGAGATACTGGTTCTTCTCAGTCCATGATTTTGGAAAGTGTTTTACCCTTTGGTGAGAATTCTTCTGTTGGTGCCAGTGTGTTGCTCAAGGGCATTGGAGATGGTTTTGTGGAAGCCCCCCTTCATGAGGTAGACTTGAATTCAGGTCTTGTTTCTGGTGTTGTGAGGATGGCCGTTAGACCATCACTTCCTATCGAGGATGTGTCCATCATATTAGGCAATGATCTTGCTGGTGAGAGAGTCGGGTCATGTCCAGTAGTGAGTTCACGTCCTTGTGACAGTAGTGAGACAGATCAGTTGGTTGCAGAATTTCCCTCTGTGTTCCCGTCATGTGCTGTAACTCGTTCAATGGCAAAGAGAGTAGAGTCTGAGAAGGAGTCTAGTGAGATAGATGTTGACTTGGGAGATTCTTTCTTTTGTCGTTTGGTTGAGGGTGAGTCCAAATCAAATGAGGATGAGAGTGCACGAGAGATGCATGGTGAAGGAAGTAATCAGAAGTCTGAACCAATTTTGTCTAAGAGAAAGTTGCAAGAGAAGCAACAAAAAGATCCTCAGTTGATTTCTTTGGATGAGAGAGCTGTTTCTGAGGAGGAGGCATTGACTGTGCCTGTTTGTTATTACAAGAAAGCAGGTGTGCTCATGAGAAAGTGGAGGCCACCAGATGTTCCTGCAGATGAAGTGTGGAAAGAAGTCCACCAGATTGTAGTCCCTTTTACATACAGGCAGGACATAATTAGCCTTGCTCATGAAGCTCCACTTGCAGGTCACTTAGGAGTTCACAAAACTCAGGAGAAAATTCTTTCTCATTTCTTCTGGCCTGGTCTGCAAAAGGATGTTGCGAATTTTTGCAGAAGCTGCCATGTATGTCAGGTTGTAGGCAAACCAAACCAGAAAATACCGGCAGCACCGCTGAAGCCAATACCGGCCTTCGATGAGCCGTTTTCTAGGATTATAGTGGATTGCGTAGGTCCTCTTCCAAGGACAAAGGCAGGCAATGAATACTTATTGACAATCATGTGCGCTGCGACAAGATATACCGAAGCGATACCACTTAGGCGCATTACAGCGAAAAATGTAACTAAGTCATTAGTGAAATTCTTCACTACTGTAGGACTACCAAAGACTGTACAGTCTGATCAAGGATCAAACTTTATGTCTAAGGTGTTCAAACAGGTGTTACAGCAGTTAGGGATTGAGCATGTAACTTCGAGTGCATATCATCCAGAGTCTCAGGGAGCATTGGAGAGGTTTCACCAAACCCTCAAGAACATGCTGAAGACTTATTGTCTTGAGACAGAGAAGGACTGGGATGAGGGAGTCCCATTGTTACTCTTTGCTATGAGGGAGTCTGTTCAAGAGTCTTTAGGGTTCAGCCCTTTTGAGTTAGTGTATGGACATGAAGTCCGTGGACCCCTCAAGTTGTTGAAAGAAAGGTTGTTGTCGGAAGATGAGGACATGAATTTGTTGGACTATGTCTCTTCTTTCCGCGAAAGATTGAATCGCGCTTGTGAGGCTGCTAGACGGAATCTGTCTGACTCTCAGGAGAGGATGAAGTCCTGGTATGACAGAAAATCCAAGGAAAGGAACTTCAAGGAAGGTGATGAAGTCTTGGTGTTGTTGCCCTTAGTTGGTCATTCTCTGCAGGCTAGATTTTCTGGACCGTATGTCATTGCTAAGAGAATTGGTGATGTTAACTATGTCATAAAAACTCCAGATAGGCAGAAGAAAAGACGTGTATGTCATGTGAATATGCTGAAGCCGTATATTCGGAGAGATGATGAAGAGAAAGCACAACCAGTGTTGAGTGCTGTAGAATCTAATCCAAAGAGTGAAGAAGAAGAAATGTGCAAGATTGAGAGAGAGGAACCATGTTTGAAATTGAAAAATTCAGAGGTTCTAGCACATATTGATGACAAACTAACCCACTTGTTTGAGAAGGAGAGGAAGGATGTGAAAGAGTTGTTGAATGAGTATCCGCAATTGTTTACAGATGTCCCCTCTCGAACAGATGCTGTTGAGCATGATGTTGATGTGGGAGATACTACCCCAATCAAACAGGCACCATATCGGGCCAACCCAACAAAGATGAAAAGTCTTGAAAAAGAAATAGAGTATATGCTACAGAATGGCATTATTGAGCCAAGTAGTAGTGCATGGTCTTCTCCATGTATCCTGGTTCCGAAACCAGATAGATCATATCGTTTCTGTACCGACTACAGAAAAGTCAATGCGTGTACAAAAACAGATTCATTCCCCATTCCGCGCGTAGATGATTGTATTGACCGTATAGGCAAAGCAAAGTATGTGAGCAAATTCGATCTGCTGAAAGGTTATTGGCAGATCCCCTTGACCAAGAGAGCGCAAGAGATTTCCGCATTTGCTACACCGCAAGGCCTATTTCATTACACCGTGATGCCTTTCGGCATGAAAAACGCGCCGGCTACATTCCAAAGACTCGTGAATAGTCTTGTTTCAAGTCTTGAAGGCTGTGAAGCTTATATTGATGACTTAGTTGTGTATAGTGAAGATTGGGATGTTCATGTACAGAGAATCAGAGAGTTGTTCAGAAGGTTGGCTGCTGCCAAAATGACAGTGAATCTGGCAAAGAGTGAGTTTGGAGCTGCTAGTGTTAGTTTCCTGGGTCATGTTGTTGGCTCTGGTCATGTTCGACCACTCTCGGCGAAGGTAGAAGCAATTCTGGCTTTCCCGACTCCAACCAACCGGAAGGAACTGATGCGGTTTCTGGGCATGGCAGGCTACTACAGACGGTTCTGCCATAACTTCTCTGATGTCGTGGCTCCGCTAACCAATCTACTACGCAAAGAAGTGAACTTCGTCTGGTCCAGTGACTGTAAGAGTGCTTTCGACCAGGTGAAAGCTCTCTTATCTACCAATCCTGTGTTGATGGCTCCAGACTTCAACCAGCCGTTCAGCCTGATGGTGGATGCTAGTGATGTTGGCGCTGGTGCTGTGCTAACTCAGAAGGACGCAGAAGGAGTCGACAGACCTATATCCTTCTTTTCTAAGAAGTTTTCCCCTAGTCAGAAGAACTATTCGACTGTGGAGAAAGAGACTCTATCAATGATCCTAGCACTTGAACATTTCAGCGTGTATGTTCATGGATCGCAGTACCCAGTCAGAGTATTGACGGATCATAACCCACTGACATTTCTTAGTAAAATGAAACACAAAAACCAGAGATTGACACGTTGGAGCTTGTTGCTGCAAGAGTATAACTTGAACATTGAGCACATTGCAGGAAAGAACAATGTTATTGCAGATGCTCTATCTCGTGTGTGAACTTGAACTTAATCTCTGTGAAATTACATGGAAAGTGGACTTACCTTATGTGAGATACTTCGTGAACATTTGAGCAGTTTATTGATATGAACTGGAATTCCATGTGGAGAAGAAAAACAGAACTTTGAACTTGATAATCAGAGACTGATTGGACTCAGTGAAGCAATTTTCTTCTTGTGTTTGCTTTTTTCTGAGCTTTTTGATATATTGCACATCTTTATGTATTTCTGAAAGTGAAATGATTAGTATTTTCTGTTGTGAAGAGTTTAACATGCATGACAACATTCTGGTGTTAAATTCCCTTTTCGATTTTACAAAAGAATATA
The DNA here is from genome assembly GCA_025618425.1 of Heliocidaris tuberculata. NCBI lineage: Eukaryota > Metazoa > Echinodermata > Echinoidea > Camarodonta > Echinometridae > Heliocidaris > Heliocidaris tuberculata. The sequence goes on along the minus strand of CM046836.1, from coordinate 6,681,644 downwards.
AAAAAAAAAAGGAGAAAAGTTAGTTCTCGTTTTGGTTATGCATGTGTGTCACTTTCAAAACAGGAAATAAGATTTGATTTTTCATGTTTCATTAAAAAATGTTGTTTGTTGACAATTGTATTATTGGAACCAAAGAGAAAAGGTATTCTCTTGTATATTGGTCCCTTGAAGATGAAAGATAAATGTCATTGTTATGAAAATGCATAAGATTGCATTAACAGTGAAAAATTTTACCACATCTTTATATTTTGAAGATATGTTGTTTTATCTTTGAGACAGATATGTTATTGCTGAAAGTTGTTTATTAATTTCATTGGAAGAAAAAAATGTACATCTTTGCGAAAGCTATTTTTGTTGAATTGCCAAGAAGCAATTACATGACAGAGATGACTCATTTCATGTATTATAACATGTCAGTGATTTTAACATGTTTTGTTGTTTGTTGAGAAACAATTTCTTAAGTAAATTTAAATAGAAGAAATTGGATAAATACAACTTCTGATTTATGCACACATTAAGTGATAAATGTAAAGGTGCAGGATATTGGAAGAATTTTTGTGTTGAAACTTATGAAAGTTATTATTTTCATATTACATATGAATGCCATAACCACTAGACAAACTTGACTTCAGTATACAAGCTGTGATACCATCTGCATGTTGGTACTACCCAGATTTTCGTGAGTTAAATTGTTTTCTCAGAATTCTAAACTTATCTGAGGGTACAGATAGTTTCCATATTTATCAGCATTTGATGATTGATGTATTTTTGACAGTGTCAGAAACAAAAGTGACAGTGCAGCTAAAAGCAGCGCAGCATAGCCAATTGCATAAAATACTTCATGTTTTGTGATGATATATTTTGTTGGACAAAATTCATCCTTTGTCATTTTTGTGAGACACTGATGTACTCCTTTGTGTATAGTATTTACATGTGAAAATGTTTTTATATTACTTGTAAGCCAAGAAATTGTGTTTATACTATGTTTTACAAGAACACAATTCGTGCATTTATAATGAGCTTGTGCTATTTTTAGGTACCAACAAATCGATCGAGACTAAGTGAATCGATACTAGTTTTTCGCAGTATGACAGTATTACTGTATATGTATTATGAAAGAAGGCATTTTATTTTGCATGTACGATATCGATAGGGATGATTTAATTATGTACATACTTCTTTCGTTACACTCATAAGTATGTTTTTATGGAGGGGAGTGTGACGAGGGACGAGTTGATGTTGGACGAGTTGTAAAATGGACGTCGAAGAAGTAGAATAGAGTTTTTCCAAACCTACGACCAAGACTTCGCCTCGTTCTTTTGTACCTTGTTCATCGGCTGGATGATGGTGATGTTGGTGTGAGCAGGACCCGTAACACTGCTCATGTTAATACACACATAAATCATTAAGCCTGACTATAATGCTATACATACTGTTATTATAAGGTTTATGGGAGAAGCGAGCGGACAAAACTTTTGTTACCTTACAGTAGCAAAAATAATATTTCCTCATCAAAATGTATAAGATAGGATACGAAAAACTGAAAATAGAATAACTCGCTGCCCAATTGTGAGGTGACGGTTTCCTGAATACTGACAATTTCAAAATTAAACAAAGTGACAATTAAAATTAAACAAAACACTAAAGAAAAAAAGCTTTGTTAAAGATTGGATTTATTTTTACATTTCCATATACAAAAGGGAGAAGCTTTGAATATAACTTACACGCAGTGAGCCGCTGTAATAATCCATTCAGGATGAATAAGTGAAGCGCCACAGATCCGACGTCCACCTCGATAGAAAGCTGCTTGCCATGGATACTCGAACTCATCTGCCATCTGACCACCAACGATCATTGAGCTTGCACTCTTGTATTGAATACCACACGTATCATCATCTAGAAGATGTGGAAAGATGGTGGATGTATTATTAGAACTGAATTTTAGTTTCTCATCCAGATTTTCACAAATGAGGAAAAAGGGGGCTTCATGTTATTAGGTATTTGACATTTTTCCTGCACATGCATAGAAGTCTTATTATGGAGTCACTTTCAACGAAAATTGCTTGCTGTTTATTCAACAACAACAAAAAATGATGATTGATAATGTGCAACCAAAGCTACACCAAAAACTCATACTTATGTGATATCAAAACTGGTGAAGAAGCAATTTGAAAAGTGTTTTGAGCATGTTGAAATTGCATCTTTCAAAATAGGTTTCAGCGAACAACTCTGCTCAAATGACGGATCATGTAAAAACGATACTTACGGTTTAATAAAACATTTTCAACATTGAAGAAAAAATATTGTGCTTAACATGTCAAACATATTTAGATTAAAATCTCATTCCTATACAGTTTTAGATATAGAGAAGTGACGCAACAAGAGAATACCCTTTTAAATCTGAAATGAAATGAAATAATGAAAAACATTATTGCTTACCTTGCCAATTATCTTGTGCTAGAATGGGAGCTACGAGAGCTAATAGCAATACGTGACGTATCCTAATAATCATGTTGTTTCTAAAAGTAAGAACAAATTTTTTTAAAAGAGATGAATAATAGTTCCAAAGCAAAGAATGATACTGATAAAGCTTCAGTGTTTATGAGCAAATAAGGCCAAATTACTTTCTAGCATTGGATGTGATTTCTGCATCATCTGATATCTTGAAATACATGTACATTTAGAAAATAAAATGACTAAACAAGAAAAAAATACAATACACGCCAACACCACCCCCTCATGAAAAAAGGGTTATTCAATAATGAGTATCTATTTCAATATTCCATATACCTTAACTTTTAGCTACACTGTCGTAACAAGAAAATCGAAAAACGCTATTCAGCATGCTATATAATTTCCAAGCTTTTTGGAAATAAAGCACACTTACTACATACAAAAAGACTAAATGTTCTTGGATCATAAATGAACAGTCGAGGAGCATTCGCATTAACAAAATGCCGCTTTAACAAACAGAATGGACAAAATATTTAACCTTTACCTGTGTTGCAATGAGTGATTTTGTATTCAAACACGGGTTGTACGTCATGACCCAAAATGTTCTTATCTAAAGCACACAGGTTAAGTAAGTAAATAGTCTTGAAGTAGGAAACTTTTGGCAAGTGTAAAGTGAACTTTGTACAATGCGAATATCTGTGATAAAGGCTGTCTTATCGGTAAAATAGATCTCATATATAACCATCTCTACCGATGGCGTCAATATGCTTGTCAGATTTATGAACCAATTAAAGATAATTTTACAAAAGTGTACTCCAAATGGCAATAAAAATTATCATAAATATGTCTTTGTTGTAAGACGTAGATGGGTTATGTTCAAAGGGATCACACAAATCTATTTATACTAATTTATTGAAGTGTTATCGCCTGCCAAATCAGGCAAGTAAATCATAAAGTAACTTTTTACAATTTTTTATTTCCGAAGAAGATTTGACATTTCATCACCAGATCACCACCTCAACTGGAGTTTTGAAATTAGATGATCGATGGCAAATGCTGGTGTTTTATTTCTTTTGTAAATGATTCGTGTTGCCCGTTCTTTCGGGCAGGTGGTTTTGTAGAACGTATAGTGCTGTTTTGAAGAGATGCGGCTCAATATTCCACAACGAAATATATTCACCCTAAACCTATTTCTCCTTCCATTGTAAATTTCGGTTTCCAGTCTAAATATCACACATACATAAAGTGCTCATATTCATAAATACAATTTTCGAGGAGATGAGCTAAGATGAATGAAAATAATTTCAATAATTTCATGATTTTGCTACCACAGGCCATGAATACATGATGTCAAACATGATAACGGTGTATAAAAAGCAGAACTTTTAATCACAGATTCTTTCAGTGAAAGATAAAATTTGGTCTTTTTAAAGTTAAAAAAATAGATTTAGGATTAGTATCGTTTTGAAAGCAAAGAGGAAGAAGATAACATTTAATTCCTCCTTGCGCTAATCGTTGATATTACGTCATAGGTTATAATGCGGCTATTTATAAGCTTGAAATGGCGACCAGTTAGACATTGTCTTGAAAGAAATATCTGCCACGTGGATTTACATTCATACAATGAATAAGCAAAATATTTTTGTCTTATGCCATTGACATGTTACTTGAATAAACAATAAACTGTATAAACTGGGCAGACGTTTCCATGAAAACTTTTAAATTTATCATGGTAATGGAATCATAAGGCCGATCTTCTAATTGTTTCAAAAATATGTTTCATAAATAGAAAGATTGCACACAGCTCATAAATTGATTTGAATACTGACAAAAATGACATATTATTTATTAGGTAAACTATTACTTGTCATAGTTTATAATCATCCTTCTCCGATACCACCCGGCCTCTTATATGATTTGAACAGAAATATTTTTCTCTCAATTTTGACAGAGGATCAGTGAATTTATGACTAGAATAAGGATTAATTCATATTATTGTAAATCATCATTATATCACATCCGATATAACATAATATCACAAGTCATAATATTCTAATCATATACCATAACTTTTTATTTATTGTCGGAATGTGAGAAGGTGGCAGTATTCTCTCTAAAAAAAAGTCTACTTATGACTCACCGGGGAATGAAAATTAAATGAAAATTCTATTCTTTTTTTTTCTTTCTTTCTTTTTTAGTGAGTACGAACAACGAAGGAAGTAACTTTTCGCTTTACTTATTTTCGTCCTCTGTCCTTATCTGTAGTCCTCTGTGGCTATTGTAAATGTAAGAGAGCACGTGAATGTATGATAATTAGGGCATAAGTTATTATTTTTTGCTACACGACTCCACCCCCATAAACACACACTAAGAGTAGATGTTTGCTCCTCAACCACCATGCTTGTCCTCAACCCCTTAACCACGTTAACCGCCCCACTTTTACAATCTTGAACTACTGATCTTCTACAGTATTCCTTTTTTTGAATTGATTTTTATGCTGAGTCGATGCACTCCGAACACTTGGAAATATTTGGTGTCAGATTGCAAGCATTCCCTTATACACGACTGCAAAGGGCATATCATCAAACTACTGCATCGCACATGATATAACAGAAAGGAAGATTCTTTTCTCCAAGTTCAAAGGTGAGCAGACTCGTTGTCCCACCCTAATGTTAATGGGAGAACCCCCCCCCCTCCGCCCCGTCTCCCCCCCCCCCCCCTCTCCCTCTCTCTCTCTCTTTCTATTCCTCTTCTTGTGTCTCTCTCTCTTCTTCATCTCTCTACCTATTTACATAACAAAATTTCCTACTTTTATTTCTCTGCAATGAACATACATGATCCTTATTCAGTGTTTTCTTAACTTGGATCTCAAAGTAAATTTTGCTGCACATTCACACTAATAAAAGGGTAAAGACAGTGAATAACTACAGCGTCAATTCATAATGGCGAAACCGGCTTATATTCCAATCTAAATGATAATGGGAAGAAGGATACAATTTCGAGCATCAGCTTGTAAATAACATATCAGTGGTTGGTTATTTTCACAGTCCTGAATGAGTTCATGTAACCTCAATCTAAGAATGACAACACGAAGTCTTAAATTTAAACCAAACTGGCCAAGATACATTCTAAACCCACTAATATTGAAAAAGGATTACATGAATAGGCCTCCAAAATATGGAAAACATTTTAGTATGAACTTGGTAAACAGCATCTGCGGTCGTCTGTTTTCCACATGCACTATCACATCGATACCTCGAGTTGAATTCAGCTTCGAGAATGAAGATGTCTCAGACATGCAACAGACTGTATAGATTCCTGTTTCATTTCCAGACGATACAGATTGCGAAATAGTTGTAGCATCATCAAAATTCATCACCACCACCACCATTACCATCACAAACTGAATGCTCACTAAATCATCACAATGCAATCATAACATCACGCTTACATTCATTCAGTTATGTCAAAAGTAATGGTTTAAAATAGCGATGGAGGCCTACCTGTTATACTTGTCTATCGTATGAAGCATATCTCGCACAATGATGGTATCTCTCGCTCTCCTGCTATATCATTACACCACTTAGGATGTTTCCCAGGCGGCTGGGCTTTGGGTAGACTTTACCCCCGTTCTGCCTGGGGTTATCACCTAAGACTACTCCAAAGGCAAATAAAACGGTTAATTATTGATCGAGAACAGTGATTAAACTATTATCGTAGAGTTGAAAGGTTCCACTGCTGCCCAGCAAATACAATTTACAAACAATGGTGGTATCTAGAGTTAAAACAATGAACCCATCATTAATGATTCAACATACGGAGCACATCTTTGATGGGTGTACAGAATAGAGGATATTCAGATATTTCGTTAAGGCTATACAAAAAAAACCCAACAAATTATAATAATCATGTTGAAAAATTAAAATTTGAGCACAAAAACTAAAGCAGATATGTTTGTTTTTTTAAATACCTCACCATTCTAACTTATACCCTTGCCGGATTAAGAAATATAAATCAAAGCACCATGCCTATTATGAATAACCAGAGTGTACAATTATTTTGCATAATCACTCTTCGAGGAAAATAGCTTTGTCATAATCATGATTTGTTTGCTCTTGTTTCTGACTTCATGTACTTCGCTGTATGTCATATTAAGAATTTTTCTAAGATTCTTTTCTGAAAATAATTTTAAAAATTACGATTCATCCGTACTTTGACATAGATTTGATAATTATAAACGTAATTTTGACAGATTTGCTTTTTTTTTTAAAGATTCAAACATAAATATAAAATACAAAGTATATACAAGCATGCTGAGATTTTTTAAAAGTCAATAATAATGCATTTGCATTGTGCATATCTTTGTTCAGGTCTCTGTAATAGATTGATTGAATTAATTGAACTGGTTTATTGTAAAAACATATCAAACATGCAGCTCGAGAGCTGAAACTATTCAAATTACAAAAGATGCATCAAAATAAAAAAAAATAAAAAAACACACACACACACAATGGTATTTGATTAAAATAAAATTACAATAAACAACAAACATTTCATATAAAACAGAAAATAAACATTCACGTTCAAAAATTTCAATTCATATTATTACTTATTTGATGATATAGTGTAGACCTTTGAGAACATGAAAATTAATTTGTTTACATTTGCAAAACTATCTGAATAGTGTTGTAATTTGTTTAAAGAGGAATGAAAATGAGGGGTAAATGTAGGTCCCTGATTAACAATATAAATAGGTTTCAACAAGTAATCTTTAGAGTCTCAATCTCAATAACTGGAAAGACAATTTCATACTGCAAATACCATAAATGGGGGAGGGGGTGCACATGATTGTATATAAAACAGTTCTTTCAAAGGTAGAATGTAAGACACTGATAATGTAGAAACAGATATCATTCGATATTATTCTCTTCGAATATTTAAAATGACATATGCTGAATCTTTAAAGTTCAGAAGACATAGTGGTAAAATAAGGCCTATACAGCTAGTGGTACAAGTCAGTGCATGGCGTATCCAGAAATTGTTGAACATGGAGGGGGCGGAATCATCCCCGAAATGGGGAGCAAATTACTTGAACTGTTCTGCTATAGACTCTTTTATTTATTTATTTATTTATTTATTTATTTATTTATTTATTTATTTATTTATCTCTCTATCTATCAATCTGTCAATCTATCTATCTATCCATCTTTCTATTTATTTATTTATTCATTTATTTATTTATTTATTTATTTATTTATTTATTTATTTATTTTTATTTTTTTTTTATCTTTTTTTTTTCGGTTTAGGTTCAACAGGGGGTGGGGCTGTGGGGCTACTTTAGGTCTAAACTGGATACGCTGCTTAGAATATTGATAATGTGCATCCCCCAGTTATCCTATTTTAAAAAATTGGTTTGTCAAATGTATTAGTTTGAAGTTTAAGTTGATATAAGTTTGGAATCTTGAAGTAAACATTGTGGTGATAAACTATCCCATAACATGTGTTTAAACGCGTGTTGAAGTAGCCTGCTTTTGTTTGGACACATTTAATCATCTCTATTATTAGATTATAATAGTGATAAGAGTATTACGATTTTTTTTATATGCCTCATTAGACAATAAAACTTTGTTGACAGTGTCAGAACTACACTTTACTCTATTTTTACACACCCATTTCCTGATCACTTTTAACCGAGTCATGTGAATATTATATTATGTTAATGACATTCCCAACGCAAATCGCTTTTCGCTTACTTTTCTATACTTTGCAGTGAATAGCAAATTATAGAATTATTATAATTATGATAATTACAATTACTTTTGATCTATTATTTTTTTTTTTTTTGCAAATACATTGTACCGTTTATCACAAAGAGATAAATGAAAACTCATTTCACTTCAATCCGATCCAATTCAATTCAGTTCAATTCATTGTGTGATTTTATAAACAGGCGTTTCAAATTATATTTTGGAAAAGTAAACGTGTATACACAACATAATAAATCAAGAAAATATATTTGACGCCTGCATGTGACTGTTACCTGTACTATGGTTTACATGAAGGTACTGTTTGGAATTTAGGTTTCTTTAAAGAGAAATTTGAAACTTGTGTGTTTGCTATTAATTGACTATCACCATGGACCTAATCTGAAACAAACTTTCGTTTTTAGAGAGAAATATTTTACTTGGTAATTGTTTTCCTTGATTGATATCCACATTGATTTGTATTTATTTCTTGTTATTACTGAAAAGTGAGGTATGAAGTTAGAAGCCCTCCACACATCGATGGCACTGCTTCAATTTAATAATAATAATAAATTGTTTCTTTTATAGCGCAATATCCAATTTAAAATTGATCAAAGCGCTTTACAAAGTAAATTAATCAACGAATTAAAACTCAGCAAAGAAATATGACGCAAATGTAATACAGTTAATTACAATGTAAAAAGGTAGATGCTTATTAAATAATTCGACTGATGTACTACAGCGTAATTCACATGGTAGCCTATTCCATGCAACTGGACCACTGTAATGAAAACTTGGATTTTTGTATATAGATTGGTGGAAAGCTAGATCAAATGATCTTCTTTTTTCTTTTACCCTCTTTATATTGACCACACGGAGTAGTTGGAATGTGATATAACATGATCTAGACCGAACTGTTTGTATAACTGAGTAATCAGCCTTTCGAGTAATAAAAGACAACCATAATCATTATCACAAGACAAGAAACTTCCAGTGAAGATGTATCTCCTTTTTAATATCCCCGATGAATAAGGATAACCCCATTGCCCTCAAAAAATTGTTTAATCCCTGTTTATTTCGCTTCATATCTTTGCTAGATTTTAATCAAGCAAGCTATATCTCGGTATAACTTTTGGCAGTTCAATAACATGTTTATTCCATTGGCTGTTGAACTTACTGTGAACGTATGGAGTTTTCGTAATCCGCCTTTATGGAACTTATCTTGGCCCTTATCAGAATATCAAATACCTCATGACTACGTACAGCTGTATTCACTCCCATGATAACTATATGGTAATTATTTACATTACTGATCCAATACCATGAACCCTTACACGCCCATGCAGTAATAGAGTGGCAGCCAAAAATGAATTATATAGTATACACCGGGAGGATTTACGGACTCCCCTCCCCCTTACAAGTTTGAAATCCAGTTGACGTACCGTATAGTACATTTGTTCCCTTAATTGTGTTAATTTTCCAAAATGTGCCCCTCCCCTTTATCCTAAATCCGCCTCTAATTATATCGACGGTTATAAGCAATTAATCAATTCTTATCTTAGAAATTGAAATTGTATCTACTTTTAATCAGTACTAATATTGTGCAAATCAAGTTTATAGTACCAGAGATGACCACTTTGGTATAGTGTTATTTGGCAATAGCAAACTTCAGATTAATATATTGTAAAATATCATTAATATTATTAGTATTAATACAAAATTTACATCAGGTTTTGAAAATTATTGATGATATTTATTCTGTTCACTCCAAATGTAAGCTGGATGTCTCATAGGGTTTCCTTTACTATGCTTTCAAACAGAATTAAAATCAATTTTTATCACCTTTTTATGATCTTTTTTGTTTTGCTTAAATGATTTTAAAAAGTTATATATGAGGTAAATAGGCAGATTTGGGAGCCCATTGTCTTGTTGCGTATAATAGAATTGTGGAATGCATGTGTCTGTATGAATAGATAGGTGCAGTGCATGATTTCATATTTCTATTCGATACATGTATTCCGGGGGGGGGGTGTTTTTTAAATTACAAATGATGAATTGAACTCTCAGTGTCAATCTTTAATTTTCTTACTCCCCCCCCCCCCCTTTCCTTTCTCTTTCTCTCTGTCTCTCTATTTTTTTCTCTTTCTCTTTGTCTTTCTTTTCTCATTCTCTTTCTCCTTCTTTTCCCTTTTTTTCTCTTTCTCTTTCTATTCCGCTTTCTTTTTCTGTTTAAAAGATAGACTTCATTATCAACTCAGTTACTGTTACTCTTCTTAAGATACATTAATGTTTATTTTCACATCCAACCATCCGTATAGTTCTTCAATTCAGGCTTTATTTTAATTTCTCCTGATTCATTTTTTGATACTGCAATATAGGTTTACTGATACTCAATTTTTTTATGAATGTAAATATGAACTATATATTTGTCACGTACAACTGCTGTACATTTTATAAATGAAATAAATAAATGAAATGAACTGAACTGTTTCTCCTTTTTTCTCTCTTACGCGCTCATTTTTTCTCTCTCCATTAATATCTCTCTCCTCCTCCTCCTCCTCCTCCTCCTCCTCCTCCTCCTACTACTACTACTACTACTACTGCAACTACTTCTACTACATGTTTGTCTTCCTATCTTTCCAGTTAGAGTTCTATATTTAAAAGCATGCAGTTGAGTTTTTTTTTTTTAATTATTCAAAATCGACCTTATTATACATTTTCTTAAAAGACTATTCGAACAAGAATCAAGTTAAATCTGTATTCATAAGGATATATCACTATTTTCCACAAAGCAATTTCATTGTGATTTAAAAAACAATATTCGCTCGAAAACTATGGTGAGGCGATCCAGCATAGTTCGATTTTTTAAAGCAAAGTATACGTATGTTCTGGAAGAATTCCCCGTTTAAAGTTTATTATACTTCATGGAAATACAGAAAACTTATCATATTTTGCATTCATCATTTGCTTAACTATGAAGAAGTGTCAGTTCCCATGGCCTATATTTTTAGTAAATCAAAACTGTATCAATGACTCCAAAAGTGATGTGGATACAAATCCTTCACATTTTCTTCACAATGTGATAAGTAAGTTTGTAATGTTTCTAATGAGCAAGTATGTTGTATGATAATATTTAATTTACTACCTTCAGAGCTACAATAAAACCAGAAAGAATGTTTGTCTTGCCTTGAAGTTTGACCAATTAGATTATGTCACTATGTTATTCGGACATTGACCGTTACCTAGCAGATAAGGATATAGAGAAGCCCCCTTTGGATTCCTGACATCAAAATTAATAAATCAATAAATAAAGCACATTCGAAGATAAATTATCGAGCTATCGGAGATTATATGGGCAATGTACATTTGGATCTCACAGAGACAATCACAAAACATGAACTATTTTACGCACTGGTTTATTAAAATGCAGGCGTTCCGGATCGAGAACAGCGAAAATTTTATTACTTTTCAAAGATTAATCACTGTGTTGTATTGGGAGATGACATACATGGGTCAAGGGAAATTTGAGCATAATTGGTTAATTGCAGCATTATAGTGTGAGTCAAAAAAAGAAACCCAGATTCAACCCTAAATATCGTTGCAATCAGTAAATATAGATTTAATCAAAGATACTTCAAATAGCCTGTCATGTTTCCCTCAGTTTGATACATTGATCAATAAAATCCGACCATGGACAGCTCCACAGTAACATTTCTCCTGACTCATGTCAAATTTGCCTCTTTCCAAGTTTTGAGAGAAATCGACGGTCAACCCAAGGTTGGCTGAATGGTCTCCATTTCAACTGAAAGCACTCACTCACAAAAAAATGAAAGTAATTCCTGAACAGCATTCAGCCCCAAACTTTGGCAAAGACGATTTTGACATACTTTTTAAAAGTACTCACTCATCCACGATCGGATTTTGCTGAGCAGCCTATCAAATTTAAGAAGACATCATCAACGATCATTACCATTGTAATACATTTCATCGATTTCACTTAGTTTTTAAGATATTTGGGCTTGAATTTGAGTTTCCTTTTTATTGACTCACACTGCATAATGATCATCATACTGACGTTAAGACGTCCATATGCTAGCACAAAATCTATAAAGGAAAGAAAACAATATTGGTCATTATAGTTGTGGAATATTCCATCATATCACGAGGAGCAGGTTCACAAGGTCATTATTTAATCTTGACAACCTTTGGAACTAACTACCATTGTCGTAGATTAGCTTGACTGCTAAAAGGTCGTCAGTCCATTTTAACTTATTTCCAGCTTTGCACGTTCATTGATAGTGTCACCGTGCTTCTTTTCATTCAGTCTCCGTTATACCATCTAGCAGTAAAGGTTTATCATCTACTTTTTGAAATCTTGTAGCAAGCTGTGTGAACGAATTATAAATGATGATAGCTATACAAACATGCGTGACATGCCGAATATATTAATGTGTTTTCTTCACGTAGATTGTTACGTGTTTTACCTCAAGAGGTGTCACCGACAGTGATATGATTAATCTTATCTTTAGAAAAGAAAACTAAGAAATTTATTCAGGCGATTGTACTTAGGTTACGAAGGAATTGTATCTTTAAAATTGTGTACTGTCTGGAAGAACACGTTTGTCATTAAAAAAAAATCTCACGTTTTCTTTACTAGTCGTATTATCAAAAAATTAATATAGAAAATCACATATCACGACGACTACCCCTGACAAAACCCCAGGGACAGTTACACGCCGGACAACCATCATCTTAAAATTATCCAAGCACAGCGACCTTAGGGTTAAGATGGTAGTTGTCTAGGGGTAGTTTTCCAGTTGGTATTGTTCAGGAGTAGTTGTCACAGGGGTATAATTGTCCTGAGGGTACTTTTAAAGGGGGTTTTGTTCGGAGTTCATGGGTTGTTGTCCTGGGGGGGGGGGCAGTTTTCAAGCTGATTATCTCCGGGATGATAGTCCATTGCTATTGGTACCATATACTGAAAACTAGAATGAGAAGGAGAAAGGAGAAACATTGATAAGTCCTTTGCATTTTAAAAGGGAATACATTTATTATTTATTTTAGGCTAAGAAGAAATAATGGCTAAGGCTAATAGTCTTATTGTCGAAATCGTCAAATGTAGACATAGTTTTATGTGATTTCACACTTAAATTTCGTGTCGGTGGGGGGGGGGGGACATGATCATAATCATCCACTTAACAGATTGTTAATGTTGAGGGTATGCACATTTTCAAAAGAAAACTTATAAGAATGCAGTAGAATAATCAGAAAATAAGAACACTTACCATTCCAGTCTCCTGTTTCTATGTATTTCTGTCGTCATTCTGTTTATGAAAATAGGATAAACAAAGCGATAAGAATGCTCAACATTAAAACATCCTCAAGAGTTAAGAATTATATAGATATCACATCATTGTTTTGGAAAACTTTAAAAATTGTTCAAATAAATAAGTAACAATGGAATTCTCATTTCATATATTATTTAAACTTTTCTTTATTTGAATGACTCCATTTGCGTGAAATCAAGATTCATTTAATTTGATTCCATTTAATTTGATTTGGTTTGATTTGATTCGATTCAATTCGATGCGGTTTGATTTGATTTGAATTGAAATGATTTGATTTGATTTAATTCGCTACGTATATTAAATTTAAAGCGTAATAGATGCATTAGCTTGATGCATAGAGAGGATAATGAAGGCTGACAATTAAAATGGGGTCCCAAATTTTAACACTGGTAGATTGATTCATTCTTCTATTTAAACAACGTAATTAAATGCTAGACAAACCAAACTATAGTCTTTCTCTAAACTATAGCAAACAAGGAAAATAATGAAAAAAAATATTGATGCCTTAGATTAAGCGGGATCAGTTTTCTGAATTTGGAAATGTTTAATAAAAGAAAGATCTTTACAGGTCTCCCTTACCCTTTTTGTCTTGTCTATATAAACAGAATCCAAGACCGATGCTGATGACTATGAAAATGGCTAGCAATACCGATAACACAGAAATGACAGCTATGATCGCAGAGGATAGTTTCTCTTCTTCTTCTTGACAAACACATGGTACATCTGAAATATCATGGATATAGGATATGATACTGAATCATTTATTAAACTTTTGATTATATTTATTGCACATTTTAGTGGAAATCACGTCACAAGTAAGCTTTTGATAGTATCCAATTTTCTGGATACAATACAAAAAATGACGAATAATGCGAGACGGTATAATAAAGCTGAATAAGGTATCGTCATATAAAATGACGCTTGTATACAATATTTGTTTTACTGCTGGTAAACAAAATAGCAGGGGCGGCGTGCCAGGGGGGACAGGGCGGCACAGTGTCCCCATTCTGATAATTGTCCCTTTTCGAATCGAAATATTACCTCCTTTTCTCTCTAATATATGCCCTTTTCTCCTTTGATAAGTGCATTTTTACTTCTGATAGGTCATAGGTGCCCCTTTTCCCTTCTTATATGTGCCCTTTTCCTCTTCTCATAAGTGCCCCTTTTCACCTCTTATAAGTGCCCCTTTCCACCTCTGATAAGAGCCATTTCCTCTTCTTATAAGTGCCCCCTTTTACCTATATTTCCAAATTTTTTAACAAAATGAGCCATAGCTAGCTTCAAAGAATCGGTGCGGCTTTACAGGTACCCATATTACTACAATGTAAGTATGTCCACCCCTTGTAGGTGCCCTTTTCCCCAAAAAGAGCCCCTTTTTGCTGCCCCCCCCCCCCCCCCACTTTGAAAGACACTCTGCCGCCCCTGCAAAATAATCAATTTTCTATGAATTTTCAAAGCTGGATTACATTTTTATCGAAACGAGGCTCCGTGTGTGTTTTTTGCAATATAACAATTTAGTTGAAGGAGATATTGTGATTAGAATTTGTAGATAGTGTTTCTCAAATGCTGATTTTAATGTATAAAATTATACAAAATAATGAAGAACTGGTACGTTTTATTTTCACTGCATTTTAAAAATTGTTTTTTTATGCTTTTAGTTGTTGTTGTTTACAGACCAATGCAAAACCAAATCATTGATTGGTATAAGTGAAAAATAAGAGACGTTATCCCATTTTATGACAGTCCATCTTACATGATTCCTGAGTTGTGGTGTTTAAGAAGGATCGGATCCAGTCTTCGTATCGTGTCACCCTGGTGTAGACTCCAGGTGAATTAATTTCGCCACATCCATTCCCCCAGCTAATCACACCAACCTGATAATACTGGGTATAGTTCGAGGGGTACGCCACGAGGGGACCACCACTGTCGCCCTAAAGATGGTTATGAACAAAATGTCAAATTGAAATGGAGCGAATGCAAAATGGTAAACTGCAGAGGGGTTGACACAGTTTTAGTTTCAGTTTCAGTTTTATTTTCATTTCCAACAGAACAGTGATTTTAACAAGAAATCAAATATACAATTCAGTAGTCAGTAACAAAATACATTTTACATGGTTTAAAGTTATAAAATAGAAAGTATACATAAACATCCAGTATAACAGTTTTTTTAAATATTTTTTTTAAGTTAAACCTGTAGAAATGGAGGGATCTACACAGTGTCAACCGGGGGCACGAGCCCCCAATCAAAGGCTCTTAGTCGCACAGCCTGGGGAGATAGAGCCTTCTACACCTCTGGACTTAAGCTGTGGAATAGCCTTCCTTAATGTATCAGGAGCACTGAGTCTCCGTCCACTTTTATGTCGGTCCTCAACATTTACTTGTTTCCAGCTACAACATCATCTCAAGAATGATAATGCTAAGGATAATGGAAAATTAAATATTTCAATTTGAAACACTGACTAGGAAGTTGAATTTGTGAGACTTTCTAGAGCAAGCGCCCAGCATAGGTAGATACCGGCGCTATACAAGAAGCCATCAATATCATCATCATCATCAAAAAAGGAGGAGAAAAAAAGGAGAGAGAGAGAGAGAGAGAGAGAGAAAGGAAGAGGCTGAATTCAACATAAAAGGAAGATGATAGCACCCTCTTAAGTTCTACCCTCCATCTACTCAACGGTCTTGTCCTTTCACATTTAATTCACCTAGTAAGACCAGTGCGCCCCCCCCCCCCAAAAAAAATGACTCGAAAATGTGAAATATGCAGATAACATGCGTCACAATGACGGTGTGTGATCAAACAAACAGATTAAAGAAATAATTATGAAATACAGTATCAGAATCACCACATTACTTCTTTCCACACTATACGAGCAATAGAAAAATCAAAATGATAAATTTAATAGGGTTACTATACTTATTTGATAGCGAGGGTGGTATCACAAAAGAAAAAATGAAATCAAAGTTTATTAATGATTACCGAGCATGCATCAACACCGCCCTCTTGCAGTCCAGCACAGATCATGTTATCGGTGATGCCCCCGACGAGTTTATCACATTCAGTCTGATTGTAAATAGGAACATACACCCCATTTAACAGGTCAGGAAACTCTTCCTCTATTCCAGTAAAAACAAACAAAGAAAAAAACAATTGAAACGACATTTATTTAAAGAAATATGACATTAAGGATGGATAAATTGGAAAAAATAATGCTTTAACCTAACTCGACAAATTCTCGTTAGTCGGCATGGTCGGTCTGTTTTGTTTCATCCATACCGAAAATTCTCTGGGTTTTATTTTTGCAGTAAAATTTGATATTTTGACTTTGCACTTAAAATGGCGCAGCGCGGGATGGGGGCGGCAAATGCCCTCCCAAACAAATGGCAAAAAAAAAACTCTAATGGAAGAATAGGAGAGAGGAAGAAGAGAGGGAAGAGGAAAAAATTAAGAGAAGGTGACGCCAAACATGAAGCCACCCTTCAGTCCGTCGTTCGCATTTCGTCCTTCAAGTATCAAAGACCAGTGCCCCCATAGCCATTGGGGTATCAATAAATCGTTAAACAGGGGGACTCAAGGGCAGCCTCAAGTGCCATAAACAACACACTGCAAGTTGTTTTGTTTTGTTTGGGGTTTTTTTAAACAGTGAGAGGGTCACCTTATGGATACATCACTAATGGCTGAACCAATGGTACGTCAAGGTCAGTGAAGGTCTAGGTCATCAACAATGATACATAAACGAATGTGAACATACAATTAAAAATGAAATGAATAATTTTCTCACCTCCATCCCATACCAGAGTTCCCCAACCAGTGGCGATCGCCTCCTGCCCGACCACGAACTCATCATCCATATCGCCAGTAGGAAGACAAATAGTATTCACTCGGTAATCTTCAGTGAGAGTGAACGGTTCCTTCATCTTAAACAAGGCGATGTCGTTATCGTAAGTGTAATAATTCTCAAAGTCGAAGTCGGGATGGGCGATGATGTGCGAGACCTGAAGTTTCTGTGTGACGTCAGTGTCTTTCGTGAGACTATTCGATCCGATGCGAAACTCATATGCTTCAGGCTTGCACAGGTAACATCTATCACTGCAAAAAAAAAAAAAAAAAAAAAAAAAAAAAAAAAAAAATAGTGTGATGTATCAGCGTTTCTAGTCATGTGAATAGCGGGGCCGAATTTAAAAAAAAATATTATTCAATTTGATGCTTCCGAGCATACATTCGCAATGTTTCCATATCTGAGTAGATTTCTGTTCAGGGCATAAACCAACTAAGATTGACGTCATAGACATTTGGTACATGAACAAAGCAATAGGAAAGATAAAAAAAAGTCTGGTGAGAGGAGGACTAAGTTAATGAGTACGTATGAGTGGGTGGGGATGAGAGAGATAGACTGATAGATAGAATGAGAGAGAGAGAGAGAGAGAAAGAGAGAGAGAGAGAAAGAGAGAGAGAGAGAGGGAGAGAGATGGAGAGAGAGAGAGAGAAAGAGAGAGAGAGAGAGAGAAAGAGAGAGAGAGAGAGAGAAAGAGAGAGAGAGAGAGAGAGAGAGAGAGAGAGAGAGAGAGAGAGAGAGAGAGAGAGAGAGAGAGAGAGAGAGAGAGAGAGAGAGAGGGAGAGAGAGAGAGAGGGGAGAGAGAGAGAGTCATACAGAAAGACAGAGAAGGATGAAAGATTTTCATAAGTTTTTTTTTTTTTGTTAATGGATCTGATAACATGTGTAACTGCATAGCTATAAAACTTTAATATCAGAAACAAAAAGTAAATGGCCATAAGATATTATAGGAAAAGTATTTAACTTACACGCAATGTGCAGCTGTCATGACCCACCAGGGGTCAATAAGAGTGCCCCCACAGTAAACGAACTTCCCATTCTTGAACATAGCAACCTGCCATGGCCAGGCGTACTCCTCTGCTGGGCCGCCACCAATGATCATAGAGTTCATCCCTCCGTATGTCTTTCCGCAGTCATCAGGATTGGCTTCATACAGAAAAAAAATAAAAGTTCAATGGCGAAAACATATGATTAAACATGAAGAGAACTGTATAATCGATAAAGATACCCCCACCCCCACCCCCGCCGCTGTTTTAAATTCTCTCTCTCTCTCTCTCTCTCTCTCTCTCTCTCTTTGTATGCCTCTTATCTCTCGCCCATTCTTAATTTCTCTTCTATCATCCCATGTTCTCCCTTTTCTCTCTCCTAACCTCTTTTCTCCTTTCAACATCTCTCTCTCTCTCTCTCTCGTTCATCAAACCTCCCTCTCTTTTTGAATAAATATGTTTTATTAGTCATCTTCATTGAATATGATTTTGCCAAAACAGATGTATAATGATAGATTCATTTCAGTAATTGTTAAAAACTGAAACTGTAATACCGTTTATACCTTTTTATCGTGTGCTCACCTTGCCAATCAGTTGCCATTGCTGTAGCCAGCATACAAACCATGCTCATCAAGGAAACTGACGCCATTATGAAATTAGATACCTCAGATTGAAACCTAATATCAGAACTATATAAACCACTCAAAGTGTGCATGAGGATGCAATTTGTTTTTACTTCTTTTCCACCCTGCCAAAACGTTAGAAGGCTAAAATGTTTCAATTACCTAATGTGTGATAATGTTCATATCACTACCATCCAGCTGCAATTAAAGCAGGAAGAATATTTGCTTTGCCTTGAAGTTTGACCAATCTACACGTAGATTATGTCACTGTGCACTTCGGATTATATTTGCCACAATATATAGCAGTTAGGGATAATGGCCCCTATTGGATTCTCAAAAAGAAAATGAAGAATAGATTTAAAGAAAAATCCCTGTACTGCATGGGGAGAGTATTTGGTCAAACATAAAATTTTCTTAATATGAATGCATTTTAGCTAAAGAATATGAACATAACACACAAAATTTGATTTGAATGAGCGCGGTTTTAACACACCAGGACGAAAGAGACCCAAATATTACAAGTTTCGTTTTATCCCATAAGCCAATATTCACATTGTACTTTTTGTTATTGATATACACAGGTTTTCGCTCTTTTTTCAATTTCCAGTATGGAATAACGAAGTCTCATATAATACCTAATATTTTTAATGTGAGGCAACAATAATTGTCTAAATACAGAATTCCTCAAACTATAGAGAAAACAATTTCATGGGTGCTATCCCATTTCGAACAAATATTTACACATCTATGAAACACACGCACACACATATGAAATTTTACCCAAATAGGGGACTTTTAACCTTTGGAATTATCTTACTTAAAAATACGTATAATCTATGTATAAAAAATCTCACTACACTAATTTCGGTTTTAATAAAAACGTTTCTGCTAATCGTTTTCTACGACATATACTATTGGTCACCATTCTGTGTACAAGTGCTAGATCAATTTTTTTTTTCCTTTTTTAATTAAAGTCTATATTTCACATGCTGTGTAATTACCGTTATGGAGGGTTGGACCTGAATTTGAATGACGTTCATCATCCTTTTTTTGCCATTACATCCTAATATATAATACAGTAGCACACTGGGTGAACAGTTCAACGATATATAAGCAAACAAACGTAATGCGCCGAATAGCATTTGTTACATAACTTGATTGAACTGGGTGTTGCCAACAGTCATAGATATAGTCATCAAATAGAAAGTGAGAAATTCATCCAGACGGTTGTACATCCAAAAAGAAATAATTATGCTTTTATCATAATACAAGGAAAATAATATACCTTCAAAATTTGTGTTTGTCATTCATGTAGAAATCAGTGTGTAAATCAATTGCATTTGTTACACTTTTCGACCTATGTATAATATAATGTATAATCATTTCAAAATTCACAAGATTTCAACAACTTATAATTATGGACCTTTAAAGCATTGAAATATTCTAAGAAACATATTTTATTATCTCGTGTACTAAAAGTTATCTATTTTGTCTTTAATGCTGCCATTGTCATCGAATCCTTTGTTCATCATTCGAGTACCGGTACGTAGATACACTAAAAAATAAAATCGAGCAAGAGAGAGAGAGAGAGAGAGAGAAAGACACAGAGAGGGAAAGAGAGAGAGAGAGAGAGGTGGCAAGAGAAATAGAAGAAAGAAATAAATCTTTTCAATTTTCAAAGCGAATCTATATATTTTTTTTAATCGACGCAAAACATATTCCGAAGTAGAACAGTAATCAAAGTCTGGAAATATGAATTCTCTACAATTCCCGTCGTCCCCCTCCATTCTTTTTCATCGTCTATTCTTTTCTTTTTTTTAAAATGAAATAAGGAATAGTCGAAGTAAATGTGAGATTTAACGATCAACATATCTTAACTACTGATTACCCATTTATTTCAGAAGAAATGAGGTGAAATTTCTCTGTTTACACTTATATTTAATCTAAATTTCAATACGCAATTTTATTCGAACTATTCACTTACATGATATTCACTGTCGATCGTTCAAAAGGGAACTTTTTAAAGTGAATTAAAAATTCCCTCACCCTATTTCTCCTGTCTGCAACAATAAATTACGAAACCAAAGTTGACGCATAGGGAAATGGTCAGCAATACCGACAAGGAGATTGCAGCAATGGTCGAAGAGGACATCTTTTGAGTTTCTTCACAAGCACACGGTATCTGAAATATACATTACAGAAGGAGATACAACTGAATCACAGAGATTTGTTAACATGTATCTCTATCAGTCTATGATCTAAATCTATTGTATATTCAAAATATCTGATATACATGTATATTGTCGTTAGATTGTTGAACTCGATCTTTTAATGCAATGATACGATGAGGAGGAGGAGGAGGACAACCAACACGTGTATAGGCCTGATAGCTGAATGACGATATCATTAAATACCAATACGTATCTGATCATGATCATATTCATTGCTCTTTAAACTTTTGTGCAAGAGGCATATACGTCCTTTTAACGTTCAGTGAATGGTATTAAGTTATATCAGGTTCTCCGAGCTTGAGGAAATTCAGTGTGAGCAGTAAAGACCACCGTACACAACCTGACTAACAAATGAATTTTGAAATAGATTAAAGAATGGGATTAAATTTCATCCTGATTAAGGAGCAGAATAGTTATTAAAATATCAATGTCACAATAGGGCAGAAAAGTTATTAAAATATCAATGTCACAATGCGAGATGTAGCCATCAAGTCAGAGGAGGCCTAATCAAATCGGTTAACGGTCGTGCAATGGTGTGAAGCCACAATTCACAGCCAATTGGACCTTTTCTCTGTCAGAAAGGATCCCAATTATGTAATAATTCTATTCAAAATGATATTTTTAGCACAATCGAGAAAAATGTATCTTGCCAAAGCAGTTTCTTTGAAAATCCAGTCATTTTCTTGATGTGCTGTGGCTTTAGAAATGAATAACACACCGACTTAATCTGTAATTCAGGGTGTTAAATGTCTTTTTTGACATCGTGTATAAATACTGTATCAAAATATCATTGAAATGTAGGATAAGGTAGACTGGTTTTGAGATACTACTTTAAATTACTTAAGAATTCCCTTTCACTTGCTGGTATATTCCCTCGCGGAATATAGTCTTATTTTTCCTTATGATTTAAAAAGATATATATATATATATCCCGCTTGATGTGAATCACTTATTCTATAATTATGTAATTACTCTATTCTATATTCAAACATTAATGCAAAGTCATATCAGTTAACGAAAACAAGAAAAATTATGAATGATGTCTAATAATTTTCATATAGTATTTTTATCTTACATGTTTCTGGTGTGTACAAGTTAAAGATTGGTCGGATCCAGTTCTCATAGCGTGTAACCCTGGTGTAGACTCCCGTGAAAGACGGTTTGCCGCAGTCGTTCCCCCAGCTAACTATACCAGCCAGGTAATATTGATTGGGGTTACTCGATGGATACGCCACTAGGGGACCACCACTGTCGCCCTGTGTCAAAATGGAAGAAAACGCTGAAACATTTGATAAGGGGAAAAGGGGGCAATAACAAAGCAAATACAGAATCATCATTTAGTGTAAGGCTTCCATAGCATCGTTTTCTCAAAGATTTCTCATTTGCAGCATATTATTATTTAGGACAAGACATTCTTTTCAACAGGTAAGCTAACTTGATTAACATAGGAAGAGGGCGGTGTTCTCATACCATTCGAATCTAGAAGTCATGAGGGATCAATAAATCAAGTCCACTCCGACTCGCGTCACTTATTATAAGTGAAGGTCAGAAAGGGTTTTTGACACAACGTCGAACCTAAATGGGGTGCATTAAGGTGTTATTACTATAATTTATGAGGACATTAGTGCAGTGCTGTGCATCTCTCTCTCTCTCTCTCTTGTATCCTTCCTCCGCTAAGGTCGGAGATCGTCGGCACTTGAGTCTGCCGAAATTCATTGAGTGGCGTTCTGTGGGTCATTGGAGTATTTAACTGTTGTTGAGAAGATTTTGACGAGTTGTGTGAAGGTTACGTATGAAATAGAGGATAAGTGTATGCATCTGAGCTTTGGCACTATTGTTCATGTGTCCAGGAGGGAGAAAGAGGACCACCTCCAAGAACAGCTCAGGGGCAGATTCAAAGTACTGCGCAAACTGCCTAGTGTTGCTGTTGGCCTTAGTACGATTAATGAAGTCTTGTCGCACAGATGTAAGAGCTGGGCAGGTTGCAACAAGGTGTACAACATCTTCTCGCTCTATGAGACAGAGTCGACAGCAGTCATCAACTGCCTTCCCAATCCTGACAAGCCTGGCTTGGGTCAGGTAGACGTTACAGGAGAGCTGGGCTCGGATGGTGATGGCCGGCCTCAAGCTCGGGTTGGCTATATGCCCAGGATAGAGGTCCTTGGCCTTGGGTTTAGGTCTTCTGGTCCACAGCGATAATGAAGTCCTGTTGGTGAGGGCATCGCACTGTCTGGACTCAGAAAGTTTGGCCACAGCTGACTGCACCATGCGCTTCCATAGCTTGTAGTTGAGGGGTCTTCTTACAAGCTCGTCTAGAGCATGTAGAGGGGGAAGGCTGAACTGTTTGAGAGCCGAACGCCATAGCTGGATGGAGGAGGTATTGGCACAGATACCATGAAGGAGCAGCCTGTACTCAATCCTTTCTGAGTCGATGTTCAAGATCTTCCCAAGGAGTATGAGCTTTTCTTGCATGACCAGGTGACTTATCGGAAGGATATCGGTGAGCAGATAGACAGCTTCATCAGCTGATGTTGTTGGAAGCCCCAATATCCGTTTGAATAGGTGGATCTGTGCTTTGTCGAGGCGATTCAGCATTGCTTTTGTGAACGGTACGCTGGAGCAGCCATATAGTATCCGTGGCACACAGAATGTTGGCCAGAGCTTTGCCGCGATGTGGGGCACAACCCTTGAGCTGAATGGAGAGGTTCCGACTAGGGCATAAAATGCTCTGTATCCCTTAGAGATTGCATCTGCTGCGTAATCGTGCCGAGGGTCACATGTCCTAGTAATGCCAAGATGCTTGTGGGAGGAGACCTCATCGATAGGCTCACCATCGATATGCCAGGAATGGCCGTTGGTTATACGACGTTGGCTGATCACGATGATAGCACTCTTCGCGGGGTTGATCTTGTACCTCCATGTTAATGTATACTGAAATGTGACATCCAGCATCTGTTGGAGCTCTGCAGAATTATTGCTTAGAAGAGCAATATCATCAGCAAATGCTAAGACGCCCACGTAGAGGTTCTTGATTGTGCAACCTAGATGGCGTTCTCTCAGGAGCTTGATGAGGTCGTCTATGTAGAGAGTGTAGAGCATGGGAGATAATACATCTCCTTGCCTTACTCCTTGCAAGACACGAAAGGAGGGACCCACAAAGTGGTCCCATAACACCTTGCTTGTGCAGCTGTTGTAAAATTCAGCAATGATATGTAGCAGTGTTGGGGACGGGTGTGTCAGTGTTATATTTGACAGGAGACCTTCCTGCCAAACCCTGTCAAAGGCTTTCTGGGCATCTAGCATGGCGATGTAGAGCGGCTGGTTTATGCATTTGTACATTTCTATAACCAGGTCCAGAGCTTTTCCTGTAAGTGTGCACGATCTTCCTTGCTGGAATCCAAATTGAAGTGGGTCTGGAATTTGGTGCTCTTGTAGGTGTTGGGTGAGTTTGGGTTTGACCAGCAGTTCAAGCAGCTTTCCCAGGACGGGGGTCAGCGTGATGCCCCTGTAGTTTCCTGGTACTGATGGATCCTTGTCACCGCCTTTGTGAAGAGGGATCACAAGACCATCCTTAAGGCTAGATGGAATGTGTTTCAAATGGACCATCCAGTTCATCAGGATAAGGATGAGAATCCTGGTAGTGTAGCCAGTGTACAAAAGATGTTCTGGAGAGATGTTGTCTGGTCCACTTGCTTTGCCAAGCTTTAGGGAGGAAATGGCAGTGTACAGCTCCTTTGAGGTGAAGAGATGTTCTAAGTCCATGAGGGTCTTGACCATGCGGGTGAGTTGGCTTAGGAACTTGTTCTGCCCTGTGGTTGGTAGGTGTGGACAGATCTTGGAAATACTGAGTCCAGCCTTGGATGATGTCCGGCCCTGAATAGCAGTAACCTCCAAGGTTTAGCTGCTGCACACCCATGTTTGAGCTTCTTCCTTTCACTAGTGTGTAGAACAGTCTGTCACTGTGTTCATGAGCCTCCTCGATCTTTGAGAGAAGCCCGTTTCTGCAGGCAGCTCTTGACTGCCGCAGCTTTGAGCGAAAAGCTTTCTTAAGCTTGGCAGATATCACACCCGTTGGGCTACTCTTGTCTTCTCCTGTAGCTCTCCAGTTCTTCCACAAGTTGATGTGCCTTTGATAACACTCGTCAACCTCCGGATTCCACTCGATCTTACCCTTGCCTCTGCCTTTTCCTTTTGAGTGTGGTAGGCTCATTGAAGTTTGGACCAGGGTTGACTGCAAGCTGGTTGTGACTGTGTCTTAGAGGTTCTCATCAGGCGTTACACCAGCTAGGGTGGACAGGATCGATTCACAGGTCTTCTCCAGAGGTTCGGTGTACAGCTCGTTGATCACCTGCTTGGGGACATCCCTCCATTTGACTCTAGGACGACATAGTGGGTGGTTCGGGACTGTATGGTTATTCCTCTCCAGGATAACACAGGGAGTGATGAGTTTCCAGGTGACCATGATAGGGAAGTGATCCGACTCGTTCAGTGGCTCGTTGTAGAGGATCTCAAGATTGGAAAAACTGTTAGCCATCTGGACGTGGGTTGGAAATGTATCTATGTTGGACCGCTTAGTGCCATCATCACCATGATCACTCCATCAAAGCAAAGACCTTCGCATCTTCACTCAATTGTTCAAACCACTCGACTACGATACCTCTAAAAAAAAACAACAACAACAACAACAACAAAAATGATAGATACGGTCTGGAATGCAAACATTAATTTAATCACCTGGCATGCATCTCTCCCACCTTCTTCCAGTCCTGCACAAATCATGTTTTCGGTGATACACCCCTTGTAAGTACTATTGCACTTCGTCTGGTTATAGATGGGAACAACTGCCTCATATAACTTGTCCGGTTGGTCACTCTCTGTTTCATGAAAAGAACAATTCAACATACAAGTAGATTGTGGTTAATGGTCATTATTTTCAATTTTGTTTTCAACCATTGTGGTTTTTGCAGCGGCCCCTGAGGAAAAAGAAAGAACCCCCCAAACCCCCCCCCCCCAAAAAAAAAAAAAAAAAAAAAAAAAACATAGACTTGTCATTCTATGTTATAATGTGCATGCACGGTAATTATCATCGCTTCAATTCAGCTCCACGCACTGAGGCGGAAGGCATTTTAAATAATGTAATCAAGGATGACCTGAGAAGAAGCGAGGCATGAGATCTCAAATGCCCTCAGTTTTATAAAATAAATATTGCATGCATATCGTCGTTCCATGTAATTATGCACCTCTAAATTCAAAATTCATCGGTGCAGATGTTATTTAATATTTAAACTGCGGAACATGCAATGATAGCGTATTCATGTATGATTATGTAAGCGTCACCACACTGATCTATCAATAGATGCAATGTCCTAACTAACTTTGTAAGTTTAATTATATACAATTAAAAAGGGGTATGGAATTTTCCATTTCTTGTGAGACAGCTCTTGGCAAACCATACGTCAAGGAGTTGAGTAACAAAATATAGATCAGTGGTTCCTAGACTTGTAGAATAAGGACACTTTCTAAAGAAACCCAGACACGAAATAAAAACAAATAACATGTTATTCTGAATTTTAAACAAAAATCTCACTTCCACTTTGTCGTGTTCCCCATCCAGTAACCGTTGCATTCTGCCCAACGACGAACTGATCCTCCATGTCACCGGTAGGAAGACAGATAGTATTCACTTTGTAATCTTTGCTGAGGGTGAAAGGTTCCTTCATCTTAAACAAAGCGATGTCGTTGTTCTTTGAAGTTTTGTTGTAGTCGGGATGAATGTAGACCTTCGATGCCTGACGTTTTTGTGTAACGTCAGTGTCATCTGTAATACTTCTAGCACCGACTCTGAACTCATACACTTCGAGCTTGCACAAGTAGGAAGGTTTACTGGAGGAAAAAAAACATGTGTACGATTAGAAATTTTAACTTGCACTATACTAACCAGTGATTCTATAGATAGCGTTACCTGAGATTTTGACATTATTTCAAATGTATCTGTCATTAGAATCAATTTCATGAAGGTAAACAAAAGAAACCTATTTACATGTAAAGTGTAGCCTAAATGTAAAAAAGTGAGGTGAATGAGCGTATAGCGTTTACAAAAGACGCTCGAATAGGTAAAATATTCGCCTTTAATATAATAGTGAGCAGAAGCGAATAGTGATGGAGAATATAGAAGAGAGGGTGATAGTGAAGGAAGGGGGACAGTAAGAAGGAGGACAAGATTTATTGAAATACATATCTCAAAACAAAATAACATACACACAATGGGCAGCTGTTATGATCCACCATGGATCGATGAGAGAGCCCCCACATTGGGGTTTCGATGCCTTTTGCTTGAACATAGCTACCTGCCACGGCCAGGCATACTCTTCTGCTGGATTACCACCGATGATCTTTGCGTTTATTCCTTCATATTTCTTCCCACAAGCATTAGGATTCACTTCACATGCAAATACAAAAAAAAAAAAAATTGACTTTTTAGAACCAAGAATCAGGCATACAACATGACATGAGTATGTAGTTCATAATAGTAAATATCTCCCCCCCCCCAAAAAAAAAAAAAACCCAAAACAAACAAACAACAACAACAACAACAAACTCTTTCTCTCCGACTCTTGCTTTCGCTCTCCTTTTACATGATCTAGATTTTCCTCCTGTCTCTGCTTCATTCTCCAATATTTATCCAACAAGTCTATGACACTGGCATGTGAATTCACAAACTTTTGAGTGATGACATGTTTAAATATGCCTTTTTGCCTTCTATCTCCTTTTGAATCCGTCCTCAATGTCAGGGGGGGGGGGGAGGCAAAACATTCCTAGCTATATAGTGGCTATCAGTAATTCTGTATATATATTCCGAATTGGAAACCAATTTCGACTTTTTACACGGTGCCTTAATTAGTTCCTTTTGGGGGGTAAGATTCGCAAAAACGTACATATATGAAAAGAGTGAAAAGAAGGGCTCGAATGAGAGAGGCGAAAGGTTGAAAAACACTCTCAATGGGATACCACTGTGGTATTATTTTTGAGAATGATTTCTACTTGTTTCATTTGCACAATAAATAATTTTACCAATATAGCAGTATAGTATGAATAGTTTGTTTATTTTTCTATTCTTTTGTTTTTAATACATATAAACATGACACCTTATGGTACGTATGAAAAAATGTAGAAAGGGCTATACAAACGAGAGGTTCTGGGGATTTGAGGGACCCCCCCCCCCGAAAAGGGGTAATAAGGACTAAGCGAAGTTCCTGGGAGCTGTACGTGACAGGTATTAATTTTTCCTACCAAAAAGTACCTGAAATCCAATTACCTTTTGTTGTTGTTGGTTTTAGGTTGGGTTTTTTTTTTTCGTTTTTTTTTTCGTTTTTTTTTTCTTATCAGAATTGTTGTGCCCTCTTTCTTTTAATACATACTCCTGGATCTGTCCTTGACAGACCCCCCCCCCCCCCATACACACAATAAAAAAATATATATTTGATATAGATTATATTAAAATCGATCTCATAACTGTGGGTTATACAGGATTACAATTTCTTTAATCTTTAAAAATTTCTTTGATATGACGGTAGAAAATACGGAAGTATTTTTTTTAATGCCATGAATGTTTACCATTATTAGCATAATTGGCATTATAACAGGCAACATTTTTATGATTATTTTGTATGATGATTTTTTTTTATTATTCTTTCTTGTTTCTTCTATATTTTTTTTTCTTCTTTATTGCAAAGAAAATAATGTAGTCTTGACTGTTACTATTTTTTCTTACAATTCAAAAGTTAATGCTCTTTATTTTGCTTGTAATGATCGAAAATGTTTCTGCACTTAGTTTAGTTGTCAGTTATTTTATATTGTTATAAAGTGTTGTTATTTACTTTGAAAAATGAAAATGAAATGAAATAAAATCTGAATCTAAAATCTGAAAATATAATTTTCCTATTTAGGGTATAGGCCTACTTACATTGCCAGTTCGCTGCCATTGTTGAAGCCATCATTGAAATCAACATCACTAGGGAAATCAACGCCATAGTTTTAGAGTACTATAATAATGAGAACATGCAATTAGCGTTATACTTCCACAACAATGAAAATGTTTCATACTCTTCCTATAATGACCGTTGTACACAAAGCACCATTTGCAACGGGCATTAGCCCCTTCTCAAAGTCCCATCCTCTCGCTCTCTCTCTCTCTCTCTCTCTCTCTCTCTCTCTCTCTCTCTCTCTCTCAAACTCATTTCTTAACGGGGTTTTAATCATTCTTCCTCATGTTATATCTTCATGCCTTGTAATTTTGTAGCAATTGGACCATAGTATTTCTTTCTTCTTTGTTTTTGTATATCTCGACTATTGTTGCCTTGGTGTCCTTGACCATGTTGACAAGGGAAATCATTATACCTTTAATTCAGCTACAAAACTTTATAACAATATATCGTCTTTAGCACCATCAATACGTTGACAAAATATTGTCGACAAAGAAAATGAAGTTAATGAATAAGGATTGTAGTCAAACTTCACCTCACCTATCTTTCAAGCAGCGTAAAAATGACGATCAGCGAATTACAGATAATACATAATAATTATACAAAATAAGGTTACCTTCTTCATGATTAAAATCACCACGTTGAACTTTGGCAGGCTTCTTACAAAGTATTCGACACTGGGGGTTATTGCAAATGAAGATAAAAAATGATTTACTAGTATTTCAAGTATACCGTTTTAGACAGTATAGTTATCAATATTTCATGTTCGCCGAATATAGCCTATATTCTGTAATATTGGTCATGCAGTCAATGAATGAATATGCACATGAAATGATTTTAAAGTTTATGGTCCTAATGAAGTTCAAAGTCTACATTTATTTTGCTTTTCAAAGATAAAGGTCAATGTTGCAATCCTTTTTGTAAAATGCTGTATTACAAGAGTGTTTACACAATTATTATTGTTCCTGTATATATCGAGATCATAATTTCCAGGAATACGCATGTGCCGTCGATGTATAGAATTATGAGGGGGAGCCTGAGAGAGAGATTGGGGACAGTAGGGGGTACTCGTTTTCCCGAAGGTTCGTAATTCCGAAACACAAATTTCCCATAGCAGGGGTTCATAACTCCGAAGATGAAATAGGGTTCATAATTCCGAACATTTGATGGATTATCTGAAGATTCGTTATTCCGAAGGTTCATAATTCCGAAAATGAAATAGGGCTCATAATTCCGAAAATGAAAAAGGATTCATAATTCCGAAAATGAAAAAAAAAAAAACAACAACAAAAAAAAAAACAAAGAAAAACGGTTCATTACTCGTTTTTCCGGAGGTTCGCAATTCCGAAACACAAATTTCCCATAGCAGGGTGTTCATAACTCCGGAAATGAAATAGGGTTCATAATTTGATGGATTACCATTACTCCGAAGATTCGTTATTCCGAAGGTTCATAATGAAATGGAGTTCGAAATTCCTAAAATAAAAAGGGGTTCATTATACGAAGGTTCGTAATTCCGAAAATGCAATAGAGCCCTACATAACTTTTCGGAATTACGAACCTTCTGAATTATAAACCCTTTTTCATTTTCCGAGTAATAAATCCTTTTTCATTTTCTGAATTACGAACCTTCGGGAAGAATCATCTTCGGAATTAAGAACCTTCGGAAAAACGATATGTAACCGGCCTGTATACCGGTATGGTGAAATAAAATATATATAGCGACCTATAGCTCGCGAAAGAATTGAGAAAAATAATATATCGAAACTTATAGTTCTGATGTAACTTTAAATAATTTTTTTCGAGGGGTGCCCAAGGGGAGGGGGGCAAAACCCATTTGAAATGTTAGGGCGCCAGCCCCCTCCCCTGCTTCTGGCATCCACAAACCTTCTCTAATCAAGTATTCATTATACTGAATGTCACTCAGTCAATCCTTAAACAATAATAAACCGATGCAATTGATTACACACATGTACTGATCTGTACAAGCTATGTTGTATTTTTAATAGCGCCATCTGAAGATTTCATCGTCGAAAGGCAGAACATACGGGGGCGGATGGGGAGGGGTGGGTGGGGGAGGAGTACACCGTATACGTAACATAGAAGTGCCTCCAGCCGGCTAAAATTTGACAACTTTTTTTGTCCATCTCAGTTTCAGATATTTTTTTTTTTAAATGATAGCTCATTCCTCTAAAAATTGTAGCCTATAAAGGTTATTCAGTAATATTTTATTAGGCCTACCATAATTATTCATTTTTAGACCTGTGCCTCGATCAAAGAGTCCTGGATCCATCACTGTTTAAAAGGAGTCACGTAGACTACTTAGACGAAATTATATTCCAAACAAAACTGAAATTGACGTCATTAGTTTTTTGCTAACGAGACAGCCTCCCCCCCCCCCCTTATTCCATCATCCCCTCAAAACAAATAGAGGCCTACTTTCCAAATTTCATTCCCCTCAGATAGATTTGTCCTTTTTCCCGCCTACAACTTGAACACAAGTCATGTCATGATTGATAGGGAATAGGTATAAGCTCTCTATGCATGGGAAAGATTTTTTTTAAAAATTACAATGATTACTCTCTACATCTACCTCGCTTTATTTTCTCGAATGGAATATGTGTTTGATTTGTACCAAAGCCATTCTACTTTCCCTTCTTCTTTTTTGAACTTCATAATTTCGTCGATATTATAAGCCTTAAGCTTTGTGACCTGACTCGATCTGCTCTGAAAATGAAATGCGTTCTCATGCAGAATGGTATTGATTTACCAACTGTTCCTTTGCTTTATCAATCGGCTTTATCCTAAAGTAAAAGTAATATTTTTTCCCAATTCAAAATGTGTAAAGCCACATGAAGCGAGCGCAGGCCTACTTACATTTACTTTTGTAGCGTTATTTTTATCAGCCGTATATTTATTTATTTATTTATTTTCTATTTATTTATTTATCTATATATTTTTTAACTTCTTTTTTTATTAAAAACAAAACATTACATGGAGCGCTTTAAAATCTCAAAAATGCTGATTTGTCTAAATAAGTCTATGCACTTCAATAATTCATATATATATATATATATATATATATATATATATATATATATATATATATATATATATTATGCCCTCAAAGAACATAAGTGCCGTGCCGGGGATCGAACGCCCGATCCTCGCATCTCCAGTCAAGCGCCTTATACCACTGGTATGGTGCATTGTAACACGGGTAAATATTCCTGCTCTCTCTTTTTTTGGATCTTCTTTCTTGATATTTAAGGTAGATGTGGTTTCGATGTCTATTATTATATTTACAATAATCCTGCATGGATAGGACTTCAGCGGAAAAAGCAAAGGTCAATATGGTGTCTTTAAATGTCCGAGGGATAAGGGAGAAGACAAAAAGGGAAAGAATTTTTGAATGGTGTAAACAAAAAAAGGGTGATATTTTTATGTTACAAGAAACATACAGTACGGCGGAGATTACAACCACATTGAATTCTGAATGGAGTGGTGAGGTGTTTTATAGCCATGGCACAAATCATAGCAGGGGGGTTATGGTAATGACAAAACCACATCTTAACTTGAACATTTTAAAGGTGGAAAAGGACAATGATGGCAGATATATTATATTTGATTGTGAATTAGATGGAGTTAGAATGCTTATAGGAAATGTTTATTTTCCAACAAGAAATAAGGCAAATGAGCAGATAGATTTCTTGAGAAAAATAAATAATATTATTGATAAAATGTTCTCCCTCAATCATGTTATTATTCTAGGTGGTGATTTTAATATGATATTAGATGATAAATTAGACCATGTGGGGTCAACTATACAGGTAAAATCCAGATTCAATATAGAATTTTCAGAGTTCATGGACAAATTTCAATTATTTGATGTTTGGAGAAAAAGAAATCCGGGAAAACAACAGTTTACTTTCAGACAGAAAACACCGCTTATTCAAAGTCGGTTAAACTACTAGATAATTTAAAAAGAAGTCGAAACATTTGTTGTAAAATGTGAGATTTTACCGTCTATAGCTCCAGATCATTCTGGAATCTGGCTTACCTGTATTAATAGTAAAAAAGACGTGAAGCGGGGTCCCTCGTCCTGGAAATTTAATAACAGTCTATGTTATGATAAAGAATATGTTACTGGTATGAAAAATGAAATTCTTAGTTGGAAAAAACAATACGGGAATCTTTTTTCTAATAATTCAGTGCTCTGGGGCTTTATAAAATTAAAAATTAGAGAATACACCCGGAAGTATGCTAAAAAAAAGGGCACAAGAAAGAAACAAGCAAAAGTTGATTTTAGAGACTGAAGTGCAAAATTTAGAACAACAAATTGCAGTGAATCACTCTAATGTCCTACTGGAAAATTTGGAGGCAAAAAGAGAGCTTCTTAAAACATTATATGATTATGGTCTAGATGGTCTCAAAGTAAGGTCACGAGCCGCCTGGATTGAAAACGGAGAAAAGAATTCTGCATTTTTCGAACAATTAGTGTTATCCAATAAACGTAAATCTGAGATTCATAGATTAATGGATGAAGATAATCAGCTACAAAGCGACAAAGGTGATATTCTTATAATTATCAAATTATTCTACAGCTCTTTATATTCATGTAAGGGAGTTTGCTGTGATGTTGAAGATATACTGGAAAAATTTCCTTTCCTCCAAGGTATTGTTAAACTATCAGAAGACAGCAAAGATAGCTGCGAAGGTAAATTAAGTAAAAATGAATGTTTCGAAGCTCTAAAGAGCATGCAACTTAACAAAGCTCCAGGTAATGACGGTTTAACTACAGAATTCTACTCCACTTTTTGGTATGTCATTGATGACCTAGTGGTTGATTGTTTAAATGAAGCTTTTGATAAAGGTGAATTATCTGCATCACAGAAACAAGGGGTCATTACTTTAATTGAAAAAGCAGGTAAAGACCCTCTATACATTAAAAACTACAGACCTATTACATTGTTAAATACCGATTATAAGATTCTCACCAAAGTCCTAGCCAAAAGAATTAAAGAGGTTCTCCCCGAAATTATACAGGTTGATCAGGTTGGATATATTAATAATCGAAATATAGGTGAAGCAGTTCGTCTAATCGATGATATTTTATTTCAGGCTTTGAATAACAGTGTAAACGGCTATTTATTAGCAGTGGATTTTGAAAAGGCATTTGACTCTGTATCACACGAGTTCATACAAAAGGTATTAGAAATTTTTGGATTTGGGGCATCTTTTAGACAGTGGATCAAAACATTGTACGGTGGAGCATGTAGTTGTGTCATGAATGGTGGTTTCACAACAGGTTATTTTGATATACAGAGGGGAGTGAGACAGGGAGATCCCCTCTCGCCATACCTTTTTATACTAACTATTGAATTACTTGCAAATGTTATAAGAAATGATATAGGTGTTAAAGGTTTTTCATTTACTCAGAATGAAGTTAAACAAGTGCTATACGCTGATGATGTAACAATTTTCGTACAAGATGCACAGTCCTTAGAAAGATTAGAAGTACTTTTTGAAGTTTTTGGTAAATTAAGTGGTCTCATTTTGAACAGGGACAAGACAAATTTAATGAGATTAGGAACCAATACAAACCAGGACTCTGCCCCAAAAGGGTGGAATATGGTGGAAGTTGTGAAGATACTAGGAATATATTTTTCCATGGATGTTAAGGTTAAAGAAGAAATGAACTACAAAGAAATACTAAGCAAAATAAAAAAGTTATTGAGTTGGTGGAAGCAAAGAGATTTGACCATATTAGGTAAAATTCATCTTCTGAAAACGTATGCACTTTCAAAATTGATATATGTCTCATCTTTAATCGTGGTACCGAAGTGGGTTTATGTGGAAATAGAAAGAATTACATTTGACTTTATTTGGAAAGGACAAGATAAAATAAAAAGAAACACAATGTATCAAAACTATGAAAATGGAGGTTTACGAGTAACAAATTTTGAACTTTTTATTAAAGCACAACGTGTAATGTGGATGAAGAGATTAATATACTGTGAGAATCAAATGAAATGGAAGATGCTTTTCAATAGTTTATGCAAATCAATTGGTGGTGTTTTCATTTTTCAATGTAATTATGATATCTCCAAGATCAATGTGAAGGTACCAACATTCTATGTTGAAATGTTGAAAGTGTGGCAAGAAATGGAAGAATGCAGGACAAAATGGAATGATTGTGTTTCAAACATAATTATATTCAATAACAAACATGTATGTATTGATAACAAAATGGTGTTTGATGTAAAATTGTATTCTCATAATATATTTAAACTTATTCATTTGATTGATGAAAACGGCCGCTTAAGGCCAGTATCATATTTTCAAAACTGCGGTATGGATTCTAACGATATTTTGAAAATATATGGTATATATGAAGCTCTGTCAACGGGGTGGAAACGAGCATTTAGGCTTAATCCATTACAAAGTAAAAATTCCCAAGATGACCATATTTCTCTGGAAATATTTGGAAGAAAAGAAACCTTAGATAAAATCTGTTCAAAGCAGTTATATAGATATTTCATTAACTATTTAAAAAAGATAGATGATATGCATAAAATAAATAGTAATTTCTCAGGTTTAACAGAAAAGCAAATTCAGCACATCTTTTTGAGACCTCGCTTTTCAACCGTGAATTGTAAACTTCGAGAGTTTCAATTTAAACAGTTGCATGGGGTTATCTACACAAACAAAAAACTCCATATAATAGGTTTTATTCCTTCTAACAAATGCTCGTTTTGTGATCAAGAAGTTGAAACTTTTGATCACTTATTTAAAGGCTGCTTGAAAGTTCAAGCACTGTGGAAAGTTATCGGACACAAATTAAGGTTGAAAGAATTGGAGAATCTCTCTTTGGAAGACACTTTATTAGGGATTGATGGAAGTTCAAATAGGATAAAATGTTTAAATACAGTAATCTTAATTGTCAAAAAGGAAATTTATTCTGCAAGGCAGAAATCTGATCTGCCATCTGTTGAAACCATGAGCAAAATTTTTAAAAAATATAGGGAAGAAGAATATAAGATTGCACAAGAGAGGAATACATTGGCAATACATCTCCAGAAATGGGAACAGGTAGTATTAGAGTAATTCCAGATTGGGTGCGCATAGTTCAATATTACGTTGTTGTGTGCTGTTGTTTTTTGTTTTGTTTTGTTTTTGTTTTTGTTTTTTTAAAGCATGTACATGTAGTATACAATTATTAATCTTATTATGTTATTGCGTAATCTTCATTAAGTGCAAGTATATATGTTATACTGTTGAAAATCATTTGTAATATTTTATTTCATTATGTAATGTTTTATGATGCATGTACGATTTGTTTGTGAATATATCAAAATAAAAAAGTTGTTTCAAAACAAAAAAAACCTCCACTGTCGCACGATAGCGATCGACGCCGATCGATAGCAGGCCCAGGAGCGATCGATCGATCTCGATCGAGCATATTGCATGCGATGATTGTGGTGACTGGATTTGACGTGGAAATGCTGATTTATTCGTATTTAAAGCATTATTTGCTGTCCTGTTTAACCGATCACCCCCATTGCAACCTCTTAGGGATGAATCTTTAGAAAATGTAAGTACCGCTTTGCTAAGGAAGTACTAAAGCAGCTTTATTGAATGTCTTGTCTCTTTCGACGCATTGCCATTGGATTATTGCCATTGGCATTGCATTGCCATATTGGCATTGATTGTTTTCTGGCCGCCGGGCGCGCGGGTGACCCGCTTGAGATGACGATACACCGGCATCTCAAAGCCGAGCCCG
The DNA here is from genome assembly GCA_025618425.1 of Heliocidaris tuberculata. Lineage (NCBI taxonomy): Eukaryota > Metazoa > Echinodermata > Echinoidea > Camarodonta > Echinometridae > Heliocidaris > Heliocidaris tuberculata. Next base: position 6,644,660 of record CM046836.1, on the reverse strand, counting down.
AGGCTTCCCCGTCAGGTCCTTGCCTTGGCCCTTGGCCTTGCTTCTAGTTCTAACTTACTTTCTAGTTCTACTCCTATGACAGTATGGTGGTGGATCCAGTGTCCGAACACTTTTCAGAAAATCAAAGATAGCAAATAAAATATCAAACGAATATCTGTCAAACTTACATAATAAATGCTCAAAGTCCTACAGAAAAAGAAGTTGATGGAATTTTAAAAAGACAACGTAGATTTAATACGATATTCCCTTCCGAGTGAACCCCTTCCCAACGACACGGCGCTTTGGTCTCTTGAAAAAGGTACTGTATTTCCGAATGTGTGAAACCTATGGGAAAAAGACACAACCTTTGTAAATTTTGTTTCAATAGAGTGGTTTTCATACGCGTAATCCCACGCGTATGAAAACCCATTTTAGGCGCTTAACTGTACACGTTCGGTAATACAATCTGTTTGGAATTACAATCCTTGACTATACGAGGATACTCCACAGGATCCATTCAATTGGTCACTCACTCAGACTAATGGCATGCTACGACCAAAGTTAAAGATTGAGTTATCAGATCTATTTTTGCATGTATGATTGTAAGTTAGGTCTAGAGCTAATGTTTGTTAGATTAGGGTGTCTGAAGGTTGGCCAAATACTGTCAGCTGTTTTTATGCTGAATCAGCACAAAATATGGCGCACAGTTTTTCAGCGTAAGGGTTTTTTCGAACTAACAAAAAAATGTGATCCCATTGGCAGTTTGAAATAAATTTGGTATCATATGATAAGAAATTATATTTCCTATCTTTTGGTGTTAAGGACAAGTTGTATGCTTAATTCCTTCATTAAGAAAAACTGAAAAGGGATATGTTTAAAGTGACATCTCGGCAAGTTGTTGAGCTATAAACTTGTCCATAAGAACTTAAGTAATTTGGAATGTTCCAAATTTGATTCTGCAGGAATTTTAGAGAAACTAATATGAGATCATGTTGCTATATCAATTTGAAAATGCCCTCCCCCTACTGCCCCACTGGGCCCTATGCAAATTTACACACAACTACACACACTGTGTGTGTGCACTGCCAGTGTTTCAGCAGCACGTTTTTGTGCCATTTCATTTGTACACGTCTATGGGGAAAAAAAAGCTGAAAATTTACAAGAATTCATTTGAGCATTACTGAATAATTAATGCATGGATTGACATAAAATTTGGTACATGTATTTTTTACAGTTTTTTCAACAAGATCTGAAAAAATCAAATCATTTGAATGTGTAGTTTCTGAGATAGAAAAATCCTCCAGACACCCTAGTTAGATCATAAACTGATAAAAACTCTTATTTCATTATGTTCAGTGAAGTGTTGGGCAATCATGAATGATGAAGTGAATCATTAATCATGAATTATCTTCTTACACTTGCCTCTTTTCATTTGCATTTTGGCCTGGGGCCACTCATGGGCCCTTGCCTATGTGGGACTGTGTCCAACATTCACTGTTGCAGCAGTCAAAAACAGACAACAAAATTGCTCTAAGCGAGATTTAATTTTCTTAAATTTGCTAGATTACCTGATTCATGGACTCTTCCACTCTTACTGTGCCACAAATTAGGGGATTCAGAATTGAAAGTGAAATTTTAAACAATTATTTTCCTCTCCTGTATGAATGATCTAGCCTGGAAAAGGGCCTGCTGATACACACAATAGCTACTGAAGCCTATTCACCCATAAAAGAGCTAGTCTGAGTACAAGGTTATCTTCAGATAAGCTTGTACATGTATAAGTGGCCTGGGGCCCACTCACACATATGTGAACTAGATCTACATCGTACATGTAATTAGGGTCTAGACTATACCACTCACACTTATGTGAGGTTATTGGAGATAACTTGGCACTAAGGCAAACTCGGCCTTGGCAGAAAATCGCGGCTGAATAAGTCCAGAGAGTTAAATTGATCGGAAAACTTGTGTTGAATTTCGCATTAATTACACATTTCAAAACACTTAAATTCAAATTATTTGATATTAGTGTGTCAAATTATTAGCAAAAAAGTAATGTTGAAAATTTCAAGAAGTAAAATTATACAAAATATGAAATTTAAGGCTAAAAAAGGGTATGGTGCGTAGCGTGGACTTCAACTCTTGAAACATATTCACCGCGCAGTGCCGAGTTCACCCTAGTGCCGAGTTAGCCTGACCCCAATTATAGATAACCTCACACGCCATACCTTCGTGTCACAGAGAATTGCCTCCCATCATAGAAAGGGATCCATTCCAGGCTAACTCAGTACTAACAAGTTAAGCAAACTTTGCCTCATGCTTCAGAACCACTCAGCCCCACTTGAAACTACGTAGATCTATTGGATTGGATGCGTAGCCCGAAGGCTGGCTTGAAGCTACTGAAATAATGTTGAAAAAATCGAAGTTCATTTGCCAAAATGTCATCTCGGGTATAATTATAATCTTTAGTGTTGTGTGTTGTTTCAGCACCCAGATAGTCTAGAAAATCTACTAAAAAATGTGAAATTTGAGGCATGGAATTTGTCTGACGTGGAGAGGTGAGCAACCTGTTGATAGCACCTTTTTTCCGTATTTTGCTGCCGTTTTGTGCTGGCTGCACAGATTTACTTTGGGGTCAAATGTTCTTATTCTGTGTCATTTGCTTAGTGACAATCTGAGCCCTCTCAAACCACTCATAGCGTCATTTTTATACTTCGTGTGTAGACTCAAAGCAGTCATACACCTCAACATTTTCAAACACCACTGCGCAAAAGTCGCCAACATTCGCTCAAAGTCAGCATTTAATTTACATAAACCGATACCAACATATCCGTGAAATACAATAAATTCAACTCACTGATGTTGGAAAAGATAATTCCAAACATGAAATCCATAATTTATGTACATGTACATAAAGATGAAAAGAAGAAAACCAAAGGAAGATGAAAAATGAAAACAAATCATTATACATGTAGGCCTATATAAAATTTGGTGAGATAAAAAAAAGTTAAACCAAAACTTGTAAAATTAATCCCATTGGAAACTGAAAAAATATTACTATAGACAATTGAACAGTGGGCAAGAAAAAAATACAAGCCTACTGATAATTAATGCGAAGTACAGTTAACCTTGGATAAGTCGAATCTGTTGGGACCACAAAAAATAGTTTGTCTTATGCAAAATTCGGCTTAGGAAATGTAAATAACACACATCTTGCACAGTTTGGTAAAGAAAATTGATTCGACTTGGGGAAAGTTTGTCTTATGCAACTTCGAGTTATGCAAGGTTAACTGTATTATAATCTAGAAAAATTAATATTCATAATTGTTGCTATAGGTATGTATTATATCAAAATGGATTTAGCAAGTCTCTAACTTCTGATGGTAAATCTGTTTTATGACTGATATGGGTCCTTTATAGACTATATCTGATCATTTAGCATGAAAATGACGTGCTACCACAATGAACTCGAGAACCAAATTTTATTTCTTATATCATAATGACAAATGTGCAGGAAGTTTGAAAACAAAATATCAAAAGATCTTCGTAAAAGGACAGGGTTGGGCGGTAAATACCAGTGGCGGTAATTACCGGCGGTAAATACCGTCCGGTAAATATGATGGGCGTCCGGTAAATATGTAAAAAACGGGAAATATGATTTTAATTCTTTATTTATTAATAATTTTACTTGTTTTTAGCCTCAACAACTGAAAATATTGTTCTGAAATAATTAACAGCACAACACTCATAGCAGAAACACACAAACAAATTTATTAAATCCACACTGCATACATGTACACACCCAAACACACATACATGTACAACACACATACACAAACTCAAATTCATTTCTCCAGGGGTTAAACTTTTTACATGTATCTCATTACAATATGATTTTTGTTTTCAATTGTGAATAAAGCTCAGAATATGAATTATATTATACATACAGTGCATGCTCTTGAGTTGAATATACCGTAATATGTGAATCAATAGCTTTAGAATTTCTAAGTGCATTATATATTCTTTATCTATGGATGCACATTTTACGGTATAATTTGACGAAAATGATCATGTACTATGCATTATAGAAAATGGGAAACTGCTTGTGGGATCGGAACTCACGAAACTCTACATTGCAACATTCATTGATAAAGTGCAACGAACTCCGTATTATCGATTAATTTGTATCGTTATTGATCTCTGTCTATGGGAGTTTGTACACAAAATATACACACACAAAAACACCTACACACACACCCACACACACAAATAGAACACACCAGAGCGGGAAATATAACACGTTATATTGCACGGTCGTGACATATAACGAATTACGCACTGGCAAGACCCACATCTTACCAATCAGAAACCTTGTTTCATACAACCCATCTTATATTCTACTGTATGTAATTGGTTTTTGTAACAATAGTGTATCAATGATTTTGTATACATGTGTACTAGTGATTGCTGGTTTTGAACTTTTGATAAAATGTTTGCAGAAAAAAAAAAAAATCTTTTTATAGCCAAAATAACAGACATAGACAAACACACGAATAAACACACACACACACACACACACACACACACCCACACACGCAAATAGTACACACTAGAGCAACCATACTCAAGACCATTGTTATTATGTTCAAAATTGGACAATCCCTATGAACAAGTGAGTGGAAAAATATATTTCCCGGTATTTCCAAGTAAAAAGCGGTAAATACCAGTAAAAAGCGGTAAATACCGGTAAATACCGCTTATTTCCCGGCGTCCGGGAAATAAGCCTCCGAAGCGGGAAATATGCCAACCCTGTAAAAGGAGTTTCTATGAAGATTTCTTTGATGAACTAAATTCCAACAAGGGAACCGTAATCTGATATGGCAGGCATGCCTTAGTCAGAGGCATATATTCTGTAGTTTTCAGACCCATACCAATGTAAACATAAATTGTATCAACAAGTTTAAAAATGAATACTTTGTACATGTTTAAACTTTTAATATGCACATTTTGTGTGATTTCAATAGTATCATTATCAAGACTTGTACATCTGTACTATAGATGAGTGTATTTTGATAAACTACTAAATAATGACATTCGGGGGGTTACATGTATGTATCTGTCCAAAACTGACTTACCGATCATGTACGGTGAACTCATATTTTTCATTTTACAAGCGATTCCATGGTATAATTTACATTATTTGCCTAGTGTTTGGCATCTACATGTATTATACCTTTCTTCTATTTTCAATTTCTTATTTCCAAAATCATTCAAATATTTGCAGTTAGAGTTTAAAATTAGCTTTTCAAAATATAGTAATAATTGTAACCAAGGCTTTCTATCACCTGGGAGGCTTCGCCTCGGGGGTGATAGAAGGGTCGGTATGAACACCACCGAGAGAGTGAAAATTTCCACCACAATCCGATTACAGAGCAGTCCATATTTGTTTTATATACCTCATCCTTTCCATCCTTTCCATTCTTTTCATGCTCATCCTTTGCTAAGTCACTCGCCATGTTGAATTCTTACGCGCTGCGCGTATATTGATTAACATAGTCGTAGCCTAGCAACTCGCAAAAGTGCTCTTAAAACCTGAACCAAATTTTGTGTACGTACGTGTGTGCAAAAGTCACAGAGGGGTTACTCTTTCTATCACAGGGTTTGGGGGTTCTATCATTTGACCTTAGGTCAATTGATAGAACGCCAAAACTCTCTGACGCAATGATAGATTGAGATGCGCCGGGTCATGTGATATCATATAGTTTTGACCAATCAGAATAAGAATCTATGAGGTATATAAATAATTTAAAATATTTGCCAAACATGCAGTGCAAATAGAATATTATTGTAATCTTGTGTGATTGTGCAATCCTCTACTTTGGCTTTGCATGATTGCTTAACAGTAGTTTTTTGTTCTCAGAGTATTTTGATTTTCTGTAATTATTAGATGTATATGTATGTATTATGTTTAGTTGTTTTATCTTTTGTTTTATTTTCAGAACTTTTCTAGATTTGGGGTCTAGATCTACACCCCCCCCCCCCCCCTTTTGTGTGAGTGTGTGTGTGTGTGTCACTCCGTTTGTTAGATCTACATGTAACGTTAGATTAAAACTACAATATTAATTTTTTGTTCGCTTGAGCCCCTTTTTTGATTTTGAGAAAAGGGGAGTTCTTTGCTTGTATCTTTGGAGATAGATATCCTTAAATTTCATTCTTACTTTACTTCTCCTGTGCTACATGTATTTTCAGCTTTTTGTCTCTTACTCTCCACTCCTGTCTTTATGTTGTAATTACTTTTGTAGAATTTTTTAGCATTCATATGTAATACACTTCATACAACTTTATGATTTCATGCCATATTGTACATTGTAGTCATGAGCAAAATGTTGAAAACACTTTGGTGTAGGCCTATATTTCAAACAGCAATTACAATGTACATTTAAAATATGACCAGATTTCACAGAAGTCATATGTAGTCCTACATTTAAGGCTAAATAAATTATCCTGCTTTACCTTTATTATATAGGTTTAATTTAGATTAGGGAAGAGACAGTCAACTTTAACCAGATGTTAAACCACTAGACACAAAACCTTTTGGGAGCAGAATTTAAAGGAGGCTTCTGCTAGATCACAGGAAAGAGGAAATTGAGAGGTCTTTAAATAGTCGACCTCAAAATTACTGATCTGATATTGTGTTATTTTCAGGCATCTTCTCTGCGCCTTCCTTTTCTATCTGATATCTAGATATTTGTTGAGTAATGCTACATATTAATTTTATTTGTACATGCCCATTTATCTTCAGTGTAGAAATATGTGCATTTGGTATCCAGTGTTTTTTGTTTTGTTTTGTTTTGTTTTGTTTTTTGTTTTGTTTTCATTTTTTAGTAACAAGTGTCATGATAGTTTGTAATACTTTTATTACAAATCCAGATATGTCCTACATTGTAAGAATTTGTCATACTTTACTGAATAGGATGTTTCAGCAGTAGTAACAGTGTACATGAACACTGTACATGTTTGGGTGTGCTTACAGTTCTAGAAAATACCATAACAATGAAAAATAATGTCTGTTATCCGATACATTTGTAAATGTATCAAGTGAATTTCTTTACATTTCCTTATTGTTGTGAAAATGTATGTCACTGCCCTGATAAAAGTGTAGACTGAAATTTTTGATTATAAATTATGAATATGTTTAACATACTGACATTAAGACCCTGAATCTTTTGTAATTGTATAATTTTTGGGTTACTGTCTACAATAAAAAAGTAAAAATGCATGATCTACTTTACTTTTTAGAAAGTCTTTTATTACATGTACATGAGAAAAGATACTGGCCTTTCTTTAGAGATCCATGTGCATTATAAGAGTCTTACCATTGAGCTCCCCAGAAGTTGAGGTACAGGTGTAGTCTAAAATCCCAACTACATACATGTATACCTTATTAGAAACAAAGATTTCTCGTAAGGCATACAGTGCATGTAGGATACCATTGACTCAATGCCCTAAATTTTTCCTTGACCCTAAGGTCATTAGGGTTTGTCTATTTGCCAGATGTCTCATATAAAACAGGCACAGACTGATATCAATGTGAGCATCCTATAGTCATAGTTGTATCATTAGTCAGGTTCACACAGAGGGAGCTTGTAGAACTTTTCAAAACTGATTTTTATCTTGTAGTTTCACACCATATGAACAAACTTGTAGTTTCGAAACTTTAAGTTTACTTGTACTGTACATGTAGTTCCAGAACCACAAGCAAGCTTGTACATATAGGTAACGCCGAAACCACAAGTTGGGGGGGGGGGGGGGGGGGAGTCCTCCTTCATAGTTATAGACTGTGTGGACAGAATAAACTTTAAGTTTAGCAAACTCGTTGTTAACGATGATCTCTCTGTTCATTTCCAACTACGATCGCTCGACTTGTAATCTCAGAACAACGAGCATTGTTGTTTCGGGCCTGTGTGAACCCCCGTTGTTGTTAGTGAGTCGTTGTTTCGTTAACTTAAAGTTTCAAAACCGTAAGCCCCGTATGAACGAAGCTATCTAAACAAAGACAAGTGCAGGATGTGTCCTGATGAGGTCAGATGTGTACATGTACATGTTGTAGTCCTATACTGTATCAGTTCCTCTCCTTTCTTCTTGTACATTTGCCAAGTTGTTTACGAATCCCCCATCTACCTGCATGTTCATATTTCACTCCACCGACTTTGATATGAGAGCATTATTAAAACTTTTTCTCTTGTCATATGTTATGAGTGGAAAATGCAGATGTCCAAGCTATGATTCAGGGAGCAGGGGCTGACCATAAGAGTGAATTCAGTCTCATTCATTAGCTGTGAACATTGATTTGTCATGAATATTTCTTTGATAACACAGTCAATAAATGACATTTTTACTTCTCTTGAAGAGAAATAAGTGAGAATGAAGTGGGGGAAAAAACAACTTTACGTGTACCTACATGTAGGCAGAAATGCCTTGGTCATTAGTCAAGTCAATCTTCCATCCTTAGCCGTAATCCTGATGATTTCCCTTTACTTTCTTCATGACCTCCCTAATATCCCATTTCTAGGAAGATTTCCTAAAGAGATGTGATTAAAGTGTTATTAAACTTCTTGTGAACTTTCTTGCCCTTAAATGCATGTATATGTACATGTAGATGGGATTTGTGAACTTCTTGTGAACTACATGTATCTTGCCCTTAATAGATTGGATTTGGCTGAAATACATGTATATGTACATGTACATGTAGCTGCTGACCTCTTGAAACTCCATTTAAAGAATATTGGGCAAGATGGAATAGCATTTAAAATTTTTTTTAAATCAGTCAATACAGCTACATGTAGATGTATTTGCATCCATGAGTGAAGCCTTTTACAACAAGTTGAGTAAGGGTGCGATAATGCTCCCATTCGATTTTTCAGGCCAGAATGAGCCTTTTGCGAAGTTCAAAACACGCTTATGTCCACAGTCATTTTCGTATAATCGCTGATTTAAAACGCTGATGTAAAACTTACAAAAAGTTGCATTTTGAATCAGCATTTCTCCAAAAACACGGTTTCTGGGGAAGCATAAATGCTAATCATTTATAAACACGTTTATATGACGTCATATAAACTACAATGTAGTTTCATTTAAACTAGTAGCATGCGCATTGCACAGTGAGGTTTGCGAAACCATCTGCAGAGCCCAAATTCGCCTGGAGAAAAGAAGTGTAGCGTTTTGGATGAGGGTTTGAAAACGCTCATTCTGCCTTCACAAAGTATAAACGCACCCTTAGTTAGTCACAAAAAGAATAATTTTGAAGTTAGTGGAAGCTTGATTTCCCTACCAGTCATTGTAGAACTTCTGCTATTTTATCCTTACACCTTAACCCTTTCAAGACAATTGCCCACATTTTGTGGTTTGGCTCAATAACTTTTGATTCAGAGATCTGAAAAATTTACAAGATGCATGAGTAGAAAGAGCAAAATTTCTATACACACTATGTTCATTTTTGTTGCATAACCATATTGCATTTGATGCCAGGAATTTTAGAAACGAGAATAAGCTTTAAAATCCCTAAATTGGCAACACATTGAAAGGTTCAAAATCATTATTTTTCATAAAAATTAGCAATTTTTTCAACTTTCCAACAAAATTTATAACCATGTATATCGTTTTCAAAGACAGTACACCTTATTCGAACTATGTAGCACTAAAAGAAAAATATTATTGTTGCCAATTTGAAGCATAAACTGTGATCAATTTAGCCCTTTAACAATTCCTGTCCTGACACCTTGATAGCGACTATTTTGTGACGTTATGAATTCTGTGAATGGACACCTGTACATGTTGGCCTACAGATATGGCCTACAGATGTGGCCTACATTATTAGAATTAAGTTTGTTGTACATATGTACATGAAGCATAAAGCAAAAGTTGCACCTCCATTATAGGCCTTCATGAGGCTTTGAGAGATATATATGTAACACAACGAGCAAATTTCCGTTGGTCAGTGTGGATTGAACAGATAACACAGAGGATATATGGGACTGCTGTTTGATGTTATTGTATGGGGGAGATCGTCCTTACTCTTGTGTATAGGCCTGTGCACTACTGCACCTCTATCATTTTATCAGTATGACTCTACACAATACCGTATAGAGGACTGTCAGAGTAAGGGAAATGACCCTTTGCTCTACACAGGCCTGATGCTGACAGGTTTGATTTGTGGAGTTCCATTAGGCCTGTTCCTACTGCTGAAGAATGATGCGTCTAGAAATTCAAATCCAGAGAAGGGAAAATGCTAGCATTGTAAGCATAGAATCTCATACAAAAACTAGAAGTAAGATACGTAATTAATGCACAATCTTCCCCAAGATTGTAAATGGTTTGGCTATAGTTTAAGCAATGAATATCCAAAGTTCCTGTCTTGCATTTATATTTCAAGCACCTTATCTTACTCTCTCTGTAATAGTGAGATGAGGTACTGGTACCTAAAAATATTACTTCTAACCAACTTGCTTCTAACATTTGTACAGCCCGAGGCTGTGCCTACATGTAGGTCAGTGCTGGCTAAGTAGATACTGCTGAGTGCTGACACACCATTGTTACATGTATATTATGTAGGCCTATAAACTACATGTATACACCGAGAGATGCTTACAGATACATCAGTATATATATACATCCATTGATTATTCCGAAAGATACGGCAGTGTGAATGTTTGGGCATCTGTATCCTTAAACAGTATCTTATGAGGTACAGTGCATGTACATGTACATGTACTGTATGTCCTAACCATTCTGTGATAAGTTGGTCTAGGTATTCCTAAAAATTAAAAAAGACAGTGTACACTGTACCCCTATGATTTACAGATAGGGTATAATGAACATATCCAATTTTTTTTCATTTTTATTGATTTATTTCATATGTATTTTTTTTGGGGGGGGGTGGGGAGGGAGGTTGTTTTATATCATTCATACTGTTAAAATCTTAGAACAAGATTCTTACATACAAAATACATTTTGTTGTTGACAAACAGATCTAAACCAATATGTCTTTATAAAATTTGTCCACAGATATTTGTTTTTAAAAGTTCACCAGGTGGGGGAGGGGGGGGGGGGGGATGAACAGTTGGAACAGGGCTGTAGAAATAGCATAGCCTGGTGAAACGTGGCATTATCTGCAAGCATCATTACATAAAGGGGTTTAAAACCTCAAGTGTAGGTTTATGTCCGGCAAGTAAATTCTCATTTCCTTGCCTAGAGATCAGCTAAAGACTCTCACTAATAGATTAATAAGAGCAGAGGACAGGTCAGGCACATGGGCTGCTACTGTGACTTACACATACATGTATTTAACAGCTGGAAGCGTTGATATTATGTTCAAAGAAGATGTGCATCGAAACTAGTACAGACCTTGTTTTCACGTTTTACTGGAATAAAGTCAATAAACATGTCTCCTGGTGATTCCTTCTTGAAGGAGACCAGTTTTCGGAGTGTGAACAGGGCCTACACATGTAGTTTGGGAAAGTTTATTGTGGCTCTATGATCACGATCTCTGGCTGGATACCCAAACCCCCCCCCCCCCCCCCCCCCACTTGCATCGCAACTTTTGATTGTACATGTACTTATACATGTATTTTGCAGTGAACATAAAAGGTTTGGACAAGCAAGCTACAAAAGTAGGTGGTGTATGTTGTAGTCTAGTATGTTGTGCATGATCCATGCTGTGATGTGATGTATCAATTACAACCCAAATGAGTTAATGGTGTAAGCCAGGCGTCCATCCTTGAGTCTGTCAAATTGCATGATAGATATCCCGGAGTTGGTGTGCTTGTAATTATAGTGGATGTGATTGCCTTACACGTTGTATCTCATGTAGGCCCTTGCTACAGTAGAGATGATACATGAAGGCTTCATTACATCGTACATCTCCTGTGAGGTATCTGTTTAATGCCGCGGCGCATGTGTACTGGTATAAAACACAACCATGGTCTTTTTTTTTTTTACTGTAGTACATGTGTGGGTTACCATGGTTGGACACCTTTCTCATTGTCTGGATGGCTCTGCTGGAAAGCTGAGGCAGAAACAAAAATATCTTTGAGGTAAATGCATGAGCATATTTGTTTTTACTATTATGTCTCCTGAGTCCTCACACAGTCTTTCTTTCTTCAGAAGAGATATTTATTAGAAAATCTGTGATTTCTTTCTTGACAGGTACATGTGTCAACAAGCATTGTCACATAATACATACCACTAATAAAGGTATACTAGCAGCACAGGTCTGGAATATTTCTCAGCATTCAGGATTAAAAGGATTACATTATGGTAGGGGGCCTTCTTATCAGCTGTGACACTGGATTATAAAGCCCTTCAGTACTTAAATTTTTCTGTAGGAAAATTAGTAGAAAATATACATGCAGTTTAGTGAAATCTTTATATTTGTGGTATTTTGATCAGTAACATCATGAAAGTTGATATGATAACAAAACTTTGCTGGTAAATTTTGAAAAGTGGATAGTGGACTTGTTTATGTATACATGGATGGAGACTCTTAAAAAAATCAGCCAAAATTAGTTTTTGCATGTAAATTTAGGTCAAGCATTTTGAATTGCTTTTCTGTACTGAAATATGAATACAGATACATGTACATGTATTAGGTAAATTGATTGAAGGCTTTTGTCATTTATTTGTGAGATGTACACTGTATCAGGAGTTTTCACTCTTTTGTGCTTTAGATACTCTGTGGAACATGCTTTCTCAGTATATCCTTACTATAATTTGGCTAAGCTCAGATCTTGTGTGTCTGTCCGTCTGTCCTTCCGTTTGTTTGACGGCGCTTTTCTCGGTGATTTTGCACTCAATCGAGCTGGGTTTTTTTGTAAACGTGGTTATATTGTTCCCAGATTGTCATGAAAGGGGTTGTTTGTGGTATTTTGGTCGCATTATTCAAAAGGTTTTTACAATTCGTAACTTTCTTTGGCAGGCCCCGAATAAAGCTTCGAAGTTCCCAGTCCTTTGACCTTTTTCGGGTCAGCGAAATTACATAGGCATACATTTCACGTACGGTACGCTTAAGGCTATGCTGATGAATGAACCGTCGCGTCGCGCGTAGATCTACACTGCATGCACTCGGCCTTCATTAATGTTTCCGTCCAGTGAATCCATGGCATGGTTGTACAGGTAACATTAGATCTAATCTGAAAATTGTTCAACAGTCAGAAATTGCCGGCGCTAATGCACATCCCGCCTGAATCTAGAACTACAAGTACAACTAGCACCTGAATTTCAGTCACATCGGACATCGGGAACGGCTCTATTTCGGCTTCGATGTCGACGTCGTCGATCTGACTCGAGATATAGATTCGTCTTCGCAGTGTATCTATAACATACAAATTCATAGTGCTTTGTTTTCACATAACATGCCACCTCATTCTGATCCTATCTGTACACTGTGTCTTGCCTTCAAATGACACGTTTATATTTTGTTTGACATGTGTTTTAGAACACTCTGTTGTATATATGTAAATGTTTATTAAGAATATAGACATGAATATAATAGAGTAAAACTGGTTTATCGCTTTAACAACCAATACAGTGTATCTATAAGAGACGTACAGAGTGCTTTCTTTTTACATTAAATAACATGCGATCTCAAAATCATTATCTTTTCATGTGTAAACTGTAGCATATCTTGCCTTTACTGTTTAGTTGACGTGTTTATATTTTCTACATTGCGCTTTACATTTCTATCAGAAAAAAGACATGGTCTAACGTACACATGTCAATATTGTTTTTTATTTGAATGAAACTGAATATTGTATTCTAATAAGTGAAGATGCCCATGTAACGTTTAAAAGATGCACGAGTTCCATAAGATACACATTTTCAGTGCATGTTCTAAGATTATTATCAATTCCTTCAATGCATAACTATAACCTACCAGGGAAAAAAAATATCAGAAACCTAAACATACCAGTGGAGGCCCTACAAATCTTATCACTTTTCATCACAACTAAACCCTCTCCCTCTCTCTCTCTTTCTCTCTCTCTCCTGTATTCTTTATAATTTCTATCTATCCCCCTGCATGTCTATTTTTTTTCTCTCTCTCACTCTCTATCATTTTCCCACTGTCTATGAGTCTCTCTCATTTTTCCCAATGGCTGTTTCTCTCTCTCTCTCTCTCATTTTCCCCACCACTGTTTCCCACTGTATCCTTATCTCTCTCTCTCGCTTCTTTCAACATTCCACTATATATGATTGAGCAACCTTTAAAGGGAAATCCAACCTTAATAGCAAGTTGCTTTGAAAGAAAGAGGAAAAATCAGAGAAGCAGATTGGTGAAAGTTTGAACGAAATCGGACAAGCAATAAGAAAGTTATGAATTTTTGAAAGTCGTAATCACTATACATATGGGAATTTCAAATTGGCTGAATAGGTAATGTCACTGTGATGTAGCTGTGGACAACTCCCCCATTCGCTCCAACACACAAAATGACTAAAATGTCCCTTTTTTCAAAATGTATTACTCAGTAGGATCTTTTTCTTTCATGAGGACCTATAACAATATGCTATCTCCAATATATTTTGAGTACTGCCATGAGGGTAAAAGCGCCTCGAAGAAAACCGCAAATTAATGATATTTTTGTGTACGACAAATGAGAGAGTTGTCCACAAAACTGTCACAATTGACTCACCAAATTGCCAATTTGAGATTCACATAGATGTAGTGATTTCATTTTTCAAACACCCATAATTTTCTTAGTCCTTGTCCGATTTCTTTCAAACTTTCACCATCCTGATTTTATTATTTTTCTGCTTTCATACAAATCATCTTATTACCAAGGTTGGATGGCCCTTTAATTGAAGAAATACAAACAAATGCAATCTGTTGTACATTGTAGGGTACATGTACTTACACATTTATTTTTGACTTAATACATGTAATGATAACATTTATATATTACAATAATTGCCTCTTGATTGCTTACTAAATACACCGTGTTACAATACATTTTCTTTTCCATTCTAGAGTTATATTTTGATTTCACTCCGTAATGATATTTTAGTTCTTCCCCCAGTTTAACCCATGATGCTAATTAAATTGAACCTCCTATCTATGTTTAAAGAGAAGTCTGCTATGAATCAATTGTTCAAATATATTTAATCAATAAACTACTTGCCTTTCAGTGTGAATGGGTAGAGGTGTTAGTTATATACTGCGAGCGAGCGAAGCGAGCGAGCAAAAATTTTGACATTTTTCGTAGTAAAAATGTACAGAAATTACATGTTCGGCTATAAAACTACCCCAATATGCATGAGGACATTTGAGCATCTTGCTGCCCGATTATGAGGTGGTAGTTATTTATTGCGAACACTTTTTGTCGTGAAAATGTACAGAAATTATATTCGGCTATGAAACTACCCAGATATGAGGACATTTGAGCATCTTGCTGCCCGATAATAAGGTGGTAGTTATACATGTACATTGCGAACGGGTAAAATTTTGAAACTTTTTGTGGTGAAAATGTACAGAAATGATTATTTGGCTATAAAACTACCCCAATATGAGGACATTTGATCATCTCGCGGCCTGATTATGTGGTGGGAGTTATAGGCCTGTATTGCGAGCGAGCAAAAATTTTGACACTATTATAGTGGAAATGTACAGAAATTATTCGGCTATAAAACTACCCAAATATGAGGATATTTACACGAGCTGACCTGAGCGAACAAATTTGCCCCATGCCCCCCCCACCTTGATGCCGCCACTGCTTTCCAACTTCCAAGTTTCCGTTTTCTTTCTTTTTCCTTCTTTTCTCCATTCCTTTTTCACTTTTTTCTTTCCTTTTCTTTTCTTTTTCATTTTCCACCCTTTTATATTTTTTTTCACTCCGAAAATTATTGGGGGGGCAACTGGGGGGGGCAAAGCTTCTGACTGGGGGGGCAAATGCCCCCCCATGCCCCCCCAGTGCCGCCACTGCATAGGAGAAGACCCCCCCCCCCTCCCCCATGGTGCCACGGGTAATTTATGCTAGTTGTCAATAAATGTGCTAAATTCGAATGATTGTGGAAGATGTTTATTTGTTGCAGCTACATGAACGAGGAAGATTCCATTTACATGTAAATTGGATAAAAAACTTGGAAACCTGGGAGACTGGTACAGTTTTACATATATGATTAAGCTTAATTAAGTATTATGTAGGATAAGGTTTCATGGAGCTGAAGCTTTGAATGGATTTGTGATGAGATTCTGTGTCAATATCTTCCAAGCTATAGGCATGCAAACAGTGATACAAAAGAATATCCAGGGTTTAAAATTGAGAAATTTCAGTACAAATTGTAAAATTCTGATCATCAGACTTCTTTAATGATTGGTGTTTGTGACATGTGTCTACCAATTACTCTAGAAATTGATCTTCAGTTTTCTGACTGTGCACGTACATGTAGACAGGATTTAATTATAAGAACATTGCATGATGTTCTCAAAACTCACCTGCTTAAAGCTCATGTACAGTTGTGGTGGCAGAAAGAAAATTGGAAAGAAACATGTTAAATATAGTCTCATGTTGTTCTCTTTGTATCAAAAGATGTTTGTATTTAAGAGATTGTTTGGTATTCCATTCATGATTTCCGGTGATTTTTTCTTTAAATATATAGTTTACAGTAAGGAATGCTAGATCACGGCAATATACTACCCTGCGCTAGGACCTTTCCACCCGGATGGCCCCGGCCCCTCATAATAATCTTGTTCTTGGGGCTTCGCAAGGAGATAGCTAGTCTACTGCCTGGACTGTCTCCATTTCGCGTGATCCGATATGTTGAGCTATAAAACAATATCAGTCCTTTACAATTCCACCCTCACCCTCGACCTGGACGGGTGAAATTTGGGGGATCACGCAATTAGTGGAAAGTCGCTCTCTGTGTGGATATGCATGCATGTAAAGAGCAGCGTAGGTAAATAAACCAAATATAAAAAAACAGATAGAATCTAGACAAGGAGATAGCATGTGTGTCACCGTGTGTAGGTTTTGAAGGCATGTATGGTGTGCATGCTGCTGTTGTTGGGAGTTTTTAATCCCTGAGGCCTGACCCGGCACCTAAATTATTTTTTGCCTCTCATTTGTTTAATATCCCACTTTTGGACTTGAAATCTTCAAAGCATCTTTGTATTGCTAATATCTTGCTGTTCATCATTATAAATGAAATAAAAATGAAGAAAATTCTGTGAGGGCTTACCAAACTGCAAATTCCCTTTAAGGTAAGTTTGCTAAACTCTTCAGGTTGTCAATTAGAGTACATATGAGACTGGCTGGTTTATCAAATTATTGCTAGCATCTAATTGAATTAGGGAAGTAGACTGGTTGTTTCAGCAGTTTTAGGGAACCTTTCCAATTTTTCAATGTTTTTCTTCCATCCTGTCATGTTGCAGTGGGGGTTTTGATATCTTCAGCATGAAACACAGTGCTGCCTGACTGGTATGATGATGCTCCTGAGGCAGTAGGGGTGCATCCTTAGTGGGCTACATTATACATGAAGTCTTACATGTGTGCTTCGGTTCACATATACAACATGTACTGACAGTGTCGTAGATGTGTTTAATACGCAATTCTATTCATCGGGGGAGGGGGGTGACCTTTTTTATGTCCCCCCCCCCCCCTTCCCTGATGAAAAGAATTTCCTGCATATTTCCACCAATGCTACTGATCTATTCTGAGGAGCTGTTTTGGATTTGTGTTGTAAAAGTGTGATTTTCTCACAGCAATTTTAATGTATTTGATTTTTTTTCTTTTTTTGCCATCTCTTTGGGAAATTTCCCAAGCTAAATTACTCATTGCTCTTGTGCCCTTTTTCAATGGATATTTGTTGTGAAGAAACTAATGAAATGGGGATATGTTTCATTATCCTCTCTTTATTCATGCTGATGACTATTAACTGGAAGGAAAAGGATTGAAGTGCATAATCATTCTTTTCATATCATCTGCCCTTCATAAATGTACACATGTATTTTACTATGTAGTCCATTTTATTACATGAAACATTATGAATACCTACGTTTTGTATACTATACTGTATAAGCTGTTTTTTTCGCGTACAGATATTTTCGCGATTTTGGACTAGGTAGGGAAATTCGCGAGGGTTTAATTTCGCGATTTTTGTGATGTTTTTGTTACTATAAACAGCCATATATTGAAGTGGAAATTTTCGCGAGGACCGACTCGCGAAAATCGCGAAAATAAAACCACCGCGAAAATAACCACTTATACAGTAGTTAAAGGGCAATCCAACCTTGGTAATAAGATGATTTGTGTGAAAGCAGAAAAATAAGAAAAACAGGATGGCGAAAGTTTGAAAGAAATCGGACAAGGACTAAGAAAGTTATGGATGTTTGAAAAATGAGATCACTACATCTATGCGAATCTCAAATTGGCAATTTGGTGAGTCAATTGTGACATTTTTGTGGACAACTCTCCCATTTGTTGTACACAAAAATATCATTAGTTTGCGGTTTTCTTCGAGGCGCTTTTACCCTCGGGGCAGTAATCAAAATATATAGGAGATAGCATATTGCTATAGGTCCTCATGAAGGAAAAGATCCTACTGAGTAATGCATTTTGAAAAAAAGTGACATTTTAGTCATTTTGTGTGTTAGAGCGAATGGGAAAGTTGTCCACAGCTACATCACAGTGACATTACCTATTCGGCCAATTTGAAATTCCCATATGCATAGTGATTACAACTTTCAAAAATTCATAACTTTCTTATTGCTTGTCCGATTTCGTTCAAACTTTCACCAATCTGCTTCTCGGATTTTTCCTCTTTCTTTCAAAGCAACTTGCTATAAAGGTTGGATTTCCCTTTAATCAATGAACAATATTAAAATCCTTCCAACCCATCAAAACCTGCAATAACTTAGGATAAATCCTTGGGAAATGGCTGTAAAAAGATAATTATGCATTCATCTGTAACTGTTTAAAATACATGTAAATCAGATGTCACGTTTTTTAATAATAAATCATTATCATGAAGGTTACAGGTTGAAAAGTCAAAGGGAAAAATGCTATGCCACTCTCTTGTACATGTATACAACACATGCATTTTGAGGTCTACAGGGCATATGTTTTGTATCAACCTGCTTGTGTCTCCATGGATATATTCTTTCTTTGTATGCATACACCTGTACGGATGGAGTAATGTACATAATGATTCTAATTAGTGTAATGTCCACCTGATACTAGGGAATGTTAAAGAAAGCTGTTGGTTGCTCCTATCAGCATTGTACTGTGAAAAGAACTGTTGAAATAAGTTCAAATAACTTAATGGTTACATTTTTGTCCTTCATGGGTACATGACAAACCATATGGTGTATAAATTTTCACCATATACATGAGAAGGTGTGATGCCTCAGTGGTAGAGCAGTGGTCTCCTAACTAGGAGGACACGGGTTTGAAACCAAGTAGATGCACGAGGGCCCTTTGGTAAGGCATTTATCCTCATCACCAAGTCCCTCAGAGAGGAATTAAAGCTATCAGTCCCCTGGTTGTTACTTTCAAGCAAAGTACTCAGCCATATAGTCCCTATATTGTATACATACCCTTCTGAAAATAGGAAGTTCCTCTTTCCGACCAACCTTTGAGAAATTTAAAGGAAGTTTGGAAGTGTAGAAATTAGGCTTTATCTCCTTGTACAAATTACATGTGTTACAGTTATTTTTCTGATTCATCCAATATGCAGCCTACTTCTAGTATCCGTTCGAAGGTCCGTTATTGTAAGCTCTAAAAATGGCCATTGTACATGTAGACATACTGTCTAGAATATATAGTACATGTATGTTGGATAGAACTTATGAGATGGAATGAATGCAAGATACCCTGTAGACCTCCATGTACATGTACAATTGAACAAGTACGTGTACATTCATGTGCTGAGCATGTTCGTGTCTAGTTATATGCAGTATGCATGCATTTTCAGCCATCATAGATTAATAATTTACGCATCACGTGTTGTCCTGTTGCCAGGCATGATTGTCTGCAGTCTTTCTTCTACAAAGACAGAGAACCTTTCCAGTATCAGATTGACTCAATGCTGAAGGAAAAGCTTTCTACCTTCCAACACTAGCAGAAACATTTAATACTGTAAGCACCTGTGCTGGAAATGCCAAGGAAAATGTGAAGATCAGCATCGCCAAATATTGACAAAGAGAATGCTTTCCTGAAAGGAAATGGGAAAGGGGGCTACACATGCTTTTATGTTTATCCTAAGATTGGAGTTGAGTGAAATGGTCTTCACTGCTTGATCAAGTTTCGTGAGCATATGTACATTTTAGGGAAAATGTTATCTCTGAAACGTACAAGAAGTAATAGCAATAGTACACTTTGATCCATGTGTACTTTTCCTGTAGGGGTGTTTTATCTGATTTATCATCTTCTTTGGAGCAGAATGTGTACATGTACATAGCCAGGCTTATACATCTAGACCTACATGTACACGTATTTTCTTTCTTCTGAATCATTTTCCTTAAAATGCATACATGTATATGTGTGGTATTCCTATACACTTTACTTTTTTTCTTTTTAAAGGCAACAATTTACTGATAATTCAGACTTAATAAATTGTAGCTGTTAGGCAGCAATATTTTTCGAATTGTTGTAATTGCAGAAATGATTATAGTATTGTAGGTTTAGTTTTTCAGGGTTACACCATGTAATTCTTTCAAGGAATAAGAGCCCTGAAAAGGGCTGGTGAGCTCCGCTAAGAGCTCTGTGGTTCTCGACGTTTCGATCAGTATGCTCTGATCGTCATCAGGAGAATGACTAGAACACTGCCCAGTGGAGGCTATTTATTGCCTACGGAGGGATCCGATTCACAGCCTGATTGGCGCCAATCGGAAATGCCCGCGAATTCTATTCACGGCTGCATTCTCATTCTGGTCACTGGTGATACTTCACTAAATACCGGCTCTAAGGGGAGCAATCATTCAGCGAAAAATCTGGCACTTGTTCTTTATTCAGAGAAAACAATGGCACCGTCCGGTGCTTTCTCTGTTTAGAGGAATTATAGCGCCACCAGTGACCAGAATGAGAATGCAGCCGTGAATAGAATTCGCGGGCATTTCCGATTGGCGCCAATCAGGCTGTGAATCGGATCCCTCCGTAGGCAATAAATAGCCTCCACTGGGCAGTGTTCTAGTCATTCTCCTGATGACGATCAGAGCATACTGATCGAAACGTCGAGAACCACAGAGCTCTTAGCGGAGCTCACCAGCCTTTTTCAGGGCTCTTATTCCTTGAAAGAATTACATGGTGTAACCCTGAAAAACTAAACCTACAATTCAGTATCTCCACCATGAAAGTGTCGCTGATACTTCACTAAATGATTATAGTATGTTTTATTGAAATATCTTTCAAACATTTAAGATTGGATAATATTTAGACCAGCATGAACTGGTGACTACACTATATTGTTTGAGAATAGGCCTACCGCCTACATGTACATATTAACTTTGTTCAGACGTACATGTACTGTACATATACATGTAAGCTACAAATAATTTTTGTAGTCTGCTCCCATCATTCTTCCCATGCTGTCATAGTCAGTATGCTACTTTGAGATTCATTTCCTCAAACAGGAGAGTGATGACGTACATGTAGGGAGCTACTGTGGGGTAGGCGACTGGTATTAGCAGTCTACATTCAAAGGAGAGCCAGTAGAAAACTTCATAAGAACAGTATGTTATGATGTAGGCATTGTGCATTGTATGAGCATCAATCCAAACCATGGATATGTGAGGGCCTGAGGGTGGAGAGGTAGGGATGACATTTGCCTGTATTATTTTTTCTTGCCTCCTTGCTGTTTTTATAAGAGGTGATGTTCTTCTGAAATGTGAATAACATTACATGGTTTTATAACCATGCCTGTAAATGTTCCTTTATACCCAAGCTTCCTGGCAAATTATCTTCCCCTTTCAAAGAAACTGTTTGACCTGAGTATACATGTACATACATTATTCTGATCTTTGTCTCCAAACTTGTGTCTCAACCCAACATTACATTGACTTGGGGAAACTGCCATAGCCTGGAAGCAAGGCTATCCCTGTCTCTCTTTTGCTCTCACTGTGTCATACATAACATGTATCAGGACAGGATTTTAGAGATTACTTCTGTCATATAGGCCTACTGCCATTTCCTTCTCTGCCTGAAAGTGCTAGGCCTCCTCTGTCACACTTTGCTGAGAAGATCAAAGACCTGTACGTAATAGGCAACATTGTTGGCTTATATGAACAGGATAGGAATGTATGCCTTCTGGGAGCTCTACATGTACGTCACCTAAACCAAAGAGGTACTAGGTAGTTGTACCTGTGCCTCCTTACCTAAACTGCCTTCACATGTAAGACCTCTCTCTCTCTCTCTCTCTCTCTCTCTCTCTTAAAGCTTGTACAGAATGCAGGAAAGTTATGTGAGACTCATACATGTATAAAGAAATGTATAAAGCATCATGATTAGCGAAAGGAGTCTACACTCTACAAACTACAACATTGTATAAAGAAACAGGTTTTGGGGAAGTCAGCTGAAACCATATGTTTTGTATTGATCAGGTAATGTCAAGGACAGGGATGGAGAATAAGACATTACAGCTGATTGGTAAATAATAATAATAACAATAAAAGCTGTTTCTTATTTAGCGCCTTACCATTTACAATGTACCCGACCACAGTGCTTACAATATTTTTTACCCCGGTCACTTTATTCAGTTGCAATTCTGCACATTACAGTGCACATTCTCCACTCCTTTGTGGAGCATTCCAGCCACTGCCAGTCATCTGTTTCCAAGTGCACACATGCTAATCCAACCATATTGACTTTTGCATCCTATCGGGTATCCATTTAACACCTGGATGGAGAGGAGCAAAGTAGATGAAATGCCTTCCTCAAGGGCATAGGTGCTGTGCCATGGTTCGAACCAACGACCTTTGCACTATGAACAGGGGGTTACTCTCTCATACAATCACTGTTGCAATGTGTTTTACTGAATTATAAACTTAATTCTAAAGGCCAAAACTGTTGAAGATTGTTTAGTGGTTCGTCAGAAATGATAGGATGGACTAGAACTGTGACAGCAGAGAACAACTCGAACGTTTTTGTGATTTGTAAGAAACATGACAGGCACAGTGTACTTTCCCTTATTTTTCTAGATTTACCTTTAAGGTCCTCACTAGTCAAAGATTTAAGTACTGTATTCTTTATCCTGACAGCCTGACCGCAGACCCTGACCACAAACTTGACTATACATGTAATTCCTTACCCTATTTCTGGTTTTCAGCAGTTGAAGAGGACATGTATGTACACAGCTAGAATATGAATAGAAAGTAGCTATTTCAGCCATATGGTAAGCATGGAAAGATACACAGATGCCAATAACATACAGTTGTGTAGGCTTGGTTTTATTCTCAAAGATTTTAAAGCAAATCCGTGGGATTTTGATTATGATATTCATCAAAAATATGAAACTGTGGTTCCATATTTATGTTAAATCAGAATTTAGGTATGAACAATATTCATCAGTTTTATAGAAAATAAATCCCTCTGATTTTCAGGATGAGGATAAAATCACATTTAACCTGGAAACCAAGTTTACCTTTATATTAATTCTAAAACACTTTCATGCTACTTGTAGCACTCCAGGCAGACAAGTTCCAGACAACCACCGATGTGCAGGACTTTTATCCTCCTGTGCCGATCATAGAACCACACCCTTAGAAATAACATCTTCTTGTACATCATACATGATGAGAGGGAGGTCTGATTAGGAAGGTGTAGAACATTTCCTGGACAAATTAACCTGCGCATATGTATTGCTAAAGGCTTCCTACATGCTGATATAAGTATCTCCTTTTTAATAGGGACTTTCATAGCTAAAGCTATTTTCTTCAGCACCAGAAGAGAAAGGAAACAGGATACTAGGATATTCCTCTCTCTCTGCTGTGCTTTCTGTCCATCTATTTACCAAGGATTGAGTATCATTGCCAAGAAACTACTCCCAAAACAGTAGAATATTGTCTTCTGCAATTAGTGCCTCAGCTGGACAAGTGCAACAGGTAGTTTTGTTTGCAAATCCTGCGGTCTGTACTTTCTACAAATGATGTCTGAAGTTCATAATTGTTTTGTCCCCGCCGAACGAAGTTCGCGAGGGGACTATGAAACGGGCTCCGTACGTGTGTGCGTGTGTGTGTGTGTCCGTCCGTCCGTCCGTCTGTCCGTGTGTGCTCAAATGTTAGAAAATGCTACTTCTCCGTCATTTCTTGGCCGATTTTGATTCCGATTGTTTTATCTGATAGGGCTGGGTGGGGGCTTCCAAACTTCTACACAGAATTTTGAAATTCATTAATTATGCAAATTTATGCAAGTTTATTCAAAATCGACGAAAAATGCTACTTCTCCTCTATTTCACATTGGATTTTGATTCCGATTGTTTTATCTGATAGGGCTGGGTGGGGGCTTCCAAACTTCTACACAGAATTTTGAAATTCAATAATTATGCAAATTTATGCAAATTTATTCAAAATTGACGAAAAATGCTACTTCTCTATTTCACATCGGATTTTTATTCCGATTGTTTTATCTGATAGGGCTGGGTGGGGGCTTCCAAACTTCTACACAGAATTTTGAAATTCATTAATTATGCAAATTTATGCAAATTTATTCAAAATTGACGAAAAATGCTACTTCTCCTCTATTTCACATCGGATTTTTATTCCGATTGTTTTATCTGATAGGGCTGGGTGGGGGCTTCCAAACTTCTACACAGAATTTTGAAATTCATTAATTATGCAAATTTATGCAAATTTATTCAAAATTGACGAAAAATGCTACTTCTCTATTTCACATCGGATTTTTATTCCGATTGTTTTATCTGATAGGGCTGGGTGGGGGCTTCCAAACTTCTACACAGAATTTTGAAATTCATTAATTATGCAAATTTATGCAAATTTATTCAAAATTGACGAAAAATGCTACTTCTCCTCTATTTCACATCGGATTTTTATTCCGATTGTTTTATCTGATACGGCTGGGTGGGGGCTTCCAAACTTCTACACAGAATTTTGAAATTCATTATTCATGCAAATTTATGCAAATTTATTCAAAATGGCTGAAGGTTCCTAATGTTTTCATGTTTTATATTTCAGTTGTATACATGCATTGTTGGTATTCTCTTCTTTTGCATGCAGTAACATTATTATTTTATTCACTAAAGTTTTTCACTGAAGTTTTAAGGTTCAGGCTAGTTAATTTCCACAGATCTGCACTTCCGGCGGGGACATTTATTACGCATTGCGTAATTTACTCATTCACTTGTTTTGTCAGTGACATTTAAAGGAAATGGATCTACATGCATGTGCTGATTTGACTTGGCTGCATGCATTGAAGCATACAGTGAGTGATGAGGCAGTACTCTGTGACCCCGTTCTCATTACAAAAATTGGAGAGTGGATCGCTC
The DNA here is from genome assembly GCA_025618425.1 of Heliocidaris tuberculata. Taxonomy (NCBI): domain Eukaryota; kingdom Metazoa; phylum Echinodermata; class Echinoidea; order Camarodonta; family Echinometridae; genus Heliocidaris; species Heliocidaris tuberculata. Next base: position 6,619,202 of record CM046836.1, on the reverse strand, counting down.
TATCGTGGAGCGATCCTGGCATGCGCCAGGGAAGTCAACTGGCACGCCGCGGGTTCACACCTGCAGAGGGTATCGTGATCTATTTTGGCACTCTCTGCACAGTTAACTGTGAATACATGTAGGCACGCTTTAGATCGCGCTATCTCTCGTGGACCACCCCCCCAGACGTGGTCTGGTTTGGGATCGCCGTGGACTGCCGTGGAGTGCGCCGAAACGACATAGCCGCATTCTCACCTTAGAGGTTGCGCGAACTAGCGCGCGCTAAATCGGGCTATTTCTTGTAATGAGAGCGTGGTCTTTGATGTGGCTGATGGGGATTTAATGGAAAAGATCCTGGGATGATTAATGGAAAAGATCCTGGGATGTCTTTGTTTGTTCAGTCTATACACATGTACATGTAGGACAGAGTCACTTCTGTGAATTTATGTACATGTAGGACATAATTTCAGAATGTGGATAGATGAATTGACAGATAAATGAAGTATAAGCTACCTTGACTCACATGTTGGCCTAAAAAAATACAAATCTCCCTACTACCTATGAATACTGAATTTTTAAAAGGAAATACAAGGTAGGCCTACATGTACATGCATGAATGTATGATTTGATTCATTAAAAGGTGTCTAAACCTCAGAAAGAATGCTGGAAAAAATATAAAATTACCCTTCAGAATTTCTTTTTGTTACTTTGAATAATTAGGGCACCATCACTGCACTCCAATTAGCTATGGAAAATACAAGGCAAATCCACTTATGAATAGGCTATAAAGACTTGAATGCTCATGTCTTAAAAACAAAAAAAATCCCTCAAAAAGCGATGAAGCAATCCTTTTGTATACATGAACATGTAGGTTGGAGTGCATTTCCAAAGGGGTATTTAAGAAGAGAAATAGAGAGCAGATGATCTGTTGCACCCCTCCCGTCTCCCCGGTGACACAGTAGGAAAGGTTTGCCCTTGATAGTACCATCAAAGATTAAGGAGTCTTATAAATGAGGTGAAGCAATCCTTCTTGTCTAAGTGCATATCCTAAGGGGTATGCATCCAAGTAATCTAGTATTACCCCTTCAATGACAGGTGCAGTGTCTGTCTGCTACCCAGGAAAGTTTATGTAATCTATATTCTACATGTGTTTACACAAGCTGTAAGGTCTTTTCTCTTGAGGAAATTTATCGTAAAGAAACGTATGAAGAAAACTTTACTAATGAATAAAATGTCTGTGAAATGAAAGGGACATATGCAGGAAACATTGCCCCCGGGGGGGCAGTCAACTATATTGCTGTACACATGCGCGATCAGAAAAACGTGTGAAAAGGGTAGTTTTTGCCGGTTAAGGCGCATGACGCATTTAGGATGTCAAAAAGGCCCAAACCGTTTCAATACGCGTTTAGGATAACCTTTTCCCCATACTTGTGTGGATTTTGTGCGACAAGTCTCTTGTTTAGGGGGTAAAATTTTCGAAAGCCCCCGAAAACACTTGAATTGGGTGTAAATTTGACCAATTGATTAATAGTGTTTAGGGGTGGTTTGGAAAACCTGTGGTTGTGCGTGTGTGCAGCAATATAGTTGAGTGGTCCCCCCCCCCCCCACCCCCCTGGGAAACATTGATATTCGGCCAGTTACAGTACAAAAAGATGCCCACACACAAACCTCTATTTTTGATTACCATTTAAACAACATTTTGAATTTTTACATCAGCATACATGTACATGTATAAGAGGAACAAACTGAGGTATGTACATGTAGGTCCCTACAAGCACCTATCTTTGATGGCCCTTTTTTTTCGTCAACAAGAAAATATGAAGTTAAATGTAATTGTGAATACATTTGTGAAGAAAAAAGATAGGGCCTACATGTACATGTAATGCTAGCTTGTGTGAAGCCACCTTAAATGATGTTTCCAGGCTTCAAGTTCATCACTCATTCAACATCTAAGCAGCATTACGCGAGTGTGGCTGCATTTTGATTTTGGGGTTCAAGACCATTGATTTTTCTCTCCTTGGCTCTGTGTAGGGTGCCACTTTGTTTTTATTCCCTACCCTGGATCTGAGAATGCACTTAAATCTAATATATGCACACACAGCGTCAGAGGGCTGAATACTCTGTTGTTACTGCTTGTGAAGGCTGTTAATGCATCCTCCTGTACTGAAAGATACATACATCATACATTGTACATTATCTACTGGTATATTTTCCGAAATGCTAAATCTTTTAATCTATATATATAGATTTTAACAAAGGGTATCGTGTCTTGTTTGAGCAGAGTAGAAATGAATGTTCAGTTACTTGATTGTAGAAAAACGAAATCACAAACTCCATTTATATATAGCCTACATGTACAGTGTATGTGTAGTGCACACAACATATTTTACACTCAAAAAGCAATAAATCATTTTTAACAATACAATTCCCTTGTGTGTTTGCTCATTGTGGGCCAAATTGTAAACTTAATTGTGTCTGATTCAATTAATCATACAAACCAAAATGCCAGTTTAATATATACATCATTGATCATGTGCACGTTCATGTAGCCAACTAAGGCATCATTGACTTTAATAGTCTTTACTTTCTGTAAATACAATAGTCATCGCCTGTGTTGGCACATGAATTCTGCAACAAGTGCATACTAAATGTTCATCCTGAAGGGAAAAGGCTAAGGGCATTTTCCTCCAAAATTGTACAAAACTGAGTACTTTGAAGTAGCATTTGTCAATGCCTCAATGGATTATGATAGATGCATTTAAAATTGTTGAAGCAAGGAGGTACTAGCACATTTGTACCTCTTTGATTGAATACAGCATAGTATCTCTATTTTCCATCTTTACATGTACATGTTTCGATCTGTCATGCCAAACATGTTGTATGCTTGATCTTGGTAAGAATGGAAACTGCTATAATGCCGCTTCTGAAAGTGGGTCAGTACACGCAACCTAGTCTTGCAGGAAAGCAAGATCAGCACCGACTATATAAAGCTGGAGTATTTTGGTAACCTACTTGGCAGAAATGTGATCACTGGACTACTGCTAATCCAATTGAATGTGAAATCAAGGTTGACCGCCTGGAACTTGGACTCAAACCAAGCATTATTAAATCTGAGAATGTGCATGATGACTTTGTTGTGTCAGGATTCAGGATTGGATAAAAAGCAGAGAGATGAAAAGGAAAAGTTAATTTACCAATGATTTTTTTTTTTTTTTTCATTGATCTTGACTGGGCTTTTTTTTGGTTATTACTTTTTTGTTCTTGTATATTCAGCCTTGCAATCCAAATGGATTTTTAAAAATATGTTTTGTAATGTTTTTCTTCAATGAATATGACATGTACTTTTATTTTATTTTTAACATTTAAAAGATGATATAATGGACCATCTTGAATTCACGACAGATGGATCTTATTCGTAAGCCTGTAGGTTTTATGCTAACATTCTATATCCGGTACATACATGTACATGTAGCCGAGCCAGTCTTTGCTTGAAAATATCTCAATATTGGGGGAACCTACATTGTACAATGTAAATTTGTGATGATGCTGTACTTATTTTTTTTTTTTTGGAGGGTGGGGGGAGGGGGCTTCAAATTTAGAATACATGTAGTCTGTAAGCACTTAATTTACCAAATAACTTAAAGGTGCAAAGCTATCCTTCTCCATGCCACTTGGGCATTTAAATGTGTAAACACACAACAAAAACACTGTAGACCTACCAGTATTACAAAGTTTAACTTTGCTTTCCTGTTAGAATTGTTGAATTCAACAGAGATCCATTCAAACCATATAGATTACTACAGCATTATACAGAAATATAAAAATGAGCTTTCATTATGTTCGGATTTCAAAGGTGTGCAGTTTACATTGAAATCATTGTGAGTATCATAATTATCAGTTGTCTTTAATTATAGTGAACATTTATACTACACCTTGTCTGTCAAATTTGACACTGCTGACACTATTGTGAGGTATGGCGTAATTGTGAGCATACAGTACATGTATAAGTAAATTCAACATAAAATGCAAAGTAACATGATTTTGAAGAAAAAAAATCTGGACATAATCTTGGCATAGTAAGTTTGAAACAAAATTTTAACACACAAGTAATTGTTACAGAAATATTACATCAGCTCATATTCATGAAATCAATATTAGATACAACTTCAAGAAATAATATGTGGTTCAACATAATTGTTAAAAGTTAAAAAGTTGGGAACAGATGAGTTTTGAACTGTGAATATGTGTTCTTGTTTCGAAGTTGAGGAGGGAGTGTGTTCCACTTTACTGAATAAAGTTTTATAAAAAAAGCTATTTGATGGTTTTTTATATATGGTAGTCATGATACAGATCTTTTTATTACCAATTGCTTTCACCAATGCCATAGCAATGACAACCTTTGTTCATTAGTCCTGTTGAATGATGTGGAGCTACATCTCATTAGAGGATGAGAACCTGTTTTGGGGGTTTTTTTCTGTCACAGTAACAAGTGTATCTTGGCTGTGTATTCCAAGCTTTGGAGCTAGACCAAACAGCTATAAGTAATGAGTCAGATGATATGACTCACTGACTGACGCAAGAGAAGTTTTCTTGTAAGAAACACTTAGCAAAATCCTTCATCTGATCAGGTTCCATTTGCTTCCATTTCCTTGAGACTCTGTAATACCTGCTCAAAGTTAGACCCTATTCTGAACTCCAGTTTAACTTAAACTCCAGTCTAAGTTAAACCAGAGTGTAATTAAAACTGACTTATACTGTAAGTCCAGTCTAAATTTCTGTCCAAATTTAATGGAGTTCAGAGTGTGATTTTCTAAAACTCTGGTTTAAAGGGCAGGTTTAGACTGAGTTTAAACCACATTTAGACAGCGGTTTAAGTTAGACCGGAGTTTAGAATACGGGCCTATAAAATCAGGGATCGTTGACATCCCTTCACATTTTTTTCTAATTGTTTGCCCACAAGTACTTTTTAATGTGAACCAAAATTTGTAAGCGTTAAAGGGAAATCCAACCCAAATAACAAGTTGCTTTGAAAGAAAGAGGAAAAATCAGAGAAGCAGATTGGTGAAAGTTTGAACGAAATCGGACAAGCAATAAGAAAGTTGTGAATTTTTGAAAGTTGTAATCACTACACATATGGGAATTTCAAATTGGCCGAATAGGTAATGTCACTGTGATGTAGCTGTGGACAACTCCCCCATTCGCTCCAACACACAAAATGACTAAAATGTCACTTTTTTCAAAATAAATTACTCAGTAGGATCTTTTTCTTTCATGAGGACCTATAACAATATGATATCTCCAATATATTTTGAGTACTGCCCCGAGGGTAAAAGCGCCTCGAAGAAAACCGCAAATTAATGATATTTTTGTGTACGACAAATGGGAGAGTTGTCCACAAAAATGTCACAATCTACTCACCAAATTGCCAATTTGAGATTCGCATACATGTAGTGATCTCATTTTTCAAACATCCATAACTTTCTTAGTCCTTATCCGATTTCTTTCAAACTTTCACCATCCTGTTTTTCTTATTTTTCTGCTTTCACACATATCATCTTATTACCAAGGTTGGATTGCCCTTTAATCTTTTGCCTGCAGAATACGTAAACATGAAGGATGTTATGTCCCTTATACATGTTCATGTACATGTAGGGCCTATACTGTATGTGCAAATGGTATAGGAACAAGGAAGTAAAAATAAACTGAAGAGGCTCAAATTTTAAAGGGTTTTGTTGCAATTTTAATCTTTTACACATCTCACATTTCAGCAATGTGTGGACTTTTTGCAGGATTTGCTCTTCTCAAAAGCTACATTCTGAAAAGACGACCATCAAAAAATATTCAGTGTCCTGTTGTATTTCCTTTAGAAATGTTTGGTTTATCATTGTTATCACAAAGTGATGCATACATGTAAGGCTTTTGAAATTTTGTGATCTTTTGATTTTTTTTTAAAGTCTTGTGATCATGTTTTTAATGAAACTAATATATGCTTACAAGTACAATCTGTCACTTTAACCTTACATTGCACATTGAGCAATTCATAGGCAAATTTCACTAATCTGTTTGTATTTGTGAAACTTGAATTATTTACTATCAACTTTGGGATAGATAACATTGGGCAAATCTTTGCTAATTGTCAAATTTTTAAAGGGTGTGGCAAAGCTTAATTTCTAGATTTAAGATTATCAGCAACAACTGCTTCACACTAAAGGGCCTTGTTGGACTTGGTGATCCACCCTCATGACATTGTTCAGTATGAAATCATTGTCAAGTTCAAATGTATTTCATCATTTTCTGTACTTATTCTGTATACATGTAGTTCAAAATTATTATTCATGCAAAAGAGGATTTACAATGTAAATGTAGTGATAAAGCTTGAATTGTCGCCAGGTCCAGGGGAGAGAGAGAGACAACATGCCCCCCCCCCCCCTGAAAAAAAGAAGTTAGTCACTATCCACATAGATGTAACACTTCCCAGGGATCAACTTATGGTCTGATGGAATGTTCTGTAATTGAAATTGTCATTCTATGAATCTCATACATGTATCCATGCATGTTCTTGTTTGTATGGCTGCAGCATAAGATTGTGGCTTCAGTGGCTGACTAGAAGTGTCCTGTTATTGTTCTCACTTCTCACTGGCTGTTGGCCTGTAGTGGAGGCAGCATCACATTACTTGTATTCATGCAAACAGGATTTTAAAAAAAAATACTAATTGGAGAAGTACGCCTGCCAGTGGGAAAAGAGATTGCTACATCAATTTCAAAAGCCAGGCAGTATGACTATGATACATTTTGTGATATTGATGGATTTGTTTTAATATTAACCACATTCGTTAAATCATTAGCATTCATCTTTTCCAAATAAAATTTGTTTTTTGTGCAATATTGAAATTGGACCAGTTAATCAATAATTTGCACATGTGAGAAATACTATAGTACATGTTGTGATATTGATGAATTTGTTTTAATAACCATATTCATTTAATCATTAGCATTCATCTTTTCAAAATAAAGATTTGTTTAATGTGCAATATTGAAATTGGACCTGTTAATCAATAATTTGCACATGTGAGAAATACTATGATACAATGTACATTTTGTGATATTGATGGATTTGTTTTAATAACCACATGCATTTAATCATTAGCATTCATCTTTTCCAAATAAAGAGTTGTTTTATGTGCAATATTGATATTGGACCAGTGCAATTAATATTAATATTAACTTACTTTATTAATTAATATTAACTTCTACATGTAAAATTCATGTTAATGATAAGTGTTTCCAGACATCTCAGATTTGCACTTATTCACATGTTTGTACCAGTGCATATGTGGTATTGGAGTACAATAATTGTTACAGTTTTTAGTTTAGAGTTAAGGTTTACCAGCTTCCATCATAATTGGTATGGATGAGAATCTACATGTGTAGATTGCTGAGCCTTGAATAATGCTTTGATGTTCCTTTTTCATTTTCATCTAAATGGTATTTTGCAAGCATACCATTCATTGATTTGCTGGACCCAATATGTGACTGCATGTAGAAAACATTTTGTAGTATATACTGTATGTGCACAAGTTGATTTTAGCACATACATGTACAATGATGATATATCGAGATTTATCCTTTACCATCTGCAGTATTTTAAATGTTCTGTTCAAATTTGTTTCTCCTTTCCAGATGCCTTGACAGCCTGACCTTGTAGCAGCTTGTTTATCTCAGTTCCACAGTCCTGTCAAGCTACCATGATGGTGCGGCTCGGGACATCCAAGAAGACCATCGCAGCCCTCCTTTGCATCTCCACTGTGAGTGTGATCCTCATTCTCAACTCACAGCTGAATTCCTCACCCCGCCGGCGTGCTCGTTACGAGACCCGCCACACCCTCAGTGTCCCCCTCACCCTAAACCTCTCCAAGCACGTCACCTTCCTTCGCCTCCCAGACGAAAACAACCGCCTCCACCGGTATAAGCTGGAGCGGATCAATGATGCAGAAGAGGAGGAGGATTACTGGAGAGATGAAGAGGAAGAGGAGAAAGAGAGAGAGATGCTGAATGGTAGAGAGAATGGAGAGGAGAAGGAACACTTTGCAATTGCAACAGATGAGGAGGAAGAGGATTTTGGAGATAGATTGAATATTGGTGAAAGGTCAAATAACACAGTGGAAAGACCACCTCAAACCCATAAAGAGCCCCCAACTATGTCTATGGGTATGCAATTAAGACAAAAAGTACTTCAAGCTAGAAACATTAGCAAAGATGGAAATTATCTGTTACGAGTGGCAGATCCGAGGTATTCCCGCATGATAGGAAAGGTTTTGTCCAAACTACCAATGGATGTCCGAAGAGATATGACCTTGAATATAAAAATGGCTGAAGCGAAAGCCAGGACAGATTTCTTGAAGATGCCATCAAATAAACAGTGGGAGGTTATCATCAAAGTGTTTGCATCGCATGGCTATGGGCAGAGGTTTCCTGATGTCATCAACATTGGTGTGAAGAAAAGTGGAACAAATGCTCTAGGTTTCTTTCTCCCGCAGCACCCACAGATTGTTCATTCCATAGGCAATGAAGTTCACTACTTTGACTGGATGTATGAAAAGGGTTTGGCCTACTATAAATCAAGAATGGGTTTTGCGAAACCCAGCCAGCTAATTTTTGAAAAAACTCCACGCTATTTTGTTACTCCGCTAGCCCCAAAACGAATTCTAGCAGATCTACCCACAAAACCAAAATTTATATTGTGTGTAAGGGACCCGATAGCCAGACTTATTTCTGATTTTCGACATGAATCAGAACTGAAGCTAAGGAGAGAGTTCAAAAGCAACAGGTTAAAGTATGCCTCAAGGTCTGGTCAGTTTGAAGGAGAGCGGTTACGAAGAGAGATTCTTGACAGCCATGGTCGGGTCAATGGATCCAATGAGCTAGTGGAAACCAGTGTTTATGTGAAACACTACAAGAACTGGCTGCGCTATTTCCCTCCAGAGAGGATCATGGTGGTTGATCAAGACAAGATGGAGAAGGATGTCTACACCCAGATGAAACGTTTGGAAGAATTTCTTCACCTGAAGTCCCACTTCAAACCCTCCATGTTTTACTATGACCAGAACAAGCATGGAATATGTATGCAAGAAGGACACCTTCCAAATAGGAACTGTCCTGCCAAAAGCACCCCTAGTGTCCTTCCAAAAGCTATCATCGATCCAGAAACACTGGCAAAACTTAAAGAATTCTACCGTCCATTAAACCAAGAGTTCTCAGAGTTAACTGGGATGTCCTTTTCTTGGGCAAATTAATTTGGATTTCCAAGCACACCTTAACCTGTTGAGTATGAAACATGAGATACATTTAGCTGGGGTTTATGGAAAATGTGTTGTACGTAAATAAAAAATGTATTCAACAGGTTAAGATGTTTGTCAAGCCAAATACAGGCACACTGGCTTGTGATTTGTATATGTAGGAATACCAGATTTACAATTTTCTCACAACCGTAAAATTTTGGAAGATATAAGTTGAATCACTATCATACTGAGGTTTTGTTTTGTTGTTGTTCATTATAGTACTGTTGCAGAAAGACTTACGATCAATTGCCTTGTCAGAAATGAGACCCTGATCTTTCTTGGTTGATACAGTACTAAGAAATTTGGAATGGCATGTAAGTTGCAATTTATTGTATCTCTTTGTGCAAGAGTATGACATTTATCAGACATCACAAGTCTTGATAATTAGACATCTACATTGTAGGTTTGGTTCAAAATTTGAAGTACTGTAACGAGAGAATACATGTTTATCTACATGTACATGGACCAGCAACAATAACAAATTGTACAATGGCAATATTTGTATGGGGCCGGGAAAGGAGACAAAAATTAGACAAGCACTTATTTCATAGTGTGATATATAGTGCCCCATAAATGTACATGGGCGAGATTGTTCTAGATGACTTTGAGTGTGAGATGTTTTATAGGATGTGTGATACAGTACTATTAAATTGTACCTGGCAGTAGATTCAGGTAGTTTAGCGAAATGTTGTGGCACGAAAAGATGCATCCGGAATGACAGTTATATCATTTAGCCTAAACAAGGTGGTAAACAAAGTTAACCAGCTCCGTGTAATTATGTTCTACATGCATGCCATAAAATTATGATTTTCCGCTATCATGGATTTTGCTTTCCGGAAGCTTCTTTTCGTGCCACAACTTTTTCCTAAGCTACATGTACCTTCGCATAATGCTCTTCATCCATACATGTATAAGTTGGATTTGTTTTCTGCTTCATATTTGCATATTTTTAAGACCACATTATATCACATTCTGAAGTGTTTGTTGTAATACATGTTTGTTAATCACTTAATTCATGTAAATACCCCTCAGTCTGACTAATGAGGAAATAATAATGTACAAAATTTTTCTAAAACTTCTATGCAGGAGGTGTAAAAAAGCTGATTTGTATAAATCCTACATTTATTTTTATTTCAAGTGTTCAGATATTGTGATATGTTACCTAGATCAATACCTGTATCACATCCTTAAAATCTATGAAAAGGGGAATTTGAATAAAAGTTTTGGAGTTTAATTGTGACATTACCATTTATACATAGCTTGATTTGTATGACAGTGGCACTTAGATGTAATGATTAGCTCATTATACAAAGAAATGAGCCATCTTCTGCAGGATGGTAAACTTCATAAGCTTTGCTCTTTGCCAAAATTTGAATTTTTAGTCTAAATGAGATGGAATTTTGAGGCATGTGGGAGATGGAATTTTGAGGCATGTGGAAAATGTGTAGTACCTTTAATACGCTCTTCATATCAAATCAGTATGCAGAAGTTATCCCGATATCTATTTCCCCTACCCCTTTTCACCACCTATTTATAAAGGCAGAGCTTACATATAGGCCCTGCACAGCAGATTACAATTATGAAGTACATTATATCAGAGTTTATTTTGATATCAAGGTTGTATATATATATACACATGTACAAGTATATACATGTGAAGTAATGTTTGATGTGTCTATAGTTTGATGTGTCTATAGATTAGACAATCACAGTTGTGTGTTATTTATATGATATATACTAAGTTTCATAGAGAGCTTCTTAATACCAGCTTTTATTAGACTAGAAGAGGAAGTTATGCACAGATAAACAGAAGTTCTCCATATCTCACAGAATAAAAATCAGCCCATAATGCATTGCAGTTTCAGTATAGTGTTCATATCCACTAGAACAGCTCTATCAATGCCAGTGAATTGAGAGTTAACAGTAAGACAGTTTTACAATGATATCCAAAAACTATCAGCAATAGTTTTGTTGATGAAAATACAATGTGATATGGAGAATTTGGGGGAAAATCAAGTCAGAGCAAAAGAGTTCCATAAATTATAGCTTTATACTTATTGATGTCATTGCACATATTGTATGTAAGTATGTATTGTGAGTTGTATGAGAAAAATTTGGTACTTAACAAGGAATTGCCTTTCATAATGATTTAGAGTGTTATTCACCTAGATGTACATGTAAAAAGGGTAGAGGCCCACCTGATAGGGAGAAATTGCATAAATGCTTGAGCGTCATTGAGTTAATTCAACTCTTTGTCCTCAGGTGTTATACAGTTCATTATTTAGATGCATGAGGGTGTCATATCTATTGGACTGTCTAGATTTTAAAGAATTTAGGATATTTTTTCTTTAAATACTTGAATGTAGAGTTCACGTTATTGTTATCCATATTATAATTCTTCTTTTCTTGGGGGGGGGGGGTGGGATAAGCTTGTATATGTACATGTCATGGGTACTCCTGGTTAAATCTGCCCTAGAGAAGCATGAATTTAATGTACAGTATATTTCTGTATCCTTGAAAACAGTACCAGTTTATGTTTGTGGATGCTCTGTGAAAATGGTGTATAAGTGGTAGTTAGCATTCTTGCCAATTTTTTTTGTGCAGTATTTTTGTTGGTATACATGTGTAATTGTAGATGTTGTATTTGCTGAATTTATATGTTGCTTTAGGACAAACAAATACATAGGTAACATGACTAAGATTCATGAGCCAATTATATGTATATCAAGAGGAGGTAATTACTGCTGATATTGATCAGGTATGCCCTGAGTTATGTATCAGTTGATGTGGAAAAATGCCAGAATTTGACTACATCTTATGATCGCATTGCTGCAAAATTTCTGTTGGATTCTGTTGAAAAGCGAAAGGATGAAGAAAAGAATCCCAGCTGACAAGCATAAATGAACAGTGTGTCACTGCTCTGTCTGCTACATGTACATGGTGTGTGATTCTGTTAAAAAATGATTCCCATCCATCAATATGCTTATAAATCTTCCCCTTTGTTATAGGTTTTGGCAACTAGCGTGAAATTTGCACCCTTTACCAATCATGCACATTCATTATTGGATCTTTCTAAGTGTACGCGTGAAATCAAGCGCACTTATACCACAAAATCTGCATAAACCATGGTCTAAATCTATTACCACCTTTGTGAATTCCAGCCTATGATTCATGATTATGATATGCATTTACTCTGAAATGCCTGTCCTTGTTTCAAATAATTCTCTTTATTCTTAACACCTTAAAATATATTGAGTTTGTGCAGTAAGGTGCTTCCTTTCTTTGAAAGTACATGTAGGGCAGATTTGATAGACATGAAATAGACTAGTTGTGAGTGGAGGTTATATTTAGATTCTATAGCTACAAATCAAGCTTATATTACCACAAACCCAACATTCTTTTGACTTTGTGTGCATAGTATTACCATGGACCCTCATGGTATTACTCTCTTTTTTACTGGCAGGATACATTTTTGTTCATCATCTTGAATTTACTTTTGCTTAGAGATTAACCACCTTGTGCTGTATATACATTTTATCACAGTATAGAATTTTTTACAGTATTATCCACTAATAGTTTTATTTTTTGTTTTGCTTATAGAATATGTTTAAAGGATCTATTTCTTATCTGGATCCCCAGGCCATTTGACAGATACACCTTTTTAGTTACAGTTGCATTGTAATGAATATGAATTATGTTGCAACAAAAGAAAATGTATGTACATGTATGAATCAATAGAGCATGCATCATGATCATGTCATTAAAACCTGGTGTAGTAAGTCCAACTTGTGAGGAAAAAAAAGGTCTGATTTAACATTTTAAAACCTCTTTCAAAGCAGCTTTAATCATTCATTGTCATTTGGTTAGATTATTAGGATTGAAATATGATTCTGTTTTTGTAGGGCAAGTCTAAGCTCTGCATTTATTGATCAATCAATAACCATGAGCCAGGACTTAACTCTAGCTGAAAGCACCTGTTAGTCTGTCAAGTGTAAAGGGCTGGTCACATTTGTCCGATAATGATAATAAGATTTTGAATTGTGTACTTGTTAGTATGCTCCTGTCTGTTAATAGTAGGGCAGCTCTAATGTGTACCCTTAAAGGGAATCTTGAGTTCTGGGAAAGGTGAAAAATAATTTGTGAGCTTTCTCATTCCTTTTATGTCACTTTGGAAGAAGATAATAGTAAAAACATCCCCTGTAAATGATTGCTCTTGAAATGCTCTAATATTCAAAATATGACTTGAAATAGCTGAAATGTTCGGGCCAAACATTCATGCCACTTGTGTGTGTAGTCCCATATACCCATTTCTGTGTGAAGTACATGTGCTTTTCAGTGAGATTGGATCAATTTCTTATCTATTTTGATGATTCCAAAACAACAGAGTATGAAACAATCCTTATGTAGATATGGTCAACCTTTTCCAATTCCTTTGAGACAGTTTCTTTCACAGTGTAATTGCATGACCAGAACTCTACTTTATCTTTAATGGAAATCTTGTTATCATTATCGGACAAATGTGACCAGACCTTAAACATATCCTTTTACTATGTCAAGTTTAGACTTAATTGACTAGCTTAATGCTCATGTAATAGATACTGATGACATCATATCATCTGCTGATGGTTGAAGGGCATCAAATTTATAGAAATGCAGATTTTAAAGTGATATGATGCCATTCACAAAATTTAGAACCAACAATAGAAATCATCAATATGTGATATTTTTTACAGAATGGCAAATTCTGTCCACCCTGTAAGTATTTCTTACATTTTGGCTGAAGTATCATTATCTTTGTCACATAATGGTCAAGATGTATGTGTACAATGTATTTGCAATTATTTTTATTTCTTTTTTTTTTTTTTTCTTCCTTTTTTCTTTTTCTTTTTTTTTTTTCCTTTTTTCTTTTTCTTTTTTTTTTCCCTTTTTTCTTTTTTTTTTTTTTTTTTTTTTTTTTTTTTTTTTTTTTTTTTTTTCCTTTTTTCTTTTTTTTTTTTCTTTTTTCCTTTTTTTACCACTAGTGGTGTAAAAAAAGAAGAAAAAAAAGACAGTTTAGATTAATTACACTTGACCCCAACTTCATACTGTTGTGGGTGGTGCAGGGTATTAAGATATAAGCATTGATTGGGTGTGGTTCAGCTGTTGGATAATTCATGTCCATGTCCTTTAGTTACTGTGCATATGTTTTGAAAAATATACTCAAAGGGTCCTTCGCTGTTAAGAATATTATTTCTCTTTATACAGCTGTACCATGAACTTCTTCATATTTTACAACACAGATCTTGACTTATTCTTGCATATATTACCCCATGTCATTGTGACCCACAAAATTTGAGAATTTTAAATGGGTATTTTTTTTTGGGGGGGGGGCATTCATTTGATCAAGGTTATGACAATTTTTTTTTAAATCTTTTTCAGAAGCACATTACCGGGTATCTTTTATATGTGCAGTGAGTAACATTTTGTTTTCTGGAGTGCAGGACAAAGGACATACATGTATACCAGTTCCATTTATTTCCAGTAGGTGTGGAAATTGGCAATTAAAAATTGGCAGTTCATCCTCCACTGTATGTGAACTTTGTGACAATAGAATGTATGACCAATTATTATATATATATAGACTAGGTACAAACTGATGCCAAAATACGAGACCTGATGTGACTCTTTGTAAAGTGAATATTAAAAGGCTTTTGTCTAATTTAGTTCTTGTTTTTTATTGAGTTTTTTTTTAAAGGTTCTGTTAGATATGTCAGAAGGTTGTATGCATCTGTGGTTGAATGTGCTGTGCATGATGATGATGATAGTAATGATGATCATGATGATGATCATCATGTTATGGTGGTGCTGGTTATGATAATGATAAGGTGATGATGATGATTATGATAAGGTGATGATGATGGTGTTGATAATTATGGTAATGATGGTGATGAGGATAGTGAATGGTGGTGATAATTATGATAATGATAAGGTGATGATGATAGTGATGAGGATAATGTTATGGTGGTTATGATAATGATAAGGTGATGATGGTAATGATGGTGATGAGGATAATGTTATGGAGGTGATCATGATAATGATAAGGTGATGATGTTAATGGTGATGGTGATGAGGATAGTGAATGGTGGTGATGATTATGATAATGATAAGGTGATGATGGTGATGAGGATAATGTTATTGTGGTTATGATTGTGATAATAAGGTGATGATGATGGTAATGATAGTGATGAGGATAATGTTATGGTGGTGATGATTATGATAATGATAAGGTGATGATGGTGATGATAGTGATGAGGATAATGTTATGGTGGTGATGATTATGATAATGATAAGGTGATGATGGTAATGATGATAGTGATGAGGATAATGTTATGGTGGTGATGATTATGATAATGATAAGGTGATGATGATGGTAATTATGATAGTAATGAGGATAATGTTATGGTGGTGATGATTATGATAATGATAAGGTGATGATGATGGTGATGAGGATAATGTTATGTGGTGATGATTATGATAATGATAAGGTGATGATGATGGTAACGATGATAGTGATGAGGATAATGTTATGGTGATGATGATTATGATAATAATAAGGTGATGATGATGGTAATGATGATAGTGATGAGGATAATGTTATGGTAGTGATGATTATGATAATGATATGGTGATGATGATGGTAATGATGATAGTGATGTGGATAATGTTATGGTGGTGATGATTATAATAATGATAAAGTGATGATGATGGTTATGATGATGGTGCTGAGGATAATGTTATGGTGATGATGAATATGATAGTGATAAGATGATGATGATGGTGATGATAATGTTATGGTGGTGATGATTATGATAATAAGGTGATGATGATAGTGATGAAGGTGCTGAGGATAATGTTATGGTGGTGATGATTATGATAATGATAAGGTGATGATGATGATGATTTGGTGATTATGAATAATAATGATGAATCATGAAAATGATTAGCAGTGTTTTCAACAGTGTATCATAATAGTGAACAATCGATAAAGGAAAAACTAAAGACAATACACGGCTAGTAGTGGAGGCGTTGTTGGCAAATTGGTTACATCATTTTTTCAAAAACGATCTGGCACATCGATTATCATATCATGATCATATAACAAATAAAATTGATAAGGTCACTACTTCGACTTTTTTTTTTACTTGCAAAGCATTCGCATCAAAACAAGATAGGCCTACAAAAATGTAAAGCTGCAAAACATTTGTTCTTTTAAAAATTGTTTGAAGTCACCACTTCACGTGAGAGGGGTGCATCCATTTGCCCCCTCAATTTTCCCTTTAGTCAATGTTATTATCTTGCTCCCTACGCGTAGGCCTATCGCTCACAAATATCTAGTCAAGCCAAAGATTATAATTGATCGCAAGGAGAGAGAGGGATTTAGGGGTGAAGGACACTTGCCTGTTTGCTCTGTATGAGGTTAATAATTTAAGACATCGCACTTGTCCCATTGAGCCATGGGCCTGCTATGATTGAGCTAATGGCATAAGATGAGTGAGGTTTATCTGGGGCAGGGCGACCTTCCGTCAAGGAAACCATGGTCGACTGACGCAGGGGTCAATGAGCAGTGACGTAGACAAAACAGGTAGGGACTGGGGTGGGGTATCATGATTCATGAGACATACCTCCATCGAACCACAGATACGACAGAGGGGTTATTTTAAAGGTGTGCGCATCTTCATGGCAATTATGGGGTGGCAGGGGGCGATTGCCCTCCCACAGAAAATATTGGGAGGGCAAACATATTGTTTTGCCCCACCAATAAATCCGCTGGTGTAAAATAGAATAAGGAAAACGATACAAACCTCGGAAAATGAATTCTTCCAAACAATGAAATACAAAAAAGGATACACGATCAGACTTCAATTTCGCAGCGCGCTCCTAGCGTAAATACTTTAATATTGCCTGCTTCATGTAACCGTGGAGAAGCTGGTAATTAAGAGGCGTTATAAAATCCATAAAAGATAGTATTAGGCTGTCTTGCCACACCAATCCGAAAAACGGATCGACACCCTTGTTTGACGGGGAGGAATCAAAGAGGGGGTGACGAAGTACCCTTAAACCCATTTATGTTTTCTTTTTGCTCTTTGCATCCTATATGCATGGTGCATGAAAAGCTTTTCTATCCAATCATGCATGAGCCAAAGAGAATGCCGAAGGGTTTATTCTTTCACTGAATTTTCTGTATCAATAAATTATTATCCTATTCTCATCCACCCATTCCATACCCCACATCGCTTTCCCTCGGGCCAGATGAAGAAGCAAAATTGACAAACTGGCAATGTAAAATGAATATTTTAGATCACCGAGAGACGAATTTTATGATTTGCCTCTTATCAAGTTTGGATCGTGACAAGGTATCTCACCTCGACAAGCCTTTTCTTGATGGTACTGTTACATTGATTATATTTCTTTTTCTGTCAGAATACACTTGGAATCATGAAGAAAAAAAAATCTCTATCAAATCTATGAAGTTCCTCATTTCCGTTCACTTTGAGTTGTTATAATTTATTGTCCTCATTCGATTGAAAATCAATCGGGTTTTTCTTTCTTTTCCAATGGATTCAGAAGAGAGGAAATTATATTTCAGAATTCCCCGAAGGTTTTGTCACTTTCCCAGTTGATTTATGAGACCAAAGAACTGTACATATAAAAAGAGGGTGACTGATGTAGAAGCAGGGAGATGAGAGTTTGAATTAAGGAGTAAGCTCCTTGGTAGAAGTTCACAGAAGGTTAGAAGTTCAAAGCAATAGTGCCCACATTTTTCCTTCCGAGATAAAAATAGGGTACCTCTGTGAATGGAAATGTCCCCTTTTCCTTATCCCTTCCTCATGTGCTGATGTCTCACATGTTTCATTCTTTCTTTCTATTTTCTTTCTTTCCTTCTTTCTTTGTTTCTTTCTTTCTTTCTTTCTCGCTTTCTTTCTTCTTTCTTTCTTTCTCTTCTTCTTCTTCCTCTTTTTCTCTTTCTTCTTCTTCTTCTTCTTCTTCTTCTTCTTCTCCTCCTCCTCCTTCTTTAATACTTTTCTTTCTCCTCTTCCTCTCTTTCTTCGTCCGACTCTTCTTTATTCTTTCTCATCTCTCAACTCTCTCTCTCTCTCTCTCTCTCTCTTTCGCTCTCATGTAAGTAATCTGTATTTTACTATTGTGAAAAACATATAATGTTATTACATACTTCTGTAATTAGTAATATGTAGATATAGAGGTGAGTTATATTTCATCTCAGTTTTCTTCTCTCATTGGGAAATGCCAATGTCCCAAAGTTAATACTTAGTACATATGAACAAGAAGATAAGATTAACACAGTCATCTATGAGTAATGTAACAACATATATATATTTTTTTTTTTTTAAGGGGGTGTATTATCCACCTATTGTCATAACAAGAAATTTGGTATTTGTGAGTCAGTTTTAACAAAGTGCTGTACATATGCTCTTGTGTAATTCTTTTCCAACTGTTATTTTTGCTATCCAGTGGCGTAGCGTGAGACACGTGACAGGGGAGATGGGTGAGGGGGCACAGGAATTTTCCCCGTTGACTACTGAATTCTCTCATTCCCATAGGTTTTATACAGGGACCACTCTGTAGGCAATAGGTTAAGTGGATGAAATATAAGGAGGCTGAATGATCGTGGTGGGAAGGTTGCTAAAAGTGGGTTGTTTCATCCTTTTTTCCCCCTTTCCTTTCTTATTCCTCTTTCATTTCTTTTTCTTTTCTTCTATACAATTCAGTTAGGGGCATGTCCCTCACTCCCGTGCGCCCCTCGTATACCAATACTACTGGTGTTATTACATTTAAACAAATTCGAATACAGGGGGTGTCGATCCGTGTTCACGATTGGGGGGGGGACCAGTGAGGGAGCGAAGCGACCGAGCAGGGGAGGGTGGGGAAGGGGTATCCCCCATCCCCCTCCCACACCAGGGACCTTTTCAAAAATCTGTCTATAAAACTTGCACTTTAGAGCATCCCGAAATGGTTTTTAATGAAAAGAAGAATGCACGGATCTACGCCAATGGATGGAACCCCTTAATTGAGAATAACAGTGCGAGCGAACGAATTTTGGGAATCTTCTTCGATATTTTCGCAGTGAAATTATGAAATTTCTTATTTCCTTACATTAAAGAATGTGATGGTATTTCAAGATCAAACATAATGAGTTTGGATAATTATTATAGTTTTAATTTAATGTATCACAATTCTTATTTATTTTATCCAAAAATATTGTGGGGGTGATAATACAGGCCATCCCCCACCTCAAATTTGGGGGATACATAACCCCCCCCCCCCCCCCCCCGGGATCGACACCCATGTTCGAATGCCAAAAAACTGGGGGAATGTAAAAAATTGATAACATGATAATCAATGGGAATCCCAAAGCTCCTCTTCGATCATAGCGATACCGAGAAAAGACAAAATGATAAGATTATAAGGACGCAGTTCATCACCCAAACGACAGAAACCCATAAAACATGACAAAAAAATGCTTACATTATAAGATTGCATAATTTATCAAGCGGATACAATCTCAGACGTCTTTATTCGATCAGAGATATGCATGAAAGGAAACATTGTGGTAGAATATTTTTAGAAGTGAAGGAGAAAGAATGAATACACAAGGGGCACTTTTTTTAGAAACGGGGGTTTTGTCAGGAATTTCATTATAATGATGTCAGTGATAAAATTAATGTAGCTTTCGTGGTAGCATATGCATATGGAATGGGATTCATTCTTTTTATCAACGTAAAGTACAGAATAGGCATCCTCAAGACCTCAAATGGGAATAATTCTCATATTACGTAGACTTTTGTGTATATACTGTCTTTATAACAGAATAATACATGCATATCCTTAAGTAACGAAAGCAGATAAAAAATATCTACAAGAATTCAAAGCAATATGGCCTTCGAAAATGTAAGCCTGCTGGGAAGGTGACAATATATGGTCATACATATAACAGTAAATGAGAAATCTCACAAGCATAAAGGGCAAGCTCACTATGATGTGAAAAGAAGAAGGGGGGAATTAAATTTTGGAATAAAGCTATAAGGTTGTTAAGGAAATGATCTATGAGTGTGACCAGAGAGAATGTCAGGGGGGGAGAGAGAGACTGAGAGAGAGAGAGAGAGAGAGAAGCCAAAGAGAGAGAGAGAGAGAGAGAGAGAGAGAGAGAGAGAGAAGCCAAAGAGAGAGATAGAGAGAGGGGGGGGGGGCTCAGACAGACACTATCCGAAAAAGACAGACAAACAGACACAGACCGTGAGAGACATGTAGGGAAATGTAACTAAGATCCCTGGATATACATGATATACATGGTATACATGCAGAGAGAGAGAGACCGTGATAGGGAGAGGGGGAGGGAGAGGGGGAGAAAAAGAGGGGGAGGGGAGAGAGAGAGAGACAGAGAGAGAGAAAGGGGAAAGGAGAGAGAGAGAGAGGGGATGGAGAAAAAGAGGGGGAGGGGGAGAGAGAGAGAGAGAGAGAGAGAGAGAGAGAAAGGGGGAAAGGGAGAGAGAGAGAGGGGGGAGGGAGAGAAAGAGAGGGAGAGATATAGATAGAGAGAGCGAGAGAGAGAGAGAGAGAGAGAGAGAGAGAGAGAGAGAGAGGAATAGCGGGCATTCACGAGGGCCAGATAGAGGGATGATGATGGTGGTGGAGAGGAGAAGATAGTTAAGATCAACAATATTGACATTACTTTGATTACAAACCATCGAATGAAAAAAAAACAACAAACAAACAAAAACATTAGGAGGGTGATGAAGAGGAGCATCCAGGTATCCATAGCAACACATTACAGGGTCATTAATGCACCGCCTACGCCGTGACATAAAGGACGTGTGCTATGTTGTGGAGCGGGAAATTAATATAACATGGCCATGGAGGTTCGGAAGTATGCTATCATAGATCCAGTCTAGACCAGAACATCGCGAACCGTTTAAAGTAAAACATTACCGTAAAACAGCGTGAAGCGGATATAGAACACCGGGGTGAATAAATTATAGGAACAAAAATTTGAAAAGCTTCTTGACAAAATATTTTTTCCTAGTATCAAAGAACACCCTTTTCAATGTTTTATTTATAATGATCAAAAGAAATTTTTTAAAAAGGTCGGCATCACCTGGGGAGATTTAAAAAATAATGTTAAAACACACTTCCATTTTTTCATTCATCCCCGTTGTTTCGAACGCAACTCAGGAATATCAAACGCAACTTTATTTTCAGCCAATCAGAAGTGCGCATTAAGGACTTGCGTTTGATTTTTAGAAGTTGCGATCAAACGCAAGTTTTGCGCAACGGGCCCCTGAATACTCTTTTTCATGATAAACAACTATAAGGAGAGTTCCGTAAAAACCTGTTTTCATGATCATGCACATGTATGGTTGATTGAGTAGTCATAAAAAAAAATCTTACGGAGTGGGAGAGACGGAGAAAGAGAGCGAGGGGGTGCACAGGAGAAAGTCTGAGAAAGAGAGAGAGACAGAGAAAAAATAAAATGATAGGGGGCGGGGTCGGGTGGGAAGATAATCCTCACCTAGTCCCTCATATTATCTCCCCTCATAGCTGCTTCACCACTGTGAATTAATTACATTGATATGATTAACAAGACTAATGTAAAGTTGTAAGCGATATGTAAAAGAGATATAAGTTACAGAAAAGTATAAACCTGATCATTAGAAGCAAGAAAATAATATATATAAAACAAACAAAAAAACTAAAACTAAAAAAAAAAAAAAAAAAAAAAAAGGGCACATGTTGCTGCTGCCACAAGAAATACAGGTTGGCCTGTAATTCCGATTATCATTTTTTCCACCCAAATTTGAGAGTGTACAGACCCTATACGGTACTATTTATATAAACCCCTCAAAAAAAGTTTGGAAGCTCAAGTTTGATCGATTATATATCTCTTGTCATGGCATAATCATCGCTTTGTTTAGTTACAAATTGTGTTTATTAATCTTTGAAATGATGCAAAGCTGTTATGATTGTACAATCATGGAATGAGCATGCAGTACATAGGAATAAAGAGCGGGTCAAAAAGTGAAAAGCTGCAAAATGCACTAGTATTAAAGCACAGCTTCTTTCTTTGACATAAGAGAGGTGATTTTTTTTTTGTAAATGACTGTGTTCCCAACTGTTCATCCATGAATGCCATATTCTAAAGAATCCTGAAATTGAAATTCATTGACTGTCTATGTTTCAAACATGAAAATAAACGTGAAAAAAATTGAATTTAAGCCTTGAAGTTCTCTCATGCTTGCCTTTTAAATTTTTTTTACAGAGATGAATTCATGTGAAATAAAGTGTTATTGCAAGTTTGTTTGAATGTTCATGCATGTATGTTGGATTGAATACGCATGATTGTTTTAGTGATTGAATGTTTTTTATGCATGTTTCTTTCAGTACAGTGTGTATTTTGCGCATGAAAGATCATCTAAAAACACAGCAGCCCTACGACTCTTCAAAGAAAAAAGAATGCACAGCCGAACAAGAGCAGTGCATTTTGCAGCTTTCACCTTTGACCTTGCCCCTTATTTTGATTTACAGCACATTCCGTGACTGCAAAATCATAACAAATGGGGCAGCAGTTTAAAGAGGAATAAACACATTTGCTAATGATACTAAACATAGTGCTGATTATCCTATGACAAGAGAAATATAGCCGATCATACTTGAGTTTCCAAACTTTTTTGAGGGGTTTATATTATTATTTTTGTGTGTGTGTTTGTATTCATTTCAAAACTTAATTTTAAAAATATTTCTGGAGGAGGAAAGATCCCCTCTCCCCCAAGCTGTTACAAATTTTCAGACGCCCCTGCTAATATGATTTAATAAATGATTTTTTTTCCAAGTTGAGCTAAAATGCATAAACGCATTTCACCAAGTAGCGTGCCGTAATAGAAGAAACAATATTTGAACAATTACAACAACAACAACAACAAAAGAAAAACACCCAAAAGAACTACCTCTTAAGTGATTTCACAGGGAAAAAAATCATTTAAAGCATTTGTCCAAACAATGTAATTTTATTTGATCAGAAAACTTCAATAAATTCCTCTCAACATCATCAGCTGTAAAATTTACAGAGGTCTACTCTAGGAGCGTTCCATACTCTTAAGCGCGCTGCATTTGACAACTTTCCAAAAATCTACCTTTAGACTTTTGTCACACGATATAAAGGAGAAAAGAATGGATTCCTTGGTTCAGCAAGTTTTAATTGTTTGCCCACATGTATCAGCTGACGATGCTAGAAGAGATCTACTTCATACTAAAGACTCGCAAGAAACTATCAACAGAATATTTGACGGGAATGTAAGTGGAAATACCCCCTTGCACTATAAAGTAAGGACTAAGACTAAGTTGTACGCTGTAGCAGCGTGTCCAAGCGTTTGATCCCGGAGTGCAGGCGTAGTGACATGACGAAGTTGGTCCTACTAGGGCTAGGGCTAGGCGCTGCTAAGATGTCTTATTTTTGACTTGCTAGTTCGCGACTAAATGTTTGCATAGATAAGATAAGCTGCTAATGTGTTTTGTATGCCAACTTACTTAAAGCAACACTAGATCTAATCTATTTCTGTACTGCAGCATATAATTCTGCCCTGAAACCTATGAATCATGATTAAATTTAAAGTTGACATTAAGTTAGACCTGAACTAACTCCCGGGAGCTCTGCCGCCGCCATTAGGCAGAGCTCCCTATATACACATATATGCGAGGTTATTGATCTAGACTATTAAAATACTACTAGATCTACTAGGTCTATGTCTATGTAACTTAGACATCTAACACTAACAGACCTCTACTCACTCATAGCGACTTTACTATACTTAGTTTGTAGACTCTAGGCAGTCATCCACCTCGACACTTTCAAAACACTACTGCACAAAAGTCACCAACATTCACTCATAATCGGCATTTAATTTACAAAAAACGACACAAACATATTCATGAAATACAATAAATTCAACTCATCGATGTTGGAAAAGATAATTCCAAAAATGAAATCCGTAATTTACTGTCACTTCTGGCGAAACGGGGTATCGCAAGTCATCGTGTACATTTCCTGATCGCCGCGAGCGCTGACATCTCCCGCTAAAAAATTCGGTCGTTAAAAATTCGGTTCCTATCGCGCACACGTAAGTCCCGATTTTCCGTGTGTGCGATTGTAGAGATCGATGTGCACGCGATACCGAGTTTCGTTGTGGACAAAAAAATTTTTGCCGATTTAGTCTAAAAACATCGGCAGCAGGAAAACAACATGCGATCGCGAAAAAAATTGGCGGGGATTTCTTAGGTTTTGGACATGATTTTAACTTTGGATTTTGCTGGAAATATCAGAAGTTCTTCCTAACGGCCATTTAAGGTAGGAGTGAGATTTTAAAGAGCTGAATTTGAAAAGAAGTATTTTAAATATTTAGCTAATTTTTCCCCCCATACCTTAAGTACATGCGATAGAAAATGACTAGTATTTTTGTATTCGTCCTGCGTAGTGGTCGATATGACCACTATAGTATTACGTGGTGTGCCTCTACTGACTATCTGTGAATATCATAATCTATTTAATTATAATATAGGGTCTAGGTCCAGATCTAGGTCTACAAATTATTTTTAAAATCTTCTTAAAAGTGCAAAATGTTATAGAGGTCTAACTACTTTTTGTCCAGTTCTGTAAAATTGAAATTGCTGAGCACTATCAGACCTAAATGCAACTTTGTACGCATGGTGCAAAGTTAAAGGGTGACTAAAATAAAAAATTAATTGCCCATTTTTCGTGGGAAGGAGTCATCAGGAGCCAAAAAATATCTATCACACACTTTTTTATGCATTCAGTTGTATTTCATAATCATTTGAAAAGTACATTTTTGCTGATTTACACAGTCATAAGCCCCGCCCCTAAAAAAAACCCCATCGAGCGACATCATGATCACGTGATCTGTGACGTACGAGAAGTAAGGGAAAATATTCCACCAACCTATATACCGTGCGCGCCCGCAGGCCCCGGCAGGCCCAGCCCGGTGCCGAGCATGACATTCACCGCATCGACCATTTGCATCGCATATTTTTGTGTGTTTAATTCCTCACAATAACTTTGATTTTGGGACACAATTTCATCAATAATGCCAAATCGGTGTATAGTTGCGGGCTGTAGCAAGGCCCCTAAAGATGATGTAAGCCTACGTACATCATTTTCCTAAAGATGAAAATCTACGGAAATTGTGGGTCGCAAAGGTATGCTCACGCGGGCAGAGTGGTGGCAAGGGCCAAGCGAGTGGAGTACAATTTGCAGTGATCACTTTTCTTCTCCAGCAGCTGCAGCAGCTTCACCCGCGGCCCCTTCCCCCGCGACCCCTTCACCATGCCCTGGCGCGTCTTCTGCGAGGGGTTCAAACATAATGGTCAAATTCCCCTTGCCACTGCACTTGAGCTTCTTCTCTTTCGGGATCGATAAATCATCTGATAAATCAGAGTTCGTATCTGGCTCAAAAAAGTCCTCCAAATCGGACTGGCGATCACTATCCATCTCTCTAAGTTACTCGAAGAATTCAGCCAAAAATCTAAGTCAGTACTACCGTAATACATGTAAAGCGAAGTAAAAAAAGGCGAGAATAAAAACAAACCAAACAAAAGCGTTCACCAGTCGCTTAGTACGAGGGGGAACATAGATGTGTAATACATTGCACAGACATGTAAAACTGTTGTGTACGCGTTTAAGACCAATGCAAAACTATCGTTCGACAAGCTCAGATGGATGAGAACATTGTTCAAAGAAAAGTTAAAAAAACAAAACAAAAGCTGTATATTTGGGCAAAAGTGTTCACTGATCTTAAAGAAAATATATTGATAATGATTATTCACTCCTTAGACTGTATTGATTAATTTCCCTTTTTCATAAATTGTCCGTTGAACAGAGGGGTCAAATACCGCATTGTGTATACAATGTTACATTGCCGCAGCTTGCAGATCTTGTGCCTCTTACTCTTCATATGTCACTTGGGGGTGTGACGTCAATTAGCCAATCAGCTCACGAGTTTTAAGGAACGGTCCCCAAACCTCTACTTTTCCCCCTTTTTCGCCAAAACAAGACATAATTTTGACAATCAATTGCCAGATTCGTGATTTGAATGCAAAAATACATGGAAACAGCACCTTTTTTCTCTCTAATTTAGTCACCCTTTAAGGTGAAATGAGTCCACCAATGCCCATATGGCATTAATTAAGCCAGAATCATTAGTCTCTCTTTGCCATAGTACTGCACATACTGCACCCATTTGTTTGAATTTCTGATATGATATCAATTGCATTATTCTTGGAGTTCTTAATTTAAGTGATGTCTTGTATCTCTTTTTTGTGCATGCTCAGTTCTTGATAGGTATTCCAGCTGATGAGCCAGAAGATAGAAGCTCAATGCCAGTCTCGTCAGTATGCCAAAACCCTTCCAAGAAGTCTCTGCCATCAGCTTCAGCTGGAAGTTTACCTCGCAAGATTGGATCAAACAGTTCAGAAAGGAGAAGTGCCAGCAGCTTTGACATAGTTCGTAATGCATGTAAGTTTTAGTTTGGTCATTCGTTGGTACTCTATACACTGACTGCACAAGAGGTGTCCATTCCATTACGTTGATACAGAGACATTCATTGTCCATTGTCAAAAAACAGATCTATGCAGTTTCACTTTACGTCCTCAAAGATTACCTTCAAGTATGAGTGGACATGTATTTCCTTGTCTCATTTCATGTAGCCATTCCCTCATTTTCTTCTTCGAATTTTGTTTCAAGTGTTTCCTCCATCAGAAGATACCTTACCAGCAGTGAGTAGAGACAAAGAGAGAGACTCCCAGCAATTGACAATGACCGACAAGAACAATCACAGACACAAATGGAAGACCAGCCCTATCCATGTCACAAGCTCTGATCACCATGACAGTAGTGATGGAGATGATGACCTCCCAGCTGTCTTTGCATCTGGTGGATTGCAAGGTACTTCAAGAGGAGAAGCCAGAGTAACACCGAATTATCCAAAGAAGTCTAGTTTCATACCAGGAAATTGCCAGATGAATGAAAACAGTATGACTAGAGGATCTGCACATAACAATAATGCTAAACAGACAACGTCAAGAGTTTGCCATATCGACATATCAAGTAGTGACAGTGACAGTGATCAAAGCCTTAATAAGGTTGTTCATCCTGAGAAGCACAAAGACCCAGGGAGGGTCTATGGAGAACTTACTGTCCATCTCAACTCTGATTCTTCATCTGACGAAGATGATGTCATCCAACTGGGTCTGTTACACAGATTGCAGAAGGCAGCACAAAGCAGCAGCCAAGAATCGTCCCAAACATTATCAGCATCTTCCTCCAAATCCAGCTCTGCCAGTGAGAGGGGGATCCATGAAAAAGTGAAAAATGCAATCTTGGGACATGGAAGGTCGTATCAAACCAATCATACTGTGAGTGATAGTGATAGTGAGCCAGAATCCATGGAAATGACCGATCAATCATCATTTCATTACCATACATCATCCATGCCTTATACCACAGAGACTGATAGTCTTGATTCACAGACTGTGACGTCACAGGAGAGCAGTTCATCTCTGTCGTCTGGTCATCGGAAAACAAAGAGAACACCAGAGGAGATAGAAGCTGCCAAGCTGAAAGCAATGGTAAGAAAGTACAATTTTCTTTATTGTCATTTTTGGTTTTGTCTGAACTAGCAATGTACTACATTGTACAAGGACACTTCCTAAGCATGGAATGTTTCCTGCCATTCATAGGAGTCAGATTTTAGTTCACTATTTCATTTACCTCAGTTCTCTTCTGAAAATGGTTATGACAGAATATGAAATCATTCACCAGTAATTGTATGTTAATATGAAATATGATTCGATCAGAACTCTAGTGACCTCTTCTGAATTCTTTCAAAGCTTCTTTTTTATCCATATGTATGTGAACTAATGTTTGTATAATTGTACTTAAAATATCAAACAGGCATTTATTGGGATGTGCAGTGTTACTGGTATGTGTAAATTACATCAGAATACAATGTTATTTTAATAATTTTTTTTCACCAAAGGAAAGGAAGGCTGAGAAGGAGCAACAGAAGCAAGAAAGGATTAGACTTCAAGAATCAAAGAGACAACAGAAACAAAGAGAGGCTGATCAAAGGAAGGTAAAAAGCACGTTCTTGTACAGTTTTACCAAAGCATTATTTCGTCTCACTGATCACTATCTCTTTGTCTTTCCCATAGTTGTGTTTTTTGGCACGCCAAAACGCACTGCAATTTGGTTGTTGTGTTTCTTTGTAAGATAATTGCTGATATACTGTACATGTATATGTAGTCATGTAATTGTCTTTTTTAGCCTTTTCCCCTTCAAAATTATGTGATAAATACATATTTAGTATAAAAAATTAATCCCTAATCCTTATCTCTTCCACAATTCCTTGAATTATGTTCACATTCAGTCATTCACACTAGGAAAGTTGTTCATATATTTTCAAGGATAGACAAGGTGATTTGTCTCACATACTATACATTTCCCCCTGATCGTTTTTTTCTACAATGTTAAGATCTTTCCTGCTCTCTCTTTAAACTTTTTTGTGAATACTGCAGACACTTCGAGATGCAAAGCGTGCAGAGAAACCTGGAGAATGCCTAAAGGTAAGTAGAGAAATATTTCATCATGATTCTGATGTGAAAAACAGTGATTAGATGATTCAAATAGCTCTAAACAGAACATTACAAGAGGGAGCTTAACCAAGTGTTGTCAATCATTTCTATCAAGTGGAAAAGGACATGTTTTTAATTAACCAAATATGAAAGCCAACAATACTTGCCTTTGTAACGTAAGACATACAGTGATACATCAGCCTTTAAGGAAAGCAATGGTATATTCATTTTGTTTCAGTACATGACCGTTGTTTTGGACAACCATGTGATAGAGGATCCATGTGGAGCCCAGATCTTAGCTAAGCTGCAGACCATGGGATGTAAATATGTCATCGAGTCTCAAACTATCCCATCATGCATCAGGTGGCAGAGAACAGTCCTAGAAACCAATCTTCTGGGGGAGGACATACAGGTATGGAGTAGAATGAAAGCAGGGTTCTTTTACTGTACATTCTATTTACATCCCATGTACATACTGGTAACTGATAATAACAGAGTTTCAAGGTGGTTTTAGCTTAATATAATTAAGTGCATGATTAGGATTGAAACTACATTTATTGTTGCTCGTAGTCCGTACATTTTTACTCAATTACAGATTTTGCTCAATAATAATGTAGAGTAGATACAGAGGAGTGTTTTTCTCTTATCATTCACAGCTTGACTCTATGACAAGTATCAAGCAGGAACCAGAAGCCATTGTTGTTCTTTCTCCAGCAGAGTTTGTGGAGATGGTCTATTCTTACAAATGTGTAAGTCACAGGAAATGAAAGTTGTTTAGAATAAGGCAATGTCATTTATTAAAAAAAAAAAAGAAACATTCACTGGAATTTAATTTTGATGCATAAGATCACACTATTGCTTTTCACAAAGCATCATTTTAAAACTTTTTCACAAAATTATTTTTTCTAAAGTAATTGAATTCACAAATCTTTGTAGGCAGAAATCAACTTTTTTGACAGATAATACCCATAGCTTTTAGCTGAACATATTTTGTTCTCATCCCTGTAATTTCCAAATTCACCCTCAAACTTTCTTATTTTTCATTCTGCAAGACTTCCACAAGGAGTACAAATAAGAATATCCTTCACTGGCTATCATGCATGTTGGACTGCACCACTATGTACTGTCTTATCATTATGTGACCTCATTACATGTTTTATGTGAATAGGAGCAGAAAGGGGAATATACCACTGGTTCTAGAACATTATGTGACCATGTGAGGGATATACAGAGGCAGCTAGGAGGTATCGTGCCCACATTAGTTGTACAAGGAATGGAGAAATACTTCAGGTATGCACCACTAATACAAAGCCCTACAAATTGTTAGCTTGCGCCACTTTGAAATAATGGAGTCTCTACGTTCACATCTAGCCCCAAGACTTGCCCCAAACGTTGAGAAAAGAGTGAATTTGTTTTGCTTGCCTTATCATGCACATTTCTATTCCAATTCAATTGCAGTCTGCACATTTTGTTGCCTTCTGGAAAGGCCTGTGGACAAATGGTTTGGTGCACCCTTCATATGCAAATTGTGTATTGTTTGTATAAGCTTCTATACATGACAGGTGGTATAGATATTTTGAAGGCAAGTTGGTTGTCTGGCTATCTGTCTGTTCCTCTGTCATATCCATTCATATGTCTTGCCGGTAAAAGAGAATGGTTCATCTTTTACCATGAACCACTCATCAATATGTGTTTGTTGTTGTTGTTTTGTTTTTTTTGTTTTTTTTAAGGAAAGTGTTAAGCTTTTATTTAAAAAAAAAAAAATTGGATTAAAGAACATAGATTTCTGTTCTGATGTATATCCTTTACAAAAGAATTTAGTACACATTATTATAACATGTCAAAATTCACAATGTATGCATATTCATTGTAACTTACCTAGACATCTCAGCTAAGTTAAAAACAAAAGATCCACTAACGGGACAGTATTCCTGCAAAAGGACTATTTTATTGCATGGATATCCGACTAAGTTTGAGTTATACTACTGTTCTGTTACTGGATCACTTTTCTCTTATTGGACTGGTGCATATAATTTTTCCCACCACTAAATACCGGACGCAGATTTTCCATGATTAGCTTCAAGTCAATTTCTTGAAACCACTAATTATACAAGGTAATTTTCGAGCAAGAAGTGATCATAGCATCAAAACAACCCAACCGTTTTCAAAATTCTAGCTTTCATGTTTAATAAGAACTTTTTTGTGTGCTCAAGCGGTCTTCTTCTTGGAACACCAGGTATAGTGACAATTTTTAAGGTTTTCCTTTTCTTTTGGGAATACATCTTTTATGGAAAAATTTCAAAGAACATTTATTGGAATGCTGCTTTTTATCTATTCAAATGAATACAATGTACAAACATTGATAGTAAACCACTAATAGAGAAAAAAATGTTTCCTGCTCTTTAGACATCCCTCCAAATTCTGAAACTAACTCTAATTTGATATTTACATAGTGTAGTCACTTTGCATATTCAACAGAACTCATATACTCAGTTTGCATGGAAACACCAAATTTTGACATGAGAGTAGTAATAGATGATTTTTTTTTTTCATTTGTTTTTATCAAAATAGATAACATGTAACATGCGTACAGGAATTTTATATAAATAACCAAAACAAAAAAGAACAAAACAAAAAGGCAACGTCACAACTACAACCCTGGAAAAAAATTAGTAGACCTGAGAGTTAGTAAATGTAGGGGATACCTGTTAGGATGAGAAGACGTCCACCCATCAAGAATTTATAGCTAGTAAAATTAATTTCAATACTAATTTCAGAACTGGCAGTAATAAATACTTCCTAAACATGTAATTTAACCTAGTAAAAACAGCTGGTCTAACATTTTTTTCCAAGGCTATATACATGTATTCTGACCAGCAGGAATTGCCTGCAAACCATACTGCAAATAAGTACATAACATGATATTTCTGCTGCATATGCATACTGGATATAAGAATAGGATATACACGTATTATAAAATGAGAGCTTGGGCATTTCAACTATTACTAAAACTTGAATGAATAACTAAAACATATATTTACAGTTTTCATTAAAAGAAAAAAAAGAAGACCAATACAAATTTGATTCCCCTCCCCCCCCCCCCCCCCCCCATAAACAGTATGGTTTACTTCTTTTTCTTTTTTTCTACAGTTAAGTTTACTCAATATTTTGCTCAATAAGTTTTGAACCATCTCCTACAATTTACTATAGAATATTTATTCATATCTCTTTTAATTTAGTTTCGGAGCCTACATTTGTGAAATTTACACATATTCAGTCAAAATGATGGAAAGTTTCATCATTTTGGTGAACCCTGTACCATAATCAACACTATATTTTAAATCTCCATTTCCATATCAACAGATCTTTGCTTTTCAAGTCATCGTCTTTTGTTGTGTTCATTGAAAATTTTTTGTCTTGATGGTCAAGCAGTCATATGGCACAAGCTCCTTGTCCACAAATTCCTTCACTTCTTGGATACAACAAATTCTTTCCAAAGAAGAAAAGAAAGCTTCCTGCTTCTGGAGAGTATGAGTCCTCCCTCCTTTCTCCTTTCCTTGCTGTGATGCACTCCCCTCTATACTGTAGCAGAAAATCCCCAGCAGAAAATTTTCATAAAGTGAAGACTCCACGCTCAATAGAGTCGTTGATGTGTCTGGCTTCAAAGCCATCCTGATCAGACCCTTCCTCTGTAAATCGCTTTGCCCGTTCTGTTTGCGATTCTCTTCGTCTGGACTGTCTCATCTTGCAGCTGATTTGGCACTCGATGTCGATGTCGAAGGCAAAGTCTAGCGTTACTGTGTTAGACAAACTGTTAATCCCAGTGAGGTGACGCGTGCATGGTCCACTAATCAATATCTTAACCTGATGACTACGGAATTCTCTCATTCTCATAGGCTAACAGGGACCACCCGGTTCCCATAGGCAATGGGTTAAAGGAACTAATATATGGAATTGAATTGTAATTTGGTATTTACCACAACATCTGTGCATATATCTAATGAAGGTGAAGAAAACCTCTCAAACTCATCTCCAAATACCAGTTTACAGGTACTGTGTGTGCTTAATGCCCTTAAAGATAAAGCTGAGCTCTGGTCATGGGATTACATGTTGAAAGAAACTGTCTCAAAGAAATTGGGAATGGTTGATCATGTCTACATAAGAATTGGTGTATACTGTGAGGTTTTAGAATCATCAAAATGATGAGAAATTGACCCAATCTCCCTGAAAAGCACATGCAATTCGCACAGAAATGGGTATATGGGACTGACTGCACACACCTGCAGCATGAATGTTCGGCTGAACACTTCAGCTATTTCTCGTCATATAATATAAGGGCAATTGAAGAGCAATCCTTTTCAGGGGATATTTGTACTGTGATATTCTTCCAAACTGACCTGAAAAGAATGAAAAAGCTCACAAATTATTTTTCACCTTTCCCAGAACTCAACCTCTATTATCAGTTTTCACTGTTTGAAGAACCTAGTTGTGTCAGCTGTGTAAACAATTTTCAAAGTGCGGTAGGTTAATTATCATATTTATCCCATTGGTCCTCTGTCATATTAAGATTAGGGTTAAGTTCCATCAGACCAAATGGGAAAGAGGACTGGGAGTATACCATGTTAACCCTTTCATGACAAGAATTATTTAAGGGCTAAATGGATCACATTTTGTTCAGCAAATTGGCATTAGCATTCGTTTTCTTTTAGTGCTACATGGTTCTAATAAAATATAATGTCTTTGAAAACAGTGTACACGGTTGGAAACTTTGTCGAAAAGTTCAAAAAATTGGCCAATTTGATTTTTTAAAATAATGATTTTGAACTCTCTCAATGTCTTGCCAATTCAAGGATTTTAAAGCTTATTTTCCAATTTAAAATTCCTGGCATCAAACGCAATATGGTCATACAACAAAAAGGGATACAGTGTGTGGAGAAATTTTCGCTCTTTCTACTTATGCATCTGGTATATTATTAGAGCTCTGAATCAAAAGTTATTGCGCCAAACCTCAAAATGTGGTCAATTGTATCGAAAGGGTTAAAGTATAAGATTATCTTCTTTTTTTTTTTTTTAGAGCCAAGAAGAATGTGCACCAGAGACAGTATAGGAATGCAGTGCTTGGAGTAGCTGGTGAAGAGAATGGTAGAGGCAAGAAGAGAAAGAGGAAACCAGAAGACATCGACCTAGTGGTATCCAGGGTAGATGTTGAAGAGGTAAGTGTAGGAGAATAATAGAAAAGAGAGTTATATTATGAAAGATTTAGTTCATGCAGTCATGAAAATTGCCCAATACATGAGCGCAGTAATTCAATTCCACCTACTTTTAAAAATAGATTGTGCATTGTTTACAAAGGCCAAATTTTCATTTGCATGAATTGAGGTTTGTAAATCAACTTCAAAAACAACAAGAGAATGTGCTAGTGCAGTTAAATTTTAATAGCGCAGTGATATGTATGTATGTTTTTTCCCTTATGTACCCTTGATTCTTGTCTTCTTTTGTTTTTTTTTGTTGTTTCCCCCTCCCTTTTTGTGTTATGAAGGTGGAAGTGTGTATTGTTATTAATTCTGTAACTTGATGATTTGGTTTTTCTTTGTTACTGTGTCCAAGGTGTACTCTATGTAGGTTTGCTAGCCCAAGGCCACAGAACAAGTGCTTACATAGCTTATGTAATTGTGTTATAACCTATTACACATGTCTCTTTACAGGCCTTGGTTGATCTGCAGTTAAAGCTGACGTGTAACATGCGCTTTGTAGAGACAAGTGATCAGATAGCTGACTTGGTAGCAATGTTTACCAAGGCTGTGGCTGAAACACCTTTCAAGTGAGTTAACAGTCGCACTAGTGGGAGTATTGTATCAAAAGAATTTTCAGAGAAGGCAGACTTTATCTCATATAGCAGAATTCATCATATAATTGATGGAATGGAAATTAGTAGAAGTGATAACATGGAAATCAATTTCAGTGAAATATAAGAAATTCTTTCTGTTTAAAAGAAATTGTAGGAGGATTCAGATGTACTGGTAATTATGTTGGTTGGTTTAGAGTATGTTTGATATTGATAAATATTTTGTAGAAAACAATGTTCAAAACAGTTTATTTTTTGTTACATTTCCCCCCCCCCCCCCCTCCCCATTTTCATGGGCTATCTCTGTTGGCATGTTTGATAGGACTGGATTAATAAACACACAAAAAAGTAACTCCCCCCTTAATCAAATTGGTGTAACTTCTTAACGACTGGGCGTTGTGGCCTGCGCCTGTAATCCAGCTAACAGTGGAAGTTATAAACTGATTCAGCGGACCCAGGTTCGAAACTGAGTCACGTCTTTCGGATGGTGACGTTAAAGATCAGTCCCCAGACGTAAATAATCATATCTGATTGATACACGTCTGTAAAAACCCAATTACACATACACACACACGAAAAGGTCGTGAGCAAAATAACTTGGCAAGAGTATTCTTACACTTATTGACTAACTTCCCTGTAAAAATGAGATTGATCCATCGAGTCATGCATAAGTGGGCAAACATTATAGGCAAAAATGTCACTTTTCAAATGTCACAAGGGTCATTTTTTTATGCTGTATTAACAGTACATTTTAGCATTTCTTGCTCGATTTTTGAAGTGTGCTCACTTAACCATGACATGATGACAACCTCTTATGTTCACATAACGTGATGATACATTTGGGTGAAAATATCTGGAGATATTTTTTTTTCAATAAGCTGAATGGATTTTGCAATTTCAAATTCAGGAGGGTTGAATTTTTTTTAAAATTGTGCCCACCCACCCATAATAATGAGAAAAGTGTCAGGATAGGTGTGAGGGGGTCAAGCGATGGATAGTAAACAACAACAACACACCAGAAACCGAATTCGCTAAAATCTCATTTCACAGAATCCCAAAAATGACCCTTGTGACTTTTGAAAAGTGACAGTTTTGCCTTTAATGCTCACTCATGCACGACTCAATGGATCAATCTCATTTTCTCAGAAAAGTTGGTCAATAAGTGTAGAAATTATACTCCTGCCAAGTTATTTTGCTCAAAACCTTTTCGTTAAAAAGTTACGCCATTTCGGTTAGGGGGGGGGAGTTACTTTTTTTGTTGTGTTTAGAACAATGTACTATGTGTATTGATCCTATACAGAATACAACACTTGTAGAAAATCCACTTACCTGTACTGGTTACTTGTTTCATTCTTTCTGGGGATTATTTCTCTGTTTTTGACGTCGATTTGCTTGTATTACAGGAGGAAACGAGATGAGGCCAAGTTCTCTTTCCATGTCCATGTAGACTGGGCTGGAGGAGTCAAGGTAGGGAAAGATGGCAAGGGATTACTCAAGGTTTGGAGGCAACAGTTTCAACAGTTCAGGAATGTCAGTCCAGAGATCGCATCTGCCATCGTGACACAGTACCCCTCGCCTCAACTTCTATGGAAGGTAGTGTAATGTTTCTCTCTTCTATAGCTTATAGTGTACCAACCACCTGAAAAAAGAATTTTTATACCACTAGGAAGTATAAAATTAACCTCAAAGAACTTTATCTGAAATTCTATCGGTCAACAGTTTAGGAGTATGAAGGAAATAAAGGATAACATGCAGGTGCTCGCGCAGAACTGAACCTCCTTGTTTGGTTCCGCACGAGCTCTTATCTTACGGGTGTGTTAAGTTGTCAACTTACAAGTCGCTTTTATGCCTATAGAGAGTATAATTAAACTTGTAATATCTCTTTATAGAAGTGATATTCGAAGCCCATATTTGGAATATAGTAGAATGACATGGAACCTCTAACATACAGAGTAAAATATTTTTTGGTGATTGGTACCCTTTAAAAGTTCGTATAAATACAGCTTAATAAAGTGGATCAACCTTTGTTTCTGAGCAAAATATTTTCATTCTACATAAATGCAGAATTCAGAATTATACAATTTGCTAAGGTATTTTCTATGCTCCTGGTATTTGCTGTGCTGTGCAATAGGTATTGTTACATAAATTGTAGCATATCATTAGTAGTTTGGTTCAGCTGTAAAGTGGAGAGTGAAAAAACATATTTTTAGTAGAGGTTGTATGTGCATCTGTCTTTCTCCAAAAAAAACACATAGTTTTAGCCCCTGAAGGGTGAAGCTGGTGTTATTTTGTGAATAAACTTCTTTGAACCATGTTATGTTTTGAGATAGTGCTGCTTCCAAGCTCTCTTTGCACTGTTTATTACCATGAATATTACACAGTCCGTTTGTCTGTGTCTTTGAGCAAATCCACCTGAATTAAGCAGTAAATTCAGGCTGTTTGTTTTGTTACAGGTTGTTACAGGTTGAACTTAGCATTCACATACCACAGAAATATGCTATGAAGAATAAGCTTTGAAACC
Source organism: Heliocidaris tuberculata (assembly GCA_025618425.1). Classification (NCBI taxonomy): domain Eukaryota; kingdom Metazoa; phylum Echinodermata; class Echinoidea; order Camarodonta; family Echinometridae; genus Heliocidaris; species Heliocidaris tuberculata. Next base: position 6,581,827 of record CM046836.1, on the reverse strand, counting down.
TACATGTATGGGGGTCACTTTTGTAGGGAACTTTTGAGCTGCTCACTTTTTTGCTTCGGTTTTTAATTTCTTTTAATCATTTACAGCCAGATCTTAAATCCCGAAAACTGTTTACTGCCCTATAAACTCTTTGTTCATGATATGTGTAGTCTAGCTCTAGGAATGCCACTTCTTTGTATTTGTCTGACTTTTCAGCTGCAAACACTCTAATGATTATGTCCCTTGCAGAGACTTATTTTCCATCAGGACCACCTCCAAGCTTTGTCCTTGTTGTGTATTGGTAATTATATTTTCTTTTCTTTTGTCATTAATTTCAGGCATACAAGAAATGTCCAACAGAAGATGCTGCCAAGAAACTTCTCCAAGACATTGTGGTAAGTATCAAGAAGAGAAAAACAAGCACATCTCTCCAAAAGCAAGTCTCTTCTACAAATGAATCTTCTTTTACTGTCTAAGAATATGGATTCTTTTAGACATATCATAAATGTATGTGCAGTGCTAGACATGTAAACAAGGTGGCTTATTGAAATTTGCTGATCATGATCAGTATTCTTAACCCATTGCCTACAGGAACCAAGTGGCCCCTGTATTAAGTATATGGGATTGAGAGAATTCAGTAGTCTAAGGGTTAAAAGCAGACTAAAGCCTTGTTCACATATGCTGTGGAAAACCTCTAAGGAAAATTAGTGTTATGCGCTTCCCATTTCTGTATCTCTAACACACAGATAAGTGAATAAGTGTAAGACCTTTGTTGCACGCTGCTACTTTTTTTCATTCCTCATGACATTCACTTACACATAAGGAAAAAAAGAATCCCTCTGTTTCCTGCATCACATAAGAATGAGTCTTTACTGTAGTAAAGCAGACATTAATGAAAAGTACAATTAACCTTGTATAACTCAAAGTTGCATCAGTCAAATTTTGCACAAGTCAAACTATTTTTTGTTGTCCCAACAGATTTGACTTATGCAAATAACTGTATTCACCTTCAAACATTGTATGTATGATACCAGGGGCCTGTAACATAAAGAGATACAATCAATCTTACAATCAATTGTAACTCTTCAGTACATGGTTTGCCATAGACTTACGATTGATATCAATCGTAAGATTGATTTATCTCTTTATGTTACAGGCCCCTGATGTATACAGAGGGATCTAATCATTTTGGGGGTCTCATTGACGAGGAAGGGGGGGGAAGCTTTAAGTCATCCGTGAGACATCAAAGCATAGTTACCGAGGTGATTTGACATATTTAGTTTGATCATAATTGTTATATCTTGCATACAGGTGCGTCGTGGAGAGGGTGTCCTGACGACATCCAGACGAGTAGGACCAGAGCTATCAAGGAGGGTCTACCATCTCTTCAAATCTACCAATGGAGATCTGGTTTTGTGATTCTACCCATCAGATCGTGGCTAAGACTATGCAAGAACATTGTATCTGTGAGACTGCATCATTAACTTGTATCATTAACTTGTCTGCGAGTACAAATGTATGGGTAGTGGAAAGATGGGCATTAACCAGGAGGAATACTTTCGGATATCTTCATTTAGCTTTAGGTATCCTGTTGAGGCCGAGATCTAAACCAGCGTCAACTACATTATTGTTGAGGAGTATCATAGAATATGCTTTTCAGTTGATTGTTGAAGTTGCTGTATTGCATCAAATTAAACAAAATCTTAGTATTTCAGCAAATAAGTAAACTGTCAACCCGGACACCGGAGCTGAAGCCAGGGTAATACTATCCAAACCTTTGGAAGCACATAGGGACGTTAATTTTTATTTTATTTATTATTATAAATTACCCACCCCGATGGTACGACACATGCTATGGCGACAATTTGCTCAGCGCCAATTTCATACACTAACTGAATAGTTAACTTTAAACCTGGACCAAGCACTATACCTAACCCTAACCCTAGCATTAAAAAACCCAATTGCAACCCTTATCCTAACCCTTGTATCTTTGGTGAAATAAATCCCAGAGCAATAGTCGCAGGAGCATATGTCAGAGTACGACACACCCATGGAACAAGGAGAGGACAAGAACATGGCTGTGTTAACCCTTTCAAGACAATTAACCACATTTTGTGGTTTTGCTAAATAACTTTTGATTCAGAGCTCTAAAAAATATACCAGATGCATGAGTAGAAAGAGCAAAAATTTCTGCACACACTATGTCCATTTTTGTTTCATGACCATATTGCGTTTGATGTCAGGAATTTTTAAAACAACAATTAGCTTTAAAATCCTTAAATTGGCAACACAGTGAGAGGTTCAAAATCATTGTTTTTCATCAAAATTGGCAATTTTTCAACTTATCAAAAACTTTTTAACCATGTATATTGTTTTCAGAAACATCACACCTTATTAGAACCATGTAGCACTAAAAGAAAAATATTATTGTTGCCAATTTGAAGAACAAAATGAGATCAATTTAGCCCTTAAATAATTCCTGTCCTGAAAGGGTTAAGCCCACCGCACACTATACAATCGCCTGCGATCCAATTTTGGAAATAAATCGCAATAGCATTAAATATGGGCATTTTAACAAGTGGAATCTCCCTGATTCATGTTCTGAACACTAATAGGAATACTAAACAAGGGATTTGGGTGTGCTGTCGGCCTCATACTTAGAATAAGGCCAAATCGGTTTTAAATACTAGACAATCGTAGGACTGCTCTGACGTCACTACGACTCGGCGCCGATTTGGCCTTTCCTCCTACTAGAAAGCTCACAATAGGCTGTATTTTCGATTATATGACTATTCAGAACCTCGATCAAAAAAGAATTTGTGTTTAAATGTTTATATCATTTATATCATTTATTACATTTTCTTCCGAAATCGGATTGCAGACCAATTGTGTAGTGTGCGGTGGGCTGATTACCTTTTATGATGTGCAGAAGTTCATCCTGGTATACATTGTGCCTTTGTTAATTATGCAGACTGTGTGTGGGCATTGAATGTTGTATTATGTAAATAAAATTATATTCATTTTTATTAAACCAAAGTGATGTGGTGCCATAGAGATTTATAGCTCAGAGGAGACTTATAGATAGAAATATCAGTTGTGCCTGTGTTGAAATCTTCATGACTTTGAATTGGAAATTGCTTCTGGTCACCTTTTCAGAGACCCTTTGCCAAGATTAATGGTCATCAGTCTCAATCAGTATTTTTTCTTTTGTTGAGTACTCCCAAATTGAATAAGTAGGAAAAAAGATTCAGTGTGATAAACTACATAGTTAAGAGTTAATTGCCATTTGGTCCATTGCCAAATCGTGTAGTGTCCACTGGTCTAATACCACATTGTCTGTACCTGGACTATCTATCAACTGCACAGTTTGTTAGTTATCCATGAAGCCTAATCTTCAGTTTATTTCATTTACATAGTGTCGTCATTTGGTCTACTAAACTATATGTGAAGTAACTGAAACAATAGAGCACTACTTTGAAAATATTATTTTGGATTAGATTTTTTTCCTCCTTAAAGATAAAGTTGAGTTCTGGTCTTGAGATTGAATTGTGAAAAAAACCGTCTCAAAGAAATTTGGAAAGGTTGATTATATAGCACATAAGAATTGGTGTATGCTGTAAGGTCTTGGAATCACCAAAATGATAAGAAACTGACACAATCCTGCTGAGAATTACATGCACTGCACTAAGAAATGTGTATATGGGACTACACACAAATGTTTGGCCCAAACATTTCAGCTGTTTCTTGTCATATTTTTAATGTGATGGCATTTGAAGAGCAATCCTTTTCAGGGGACATTTCTACTATGATAATCTTCCAAGCTAACAAAAAGAATGAGAAAGCTCACAAATTATTTTCCACTTTTCCCAGAACTCAACCTTTCCTTTAACCGAAGATGTTACCATGGTGACAGACACTGAAAAAAGAGGCTTGAGATTGATGTCACAGAATTTATTTTATCAGTTATTATGGAGGTAGAATGATGCAGACGTGCTCAAAGCCTCAAGGCAATAGCAAGAATGCATTCCCACTTGATAGAACAATGGTTGATGTAGGCAAGATTTGACAGTCCTTGAAATTTTCATCAGTCAACTTTTTAATTGTGATTTTGAAGAAGTGGCGCTCTTATTCGACAAAAATTGAAGTATGTGTCATGTACTCAACTTCTTTAAAGATGCACAGAAATTAGCAGCTAGCTTTACAGTAATGCTTAATTGATTTATCAACAGGAAAAGAATGTGCATGTGAGAAAACTAATAAAAACAGAGTGCACTTCAAGTGATTTCCTTTTCCAGACAATAGAAATTAATAGATTCTGACTCATTGAAACCTAAACAGATATTTGTTATGATTGTTCTAGGGTTATTATGATGATGCATATTGATGAAATGAATAGAAGTGCCTGCAAATTATGGCACATTGATTCAAATGGAGGCCAGGAAATTTTTAATTAAATACAGGAATGAAAATGAGAAAACTGTTATTGTTTGTATACTCGATTTGAAAGGAATATTATAAAAATATTGAAGTCATGAATTACGTTAAGTAAAGTGTAAAGTATAATATAAAAATTCTTGTTGATATTAATTATCACATATAAGCAGCAAGTATTGTACCACCTTTTTCTTTTATTTTGTATTTTGCTTCTTATTTAAGTTTACCAAATTATGTATCTTTGAATATTCTCATTTATAATTTGGCTTATCAATATCTTTTTTTCTTTATTTGTAGATTAATAATTGGTTTTTAAATATATTAGTTGTTGAAAATGATGTCAGTGAACAACATGTTAAAGATGTACAGCTGTGACATATTGAATATCATTAGAATAATTTTCATTCTGAATGGTTTCCCACTCTGGACTACAAACTGCAGAACTGGCCCCATACATGAAGAAATAATGAGTTCATTTACTCCATTACATTTATCAGTTATTTTTCAACACTTTTAATTTATTTATACCAACAAGTGGTGTTGTCAACTCAAGGATAAAAAAAAGTGAAAAGAACAACTGAACGGAAATCAATTATATGATTATTCATTAATGACTGGTTATTGAGATTTTATTTATGATGGCATTGAATAATATAGATTTTGTGACCAAATTTCTGGCTGTAATATTTTCATATGTGAGTACATTATTGCATAAAGGTTAGCTTTATTGTTCAAATTTAAATGATGATTTGCATATTGGTAGTAGAACAAGCAATTGTTGGTATTAGAAGTCTTGAGATTTATAGTCTTATTTTCAATTTAATTTTCATTATAAAACCATATAAATGTGGAATTTGTTTATTATTCTCAAGAATGAGTAACACATGCTCTGAGCTGCAACTTGTTCACCAATTCTTGTTTTCAATATCGCTTTCTTCATTTATGTCGGTTTAAGGAAGATATAGAAAAAACTTTTTAGCGGAAAGTAGAAGAGATAGAAAGGACCTTCTTATAGTGTACTTATTCTGTTCTGGAGGGTTGAACTAGTTTTATATTTAACCATCTTGTATTCATAAATTTTAAGGTAAACAAGTGTCTGTAAGAGAAAGCATTTTGGAGCAGACTTATCTTATTGCATGTTATTCTTGTTTCATGGTGCTATTTAAAAATATGGTTTATTCGGTCTTCCTTGGAGAGTTTGCATTAAGACTGATACAAATTTCAAGGCAGTCACTTGTTGCAGGGGTCAGTGGCATAGCTATGATGATGTAAGGGGGTTGGGTTGGGGGCTCAATGGAATAGCCAAAAAAAGGAGAGAGAAAGGGAACCCCCTCGCTTGACATGCTTATTCTTATGCATTTTATCCACCTCAATGGCTGGAACTATGCTGAGCCACTGATAATAGTAATGGATTTAAAAATCCCAAATTTCCTAAAAAAAGAAAGCTCATTAGCCAGTGGAGGATGAGTATGTAGAAATTTTGTACAATTCTAGATTGAGAATATCAGTACTTGAGAACTTTTTTTAAAAACAAAGCTTGGAAAGTCAACAAACTAGACTTCTGCTGAATTTAAGACTTTTTTGATTTGTGAGGAATCAAAATGGCAGTGGAAAATCTTGTACTCGTAAGTGATATTGCCATAAAAATATAAGGTGTTTCTTGCACAGGTTCACAGAAATTGCTCAGAATTATTTTGTCAATATATGGATATGAAATGTTATGCAGATTTAGTAGTGCAAAGTTAAGTTGTAATGCGGAGATCTACTATGTGTTTGTAATACAGTTAAATTCATGTATATTCCATTCATTTTCATAGTTTCTTTGTTACATGTACATGTATGTACTTATGTATTTATTCATTATACTTACCTCATTTTCATTACACACTATGTTAGCTCTGTTACTATAAGATGGATTTATGCATGATTGGACAACCAAGAATTAATTCATACAGCATTGACTGTCAGTGGCAGCACAGATCGAGGATTTTCGAATGGGAGAGGAGGCGTGATTTAAACAACCTTAACTTTTTATCTACAAGCTTGTGGGAGTTGACCTAGAAATAGAGAGGGTATATGCTAAAGCCAGGACTTATATGTTCACACCATGAGAGTTGGCCGCAAAGTAGATGATGTGCACACCTCTAACCACCAACCCCCAATCTCCGAGCTCTGATCTGCCCCCACCATGGTCAACCACACAGGGCCCTCTTGCATAAAAACTTGCGTTTGAGCGCAACTCAAAAAATTAAACGCAAGTCCCAAATACGTGATCCTGATTGACTTAAAATCAAGTTGTGTTTAATTTTTTGAGTTGCGATTAAACGCAACTTTTTATGCAAGAGGGCCCTGATTGAGTATGTTTCAAATTTTTTCGTACAGTGAACATGTGATGAAGGACCATGCTTAAATTGTAATGCATGTTTTATGCAATCAACATTTATTCATGAACCTATGTCACAATAAAGTTCAGTCATCTACTCTGTTTCTTTGTTGTTGTTGTTGGTAGTGTCAATTTTACATTAGGAAATTTCTGATATATTCAAATTTTATGCATGCTCTATTTCACAAACTCCAACAAGTTTGTCACATGTTTTTCTGACTTTAGAGTTTGACAGTCTTGATGCAAACACCCTCTCCATTTGACATTTCCAATTGTCCTCATGAATGGATCAAAGTCTCATATAAATGAACAATCAAAAAATGCAATGCATTGGCAATGCATTTAGAGAGGATCAGCCTTATAACACACATATCAGAATATTGAAGGTAATATTGAGTTCTTGTGATATCTAAATTTGAAAGTACACTGTACGTTAGTTTGTAGTAAGATTTTCAAACTGGATTACATTCACTGGTCCAAATGCTTGAATACATGATGACAAATTTGAAAGCAACTGTAAAAGTTTTCCTCTAAATGCATATTAACCCTTAATCTGCACCCATGTACCAAACCCAGTGCCACAGTGCTAATCTCTGTTGTGCCAGGAACTAATCACCCCTGTGCCGGGTTTAGTTTTGGGGTGCTTAAGAGTTCTGGTCATTAGATTGAATTTTCAAAGAAACTGTCTCAAAGCCATTGGGAAAGGTTGATAAATATAGCGCATATAATTATTGCTGTATGCGTGAAGGTTTTGGAATCACTAAAATGATAAGAAATTGACTCAATCCTGCCACGAGTCACATGCATTGCACACGGATTTCGTATATGGCACTACACACAAATGTTTGGCTTGAACATTTCAGCTGTTTCTTGTCATATTTTGAATGTGAGAGCATTTGGAGAGAAATCCACAGGGGACATTTCTACTATGATAATCTTCCTAACTAATAGAAAAAGAATGAGAATGCTCACAAATTATTTTTTACCCTTTCCCAGAATTCAACCTTCTCTTTGAGCATGAACAAACAATGCAACTTAACGTATACATGGCAGCACTGCAGAGGCTACTACACAAGGTAATGGCACGCAAGCACAGGCTAGTGTACATATACGCGGCAACGCTACGATGATCAGTAGACAAGGTTTTGGCATTGTATGGGTTAACCGAGTACCCAAGATTACCTCCAAATACATTTATATGGTCATCTTCAAGTAATGAGTTCATTACTCAAGAAATCTCAAGCATCATCATCCACCCACAGTGCGTTCAAATGAAGGTCATCCAACTGCACTTGTTAATATCAGCTTCATCATTTAATATATTATGTACAAGCTCATTACATTTTCATTCATAGATAACAGGTGATAATCGTTCATATTACTTCTGTCAAAATAGCATAACCTCTGCATATGAGCTTTTTTTTCTCTCAAATAAGTTCATATCTACAACAACATGTATCTGAACTTTATTTTGCTTGCATTAATACAACATAGTTCATACTTCCACTTAGTTTAAAAGAAAAATGTGCCTTTTACCTACCTTACAGCTGGCTAATATGCATACTGAAGTGAATAAATGGTAAAGTAAAAACTGTTCATTCTAGCTTGTCTGAAAGAACTTTTGAAGCATGTTCTGAACTTTTTGAAAGTAAAAGGAAGTCCAAATAAAAGCAAACATGCTGCGCCAGCGCTACATGCAAACAATTCCTTTCAAAATATTAATGATTGTTTTAAAATTCTTTTCTCTATTTTCATATACCTTCCAGAGGACCTCTCCCTGCTAACACCTCAAAGCTAAATTGATCATGTTTATTATTCATACTTGCAAATTATTTATGAGGTGCTAGATAATTGTCTCAACAAGTGTCTAAAGTTCAAACTTGAAAGAAAATATTCAGATATACAAGAACTGAGTATTTAAGTGAACTGCTTACAATGAATTTGGTGAAATTATATTTTTACAGCAATATTGAACAAGGTGACTCTCTAGAGAGCATACTCGCATTCAATGTGACATCAAAATTGAATTTAAAATCCAAAAATACAGGATTTTACTGCATCAAATTGAGCAATGCTGAAAACTATCTGAACATACAACTGCAATAACTAATGGGCATTTATCATCTGCAACAATTTTTCTTTAACAATTCCAAATGTTTAAACTTTCAAGACTGTTTAAAGGCACATTTAGCAACAGATTTCACCATGAAACAAACCATCATTAAACAAAGTTTTGAATAATTACCCTTTTTCATGTCTTTCAGAATAATTTACCAATTTATGTATTCCTTGGCAATGTAGTTTATCACATACATGTATAACCTACATTACAAATAGGGGTTGATCTTCGGCTGCACACATCACATCATAACATACATGTTGTATTCCCCTTTTCACTCCCTAGATGTACAGTATATTCTATAACATTCATCATCACTTTTAAAAACAGAATATGAACACTTAACATTTGCGAGTAATATAATAAAAAAAGCAAAACGCATTGTTTTCATGTTTAGTTAAAACTGCACTTGCTGAGTCGCGCCAGTGCACATAATAAAAACCGGTGGGAATTGTTTTCTATTTCTCACAGCAAATTGTTCCTTAACCACAGGAGGGAAATATTCTTTTTCTTCTTCCTTTTAGGCAGAAATTGGATAATGCCAACCAATCCTTTATGTCAATAGTCTTTTTGCAATTTTAGAGCAGGCTACCATAAAATATCTGCTCTAAACCAGGGAAATGTTACATTTCCCTGTCTAAACTAAGCTCAAAATGGGACTCAAAACTGTTCAAATTGGGGAAACATACAGTATATTCTCAGCATCATACAATCAAAAAGAAATCATATATATGTACAGAGATATGAAAATACTTTTACAATGTTAAAATCTAAAAACTTCCATTGCACATAAATCCACATTTCTTGCTTTCGAATATCATCAACAAGCACTAGACAGATATATTTCTTAAAGAAGAGCTCCAAGGTATTCCAGCGCAACAACCCCCATTAATATTGTGCTAGAGTGTGTAAATTAATAAAGCTAATACTCTCTCTACTTCAAATCTTCTTTTCTCATTCTTTTATAAACAATATTTCAAGATTCACTTTTCCAGGGAGAGAAAAAAAAGGAGATTTTAATTCTGACATATATGAGAATTTCCTGTAGTTTTCCTGTCACATGGGTAAATTAATTGAGGCAGCGGTATTTAATCCAATATATCTGTAAAGTTGTGTGACACTGCAAAATCAATCTTCCTCAGCAATATTCTCCCAGCCTCAATACCTACATCTACACAGCCATGTCAATGATTCTGTCCCAGTGGGGTGTGAAAATATAGGGCTGTCAATATACCGTTCTAATGCATGACACTGTAATATCATTTAGGGGTGCTCATTCGGGACAATACTTGCAAAAGTTTCTGACCTTATGGTGTGGCCACATGCCACTCACAGGCCAGCAGGAAACGAGAAACTTCCAACAGATTTCCTCCCCTAGACAAACTGGCTTCAAACAAAATAATGAAAAACAAGCTTGCCCTCATTGACATCACAGCATCACAATATCACATTATTGTACATGTATCCTGTATATCAAGAGCTTTTACAAGAACCTTCAGCTTAATCTCACCTACAGGTACCTTTTAAAAGAAAAATTTCTATCAAGCCTTTGATCATACTGGATACAGACTGTCATGCAGAGCATGGATGTTATCAGTTTTCTTAGAAATTGGGAACTGAAAAAACCAACAACCCACAAGTACATGTATATTGAGGCAACGTTCACACTCTTTGTTTTTCATGTGGACAATACAACCCTTATACATGTACATATGGAACTGGCCATACTCATTACCATACATGTACTTAATAGAAAACGATAATAAATTAGAACAGTATAGAAAAATATGTGCACCACCTCCAAAAAATGCCAACTTGGTAGAGAGCCCCACTTTACAAATATTAGTCTCTGAGACTGCAGTTCTAAAGGTTCTCTGTGTCTTAAAATATGAAGCTTCTGTATATACCTTAGGCATAAAATCACATGTAGAATAGATATTACTTTCATTACAACACTGATAATCTCGAATTTTCATATTTAATCACTGACTTCTAAATGAACTGTGAACTTTCAGTATGATTGTGCAAGGTTGTCAAGTGTATAGTTAAGTTATTACGTGTGATAAGGTACATAGCTTATTACAATCCGAGTTATAAGAGTTGTCACCAGTCGTACCTTACTGTCTAAAACCTTGATTGAGACTGCATTTCACATTCCCATGCACAAGAAATCCTACCATGTTTGGATAACAAGTTACACTAATCTGATGAAATTAATCCTAGTCATTTTAACCACTGGACTTCAAAAATCTTGTGAAAGGTACCCTCATTTCTACTACGCAATTACACTGGTTCTTTCCACCATGTGAGGTCCCCAAAACAGCATGTAGTTTTCCGTTATCATAAGACTACAGTAAAACATCATCTCTCCTTTTCAAAACCTTAACTCACAATCTATCTGAAGTACTAACAGCTACAATCAACCAGGAAAGCCTTCTATCATATGATTACCCATTTAAAAATCTGATCATTATAAAAATCTGGCGTACATCGCATATTCTATCAACCAAAAGCTGCTCAGTGAAGCACACATTACGCTAGTAATATTCTGATGACTTTTTGACTAGTGCACAACAAATCAATTCAGAAGATGACCGAGTTTCTATGCAGGCAGACAGTATTTGGAACTGTGTTTCCAATCTACACCATGGCAAGAAAATGAGAACCAACAATTGGCACAAACAAGTTGTTTTCATCATCTCCAAACACATTTTTAATCCCCAAGTCTGTGAGAGCATCAGGTTATCATACATCCTCCTCATCTTCAGGATCCATCTTTTCTTTCCAGCGCTTGGACATCATGCTAAGCACCGTCTGAGTTCCCTTTGTCTTGCACTCCACATTAAGCTTTGTCTCATGAGCCCTGAGCAGCCATGATAGGTTGTCCTCGAGAAAGTTCTTGAGACCTGGTGGAAGTGGGACAACGTCCAGGACGTTGTGTTCAGGCGGGACAGCTTTCCTAAGGGCCTGGCAGCACCAGAACTGGAGGTTGCTGGGGAATGATTTGGTGTTGACTAATCTCATGCTGGACCTGGCTGCAGTAGAGCTTACAATGGGATACCATGTCTTACTCAGGAGATTCCTAGTTGCTACACCTGTACAGCATAAAAGCAAGAAAAAAAATCATAAATGCAAAGTATACTTTCTAGTTCATGATTGGTAATTAAATAATTTAATTTTTACTTTTTGTCATCTGCAACCTTGAGGAATACTGGAAACATTACATCTCTGTAAAATATTCACCACTATATAATAACTTGGGAATAAAGGAATGGAGTGATGTAGTTGCTTAACGGCCTCATTGATATCATGAGCATCTTTAAATTCCTATTTTCATTTATTTTCCATTTTTGAAATAGCAAATAATCTTTACACAAATTACAAACCAACTTAGAACTGTCATTCCAGGGTTTGAAGATAAAAGAGTATTTAAGGGAATTAAAAGTGATGTCCTAAAACCATTATGATTAACTTCAGCCTACCTAGATACTTTTCATTCTTGTAGTAAGTAAGGGTTCCAAACCACATGTCCAAGTGCATGCCGATGATTGCCCCCTGGCCGAACTTGCTACAGTACGAACGACCAATGCCTCCCTTCTGGAAGCGACCAGTGTAGGAGAGTCCACAGCTCTCACTGCTAGGCTCATGTCCCAGCATGCTGCAGAAGGCTCTGGAATACTGATTCAGATCTACCTGCTTGGTACCTACACCTATCATCTGCAACAGATTAACAAACAACATTCATTGGGTTTTTATTTAAAGTGGTAGGGATAACATTATAATATATATATACTGTCTAGTGCAAGCCACAAGAGTGTGGATCACTTAGTCAAACAGCTAAAGTACTTTATGTCCTTTGGTTCATTTGCCACTCTCAACCCAGGTGAAGTAAATGAATAGCTGGCAGTTAGTACCTATAACTGATAGCCTTTACAACTTACATGTAGGAATGTCTCAAAGCAAAATAGGAAATACAGAGAATTTGTATATTTTACAAAGAAGCTTTCAAGAAGAGAGAGGAATCTAGGATTCTCAGAAAGGGATAGTTGACAGCTATGCTACCTCTAGGACAACCATGCCTGAGGACAGTTACCCCCTTAGAAATTGTCCCTCACCCTTTACAGACAATAGACCTGTTCACAAAGTTATTCAAATTTATGGATGTTTTTTCCTGGGGACCTACTAACGAGGTATTCCATTAACCTGTTATTAATGAATGAATTACAATACTTGGAATCCAGTTTGCATACATTACTTGTTGCTATGTCTGACAAGTTTCTGACAAGCTTTTAGGTTGTCAAGAACAACCTCTGTTGTAAAGGTATGCATAAAATTTGAATATATTTGTGACCAGGTCTATTACTTGGGCAGTTGTCTGTTGAGGGGAGGGGGTACATAAGTATAAGAATTTCAAAATACAAAATCTCACCATATCTGTGCCATAAACAGGTGAGACCATCTTGACCTCCCAGAAGAACTGTCCATCCCTCATGTTCTCTGATCCTCTGGCTGCTGCTGTCCCACAGCTGTAGTCTAGATGAAATCTTACTTCTGTCTTCATCTTGGCCAGACAGCATGCATTGGACTTTGCATTGTCATCCCACTGCCACTCAAAACCTAGGAGTAGAGTTGGAATGGAGAATGGATTAAACATGCACAATAGAACAATTCCATAATCACAGCTTGAAAAGATAAGGTCATTCATACCAAACTTCTTAAAATCTGTGTTATGCTGGATAAGTGATCATGAAAGTCATGTAATGATTTTTCATTTATGTCCCAACTTTTCATTTTATAATGTACACATACCATATCTTTTTAAAGGGGGGGGGGGGGCTATTCATAGGGTACTTTGGGACTGGTTATTCTGAAATGCACCAAGTAGGACTTCTTTATATTTAGAAATCTGTATAATAATATTTAGGGACCTACATGTATGTGGTATGTGCTAAATGAGAATTTCAGGGTGTTCAGACACAAAAAATTTATACCAAAACGGTATAGCTATACCGAAACAGTATAGCTATACGATGAATTTTTGTGGATTTATGTGTCTGAACGCTGACTAACGAAACGTCATATAACGAAACTGGGGTCAGAGCATCGTTTCGAACTAGAACTCGAACGTATGGCGACCATAGAACGGTATAACTGGGCGGGGCTTAACGTGAGCGCGCGTGAAAGGTGTCCTTACCAGGGGCGGGGACCATAACAACACGTACAGTGGAAAACTGCACATCTATATGATGTTTTTCAAAACGGTTGAGATATGTGTCTGAACGGTCCATGGGCTATACGATGAAAATTGTATACGACGTTTCTTTATCAAGTTTCGGTATAAACGTTTTGTGTCTGAACAGGGGGTTAGTCTCTTACAGTCACCAAGTGCTGCAAAGTAAAGAGAGCTTGGACTGAGAAGAATACCCTATTCAAAGCTGCATTGTTATATAAATTGTATTCCATTCTGTACAAGTATGTACCACATGCAGCATGCTTCAGGGAAAAAAAGAAGTACACTGTCAATCGTTAATCTACATTACAATGTAACTTACAACTCATTAAAAAAAAAATAAAAAAAAAAAGAAAGAAAATAAACAATGTCTCTTTGAAGCTGCATCACCAAAATGCTATTCATGCTCTCAGCATACTAACTAGTCTGCAACATCTGCACTTATGAGATGTACCATCATGAATATTCATTTTGTCATCAAGGTAAATTCCTGAGTAAGAGTCTATAGTTTTCTCCATCTAAGCTTTGTATACAAGAAAGAACTCAAATGCTTTGCATATTTTGTGGTTTGGCATGTTCAATGCAGATCTGTGCATTCTTGAAAGTAAATTCTGTCATTGTGCAACATACCTACACATGTATTACCTATGACTGCTAACAAAAAACAAATATACTGAACTGCAGCAACAAAAAAAAATATATATATATATATATATGGAAAAAGCACTCATGTGACCAAGCCTATGTGGGACTGTCACAAATTCACTGCTACACTCGTGTAAAACAAGACACCAAAATCACTCTAGGCAAGATTTCTTTTACATAAATTTGCTAGATTACCTGATTCAGGGACTCTTCAACATTACTATGCTTCAAATTTGGAGTTTCAGAGTTGAAAAGTGAACTTTTAAATAATTATTTTCCTCTCCATGCTCTCAAGTATGAATAATCTAGACTGGACCCCCCTCCCCCCCCCCCCCCCCCCCCCCCCCACACTGATACACACAAAACCTATTGAAGCCAATTTAGCAGCTAAAGCTATGTTGGAGTACAAGCTTAGCTGGGTAAGCTTGTACATGTATAAGTGGAGAAAAGCACCACATACATGTAAGTTTCAGAAAATGTTTTCAGTGTAAATATCCTGTTCTTGTAAATTACATATAAAAGTCAAATTCTGAGCAAAATCCACTCACACACGTAGGCCCTTGCCTATATGGGACTTTCTCCAACATTCACTGTTGCAGTAGTTAAAAACAGACAACAGAATTGCCCTAAGCAAGATTTAATTTTCTTAAATTTGCTAGATTACCTGATTCAGGGACTCTTCAACTCTTACTGTGCTACAAATTTGGGGATTCAGAGTTGAAAGTGAAATTTTAAATTATTTTCTTCTCATGTATGAATGATCTAGACTGGAAAAGGCCTGCTGATACACACAAAAGCTATTGAAGTCTATTCACCTGTAAAAGCTATTGTGGAGTGAGCAAAATCCGATAAGAAATCAGAAACTTTTGAATATTTGAAGTTGTGATCAATCAAACACGAGTTGGCAACTTGGTGATGTATCTAGCGAGCTCCTTTCCCAATATGCTCTGTACAAATTTATTTATTTTTTTCTATTTTTTAATTTTTTGATGCGGGAGTCGATTTGTATCATACAGGTTTTTTGTGAAAGCCTAAAGGGCCCCTGCAACCAAAGTACCAAACATAACCCAAATGCAAGTTCTTTGCTGTTGATGTGCAGGGATGCATACAACTACAGTGTACTATTCTGTTATTCAAACATCTATATGTAGATATGTTTCATAGATTTTTAAATGTTTTTTGAAGTATTTTTTCCAACCTCCTAAGCTCCACCCTCAAAAAAAGCTCCAGATCTCATTCCTGCAATGACATCATCTGTCAATCATCAGTCAGCTACACTAACATTCTACAATAGACAGTGGAATGTAACTTCCCCCAGCTCAGCACATGCTCACAATAGAATTGCATGCTTTCAAACAATACCTCCTCATTACCATTCTTTTCCTGGTGATGGTACAGCATGTCTGACATAGCAACTACTATGAAGGTACTGTATGGTCTATTAGAACAGATGGTCATCTCTGGCAAAGCTACATACCACTGTCTCTCCTTAGGATGGAGCTTAGCATGGAGCTTAGCATGTTTGAAAAAATGATTTTCAAAATTTTTTTTAAATATATGAAACATATTTAGATGTTTGAATAACAAAATATATGAGTTGTATGCATCCCTGAACATCAACAGAAATCAACTTGCATTTGGGTTGCAGGAGACCTCTAAGTGAAATGATTGTATCTAGGGTGCATCTATGATTAAACATTTTTTACAGAGAAAATGGAAATTTATGACTTTTTTCAGTACAGGGCAAGTGGGAGATGAGCTCACAAGATACGTCACAGAGTTGCCAATTTGTGTTTGATTGATTACAACTTGAAAAATTCATAACTTTCGTATCTCTTATCAGATTTTGCTCAAACTTTCAATATCTGTTCCTTTAATTTTTCTGCTTCTTTCAAAATCTTGTTGATATCACTTTATCAGACCAGGGTGGACTTCACTTTCCCTTTAAGTATTACACATATTTGGTTGAAAATTATGAATGAAAATTATTGTCCTGTCTCAGTGTTGAATATGTTGATCAGTTTCATAAATTCCGATCAAATTTCTACTTTCAATTCCAAAGGCATCTACTGCATTAACTTAAGACAAGTTAGACCCTATTCATATATTAACACAGTATGATGCACTTAAACATGTACAAGCTTATCTGAAGATAACCTTGTACTCCAGACTAGCTTTTACATGTGAATAGGCTTCAGTAGCTTTTGTGTGTATCAGCAGGCCTTTTTCCAGTCTAGATCATTCATACATGAGAGGAAAATAATTATTTAAAATTTCACTTTCAATTCTGAATCCCCAAATTTGTTGCAAAGTAACAGTTGAAGAGTCCCTGAATCAGGTAATCTAGCAAATTTAAGAAAATGAAATCTTGCTTAGAGCAATTTTGTTGTCTGTTTGTGACTGCTGCAACAGTGAATGTTGGACACAATCCCACATAGGCAAGGGCCTATGTTATCTCCAATAACCGCGCATAAGTGTGAGTTATCTCCAATAACCTCGCATAAGTGGGAGTTATCTCCAATAATCTCGCATAAGTGTGAGTATGATGGGGAGCCCTACATTGTATGTCTGCATACCTAAGGTTTTGACCTGAAAATGAACAAGAATTTCTCAAATATTCCTCTAAAGCTTGATTTTATATTATTCCTGATATTCTAAAGAGTAAGTTTGCAAAAAATCTCATCAAAATTAAAGCAAGAACAATGCAATTTTCACAAGAAATGGTGGCCGTGTCATTTCAACATTGAACTTTTGAAGAAACAATGGTGCCCATGTCTGCGCACTCATTCATTTTTCATGCAGTTTGGGAGTTTTGACTTGAAAGACAACATTTTGAGGCTTGTGAATAAAATGTCTGAAATACATGTAAGACCCTTTTTCAATATTTTGACTCACTTTTTGCATGAATACCTATCGCTATGATCATAACTTTAGATGAAAAATTTGTGTTCGTTGCATGTTTTGTTTTATTAGAATCACAGTTATGTGTGAGTGCAGACGCGGGCACTCTAACATTTTAGCCATACAGTAATTATGCCATTGTCATGGTTGTTGGTTGGCTTACCGTTGCATACCACTTACCAGAATATTTATTGTTTCTTTCATCTTCTTCAGCTCCACTAGAGCTCATTCCCATTTCTTCTTCGCTCCCAAATCCTGGCCATCCAGCACCATCTCGCAAGATTCCTACCCCAGTGCCCTCCAGACTGCCCAAGCGTCGCACCTGCAAAACCTGAGGCATGTAAGATGATGTTCCGCCCCTTGGACTTAGCGACGGAGGCGGTGGCTGAGGGGAGCTCATGGGACCCTGCCCCACCGACGATCCATGGCCACCCGTTGGCGACCCACCGACCCCATCCGAATGACACTGACGAATCAAACTGTGAACCATAACGTCTATGGGAGGCGTATTTTCTCTCCTGCTTGACGACCCTGAACATGGTGGTGTTAACTTTGAGGTTGAGTTAACTGGAGAAAATGATCGTTTGCGCTTTTTCTTTGGTGGTTGGTGAAAAATAACGTTAACATCTTGCTCAGAACTCGTCTGTTTTGAGTTGGTTTGTTCTGAAGTTGAACTCGTACTCGCAGATGTTGTTAATGTTAATGTTGGTGTTTCATTGATATTAACAGTTTTCTTCTTGTCGTCCTCACTTACTTCGGCTATGCTGCGCTTATTTTTGCGAGAATCCTCCATATTGTCCCAGTTTGAGTCCACTTTGAGGAAATGTTCTGATTTTATGATTATGAAACGTAAACAGGCTCGCTTGCTTGCTGTACAGCTGTGTGGTCTTCAGCTTTCGCCAGCGCTGCTATGCAAAATGATGATGTACAAAGTACATGCAGCGAGCGAGCAAGCTATACATACAGAGTGTATATACACAGATTGCATAGGCTCTCAAAATTCTTTTCCTACCTCGTTTCGTGCTGTGTGAATTTTCTAGAAACGACTGTTTATCAAATCTATAACAAACATGCGAGGGTACACGTGACTCACGTCAATGCAGATTAGATTTTGCACACTGCGAAGGAAAAAAAAGTAAATACGAATAATACATACACATTATCGATGATACACATACATAACCACTAACCAGTGGCGTATTTACGGAGGGGGGTGGGGGGGGGGAACCAAAGTGTATATTGTGCACCCCTTTTTTATATAGACCTGATGAATTTTTTTTTTGCTTGTCAGAGCAGAGAATTTTGAATACATGACCTTTTTTTTTGCTCTTTTTTTCTATTCAAATTTTTCCCTGAGATTTGTACCCCTTCTTTTACGAAGTCCTGGACCCGCCCCTGCAAATAACGGTATAAATATTTTTCACCAATAACGATACTATGAGATATTTGATTGAGAACTGTAACAAGGTAAAGTTAGTAAACTATACGAAATTGAAATGTATAGTTTTTTGGCGAATCCAGGGAACTCGAAAGGGTCAGCTCCACGCCCCCCTTCTTCATCCAGGATGATGAGATAGATAGATAGATAGATGGAGAGAGGGAGAGAGAGAGAGAAAGAGAGAGAGAGAGAGAGAGAGAGAGAGAGAGAGAGAGATCTGATTGATGAAGAGCAAGAGAGTCTCATGTCACATTCGCATTTTTTTCTTTCTTTTTCTTTCTTTCTTTTTTTGTTCTTTCTTTTTTTTTTTTTGCTGCTTATTGGACTAGAATGGATTAGCAAGGAGTAATCGAGGGTAAATCAAACAGGGAGAAAGAGAAAAGGGGCAATAGATCGTTTTTATCTTGGAATTAATCCTAAATTTGTAGCAAAGTATACTTGAAAAAGGCCTAATTAAAGTCACTTTTGCTGTCAGAGAAAGTAGATTTAATCCTACCAATTGCATCGCTTGAACAGTACTTTCTTCCCCCCCCCCCCTCTCTCTCTCTCTCTCTAGCTCTCTCTCTTTGTCCTGAAGTCTGATTTTGTGGCAAATTATGATAAATGAATGCATATATTATATGGACTCGAAACCTGGAGGTGCAGGGTGTCTACCCCGAGAAAAGTTGAAACTCCAAGGAGTGCGTGTTATGATGAACGAAATGTTTTCACTAGGTCTATATCAAAAGAAATTTGAAAGAAATAAATGATGGCCGTACACCCAGGGTGGGGGTCGTAGTTGGACTGTTGTAACACTTCGCTGGAGATGCGAATGTCATGGGCAGTCCCCGAAGAAAACGTCTTCATGCCCTGATTGGAGAATGATTCTCTTTACACATTCTTCTAAAAAAAATCTTGCCTTACCCCAGTTATTCTTTCTGCTTGTTTTACTTCTTTCCCCTAGTTTTGTTGAATCCTCCCGCTTTCCACAAGTTCATGCAAAAAAGTTCATGCATGAGAAAAAAATGCATATTTTTACATATCCCAACCCACGTTCACCTCCAATTCCTTTGGTTTTATTTTCAGTTTCTTGTTTTCTGGTTACTTTTGCCGTTAATTATACCCTATATACATGATATACACAGATCAAACGGATGATAAGTGAATAAATATATCACTGAAGAAAGATACAAAAAGGGACAGAATTATATTTTGAAATACTTTAAGTACTGGATTTTCCTTATTTTACGCAGATATAATTATATATACATTGATACTATACAGAGAGACTCACTGCTGCTAGAGAGAGAGAGAGAGGGGGGGGGGTGAGAGCTAAGGGAAAAGATTTCCATATTTGATGCAGTGTTTCCACACATCAAAATTCCAATTCCTTAAATGAGGGCCGGAATTTCCTTGTAGATTTTGTTCAATTTCCTTAAATTCAGGTTTCAAGCTAAAATATACATTTTCCAGCTGCAGATCTGGCCTAATTACGCAGTTGTAAGGAATCTCACAGACTTTACTGTAAGTCCATACACAGGATGAATAATTCTCCACAGGCCCTGTGACCTTTGAAACACAATAATAAAATTTTTAAAATCATGAGTATTTTATGAGGAAAAGTCACGTACTTTCGCAAACTATATTACGCTACTCTTTTGTCGCAACCTCATCTGTGTGATATTTCCTTACAAACAAAATGCAGCCCTATAAACTACACAAACGATGAGATAAATAATATATATATATATATATATATATATACATATATATATATATCAAGTAAGAATTTGAAAAAAACATTTTTATGATCTTCTTAGAAAAGAATGAACAATGATTTTAATATTATGAGTAATTTTATGAAAAAATGACGTACTTTAATTCGTTCCTATATACATGATGCTATACTATTTTGTCACAATCTCAGTGATATTTCCTCAAACCAATCACCAGAATTTTTATACACAAACATTTAGATAAAAAACTTTGAATGGGAAAAAGGTACATATAGAAAGCAAGATACAGAATAAGAAGATAATAAGATGAAACTTGATGATGCATTAGAATAGAATAAGATATTGTCTCGAAATTGTTATTTTACAAACCCTCTGTAAATACCCCCCCCCCCCACTTTCGAGAAAGCTCCAGGGATGATGATGATTATCATTATAATATCTTAAATATTATTAATAATAATATTTATATAGTAAGTAAATGATGATGATGATGATGATGATGATGATAATAATAATAATAATAATAATAATAATAATAATAATAAGAGATAATGATAATAGTAATACTAATAATAAATAATAATAATAATAATAATAATAATAATAATAATAATAATGATAATAATAATAATAATAATAAAAATAATATCGATAATAATAATAGTAATAATAATATTGATAATGATGGTAGTAATGATAATTAATAATAAGTATTATATAGTAATAATATTCTTTTTAAAAAAAATGAAAATTCGTCTTTTCAATATTTAACGGTTATCACTTTTCTTATAATTTTAAGGGATGTTTTTTCTTCAGTCGATTTTATTACTAAATCAAAGACTATGTCAAAATGATGAACCGTGGTTAAAACTGATGTTAATTGGGGTCAACTGTCCGGCTCGATTGTATTTGTGCAACACATTCTTTATCATGCAACTCTTGCCCCTCAAGTGATAATTTATTTTTCACCTTTTTTTTATAGAAAGTTTTTGATTGTGTTTTTCCTTTCCACTTTTACACATCTCCGTATAACATGTCCTTTTTGTGTATTGGAAAGTGCGTTTTTAATGAAGTGAAGCATATATACTATAAGTGTTACAAAAATATTGGACACTTTTGATTGTTAACTCCATTACTACAAAATTATAACTCTAATCAGACTGGGGTTTTCACATTGTAAAGTTGAAGGATGTTTTTTTTTTTCATTTTTTTTTAATACTATATCCTTAAAACAATATAATGAATATTTAATTAGAATTTCACTTTTTGAAAAATCAAGGTCACAAAATCTGAGTGTATCAGTACTTAATGCAGAGCTTATTGTGCATTGCAGCTGAAATTCCATGAGCGCCGCCTTTTTACCAGAGTCATGAATCATTAATGTTATAATAATGCTGTAAGCGCTTTGGTCGGTTACATTGCAACTGGTAAGACTGTTCAAATAGCAAAAAATTTAGCAGAAATGATAGGTGCGATGCACAATGGTATTGTTGTGTTCTGAATTAATTACTGAGACACACAGAATTTGTGGGCTTGATTTCTCAAAAAGTGAAAACCTAATTAAAGGAGAATGAAACCCTGAGGAAAAATCAATTTTAATGAGAGGATAGAGGGAAGCAATTCTTTAAAAGTTCCATCAAAATCGGTTACGAAATGAGAAAGTTATGAAAGTTTCAATTTACTTTCTATGGCGATCCTAAAATTGGCAATGTTGCTTCAAAGTGTCAGGTTTAGTAGTACAACTCTCCATATGTTTTGTACACAAAATTTCATATTTTCCCCATTATCTCTCAAGGTACAGCTTGTCTCCTTCTTAGCTCAAGATATATCATGGGAAAATGTATTTGACACAACATATGTTGAGTTCACAAAAAGACAAGCAGCATCTTTAGAGATAATGAAGAAAATATGAAATTTTGTGTACAAAACATATTGAGAGGTGTACCTTCCACTTTGAAGCAACATTGCCAATTTGAGGATCGCCATAGAAAGTAAATTGAGACTTTTAAAACTTTCATAACATTTTCATTTCGTAACCGATTTGGATGGAACTTTTTTTTTAATTGCTTCTCTCTATCCTCTCTTTTCATTAAAATGGATATTTCCCCAGGGCTTCTTTCTTTTTTAAATATTCAGAGCACTATTCCAAGAATATTATCAAAGAAAATTTAATTTAACTTACTGAAAATAAAATTTATATCCTTCAACTTTACAATGTAGAAACCTCAGTCTGATACGAGTTTTAACGTTTGAGTTATTCAAGCTCAAAAGTGTTATGACTTTTTTACACGTATAGCGGACATTCACTTGGCAAATAGGATAAAATACCTTAAGATCCAATCATCGTATGTCTGAAATGTCTCGTTTTAGTTAGATCCTTTTTCAAAGTGCTACTAAAGGAATCTGATAAATACAAACAGTAAACAATCAGCTATTGATAAATAGAATTGAATAGACAATTTTCTCTTCATTCAATATACTGTTGTATAGGGGAGTCTGTATATACGCATACCTCAATATGTTCTCTAGGCAGAAGGAATTCACATTCATGACATTATACGACGAAAATCGTTCTACATTGATTGACCAGCTCAGAATTGGCACATTTCCAAATAACCCACCACGTTTTACAAGCATCAGGGCCCATGCATATTCATAAAACCCTACTAAGCTATAGTTGTCAACTAATAGACCTGTTCACAAAGGTATTCAAATTTATGGATGTTTCTTTCCTGGGGACCTAGTATTGGTATTCCATTAACCTGTTATTAATGAATGAACTACAATACTTGGAATCCAGTTTGCATACATTACTTGTTGCTATGTCTGACAAGCTTCTGACAAGCTTTCAGGTTGTCAAGAACAACCTTTGTTTTAAAATTATGCATAAAATTTTCCCTCTTCTATTATTTTGTTCTTCTCTCTACTTTTCCTCTTCTCTCTTTCTCCCCCCCCCCACTTTTTTTTTTGTTGTTGTTGTGTGTGTGCGGGGGGGGGGGGGGGGGGTCGCGGCCATTTTGGCCCACCCTTGGATCCGCCTCTGAACAACGAAACTCACTTAAACAGACCTGTTTACTAATGCATTTTGATTTATGCATGTTTCTCACCATGCAGAACCCATATAATAACGGTCTAATTCACATGTTTTGCATTTCTAAAGATGGAATCCATTTGTATACATTATATGCCATTTTTATATAGGCATAATAGAGAGCTTGCAAGGTATTTATGTAATTAACACATGAATGGTAGATTTCAGCATGGCAGCCACATTATAGCCCAGATACTTAACAAGCTCCTCTATTATGTCTTGTCAATTAGGTGCAGATGGACAATTGGTGTTTTTACATAATCCTGACAATATCATTTGACTACTTTTGAGAAAGCAATACAATTTCCACAATTTGATAACTTATATTTGAAATGATCATTTGACACCAAATTGCACCACAAGAAAGTTAAAATTTTCAAAATTGTACTATGTAAATGTGACATGAATCGAATGAGACACTTGGGATTTATTAAGGTTGTAATACCTAAAAAAGTTTTTTTCTCTACATCCACAGCATTTGGGGCAGCAAAGCTTGGTTTAGGGGCACTTTGGTATTTTTCAGGGGCGTGTTACACCCCCTTTCCGATGGAAAAATTTTCAGGCTTTATATTTTTGTAATGTACACTCATACCTCTTCCTTCTGACAAAATTTGGTCCAGATATGGGCCTTATAAGGGGGAAAATTGCACCAAATTTTAGGGGCGGTCTGACAACCCATCCCGACGGAAAATTTTGTCATTTTTGTTGTTTTGGTAATGTATAGTCATACACCTTCCTTCTGACAAAGTTTGGCGCATATGTTAGATGGGTTGAATTCGACCCGACTTTGGGGCCCTTTTGGCATGTTTAGGGGGGGGGGGGGGCAAACCCGGCGGCTTCGTTCGAGCTGACGAGCTGACATGAATGACATGGAAGATCTAAGTAACTCTAAGGGGTCAAATCTCATAATGTAAAATGGGGTGACTATTACGGGACAGGCTGCGAGACTATTAGTTGTTGTTAAGTCAGGAAAGCAACCTTCTTCGGCAAGACTACTCTTGTTCAAGAAGGATGCATGAAATTACTGAAAGGGATCTATTACTAATTCAGAAATCTACACTTATTGTGCACCACACAAGTCATTCCCGATGATCTATTCTGGCAAAACATGCAAAAACAATTAATGAGACTTGTTAGCCAATAGACCGGTTTACAAATGTATTTCAATTAAATTTATGCATGTTTCTCAAAAAAACCTGACTATTGAATTAACTATGCATAATGGTATCTCTACGTATGGAATCCAGTTTGTATGCACTAGTTGTTGCTATGTCTGACAAGCTTCTGGCAAGATTTTTAATCTTAAAGAGTAGCTATATTGTTCAAGTATATAAAAATAGTACATCGCCTCATAGGATGAGAAATGTGATGTACAAAGGGTATGTTGTTTTCTTAATTAATACCTTATTCGCAATTTATTAATTTGTCAAAAAGTGAAGTTAAAAATGAGTTTGAACCATTTTATTCCAAGCAGTATTACACAGCTCACTTCAAGAACAAAATTTAACTTTAAAATTTGCAAACAGCTAGGTTCGTCTAACTTATGTGCATGTATAACCAAGGTGCACCCTTAATGAGGCTCATCATCAGAAGTTATTTTGCATTCAGAATGAAGTAAAAAGGTAATTTTTTTACTTTTGATTCAATTTCTATGCTCCTTAATTTTTTGACTGATATGTGTCTATCTATACCCATCCGGTGCGATTAAAATAAGGTACTGCACACCATAATAACTCAAATTGTCTCCGAAATAAACATTCGAACAACTTCAGTCGTGTCATCGCACTTTATTCAGTATCACACAATATCAACAGTTTAACACTTGTAGCAAAATATACATAATACACAGATTTGGCAATGCGTACAATTTAATTTCATTAATTACTTGGCCTTACATTAATGCTGCAATTGTCATATCATTAGATTGTCAGTAGACCTGGGCCTCGTCTTATAAAGAGTTGCGACTGATTCGAATCGATCGCAATAGACCGCTTCGATAATGTATGCAAATTTTATACATATACCTTTCAAACAAAGGTTGTTCTTGACAACCTGAAAGCTTGCCGGACATAGCAACAGATAATGTATGCAAACTGGATTCCAAGCATTGAGGCTCATTTATATATATATATATATATATATAAGCAGGTTAATGGAATAGCTCGTCACTAGGTGTTCAGAGAATTATGTGCATAAATTTGTATACATTACAGAAGCGGTCTATTCCTCCAATCAATCGCAAATTCCAATCTCCTATTTAAGTACAGAGTTGCGATTGATATCAATAGACCGCTTCGGTAATGTATGCAAATTTTATACATACCTTTCAAACAAAGGTTGTTCTTGACAACCTGAAAGCTTGCCGGAGGCTTGCCAGACATAGCAACAAGTAATGTATGCAAACTGGATTCCAAGCATTGAGGCTCATTATTTATAAAAAGCAGGTTGATGGAATAGCTCGTCACTAGGTGCTCAGAGAAGAAATGTGCATAAATTTGTATACATTACAGAACCGGTCTATTGCAAATGATTTGCAATTAATTGCAACTCTTTATAAGACGAATCCCTGTTCACAAATATATTCAAATCTTATGCATACTTTTAAAACAAAGGTTGTTCTTGACAACCTGAAAGCTTGTCAGAGGCTTGTCAGACATATCAACAAGTAATGTATGCAAACTGGATTTCAAGTATTGTAGTTCATTCATTAATAACAGGTTAATGGAATACCTCGTTACTAGGTTCCCAGGAAAGAAACATCCATAAATTTGAATAACTTTGTGAACAGGTCTATTCTCTTATCAAAATCATCATAAATTCTGCCTTGTATAATACTAGAGGCCATTTTTGTCATAACATGCATTCAAATTTAATGTATAGGCCTACTTCTGTGACGAACCATTGCATTCACCTGTTATTGTATGTCAATAGACCTGTTTACTTATGTATTTCAATTCATGCATATTTTCTCTCCAGAATCCTTAGTTAACATCTATTTAGTGCACCCGTTATGCATGATGGCATCTCTATAGATGGAATCCATTTTGCATGCTTTATTTGTTGCTATGTCGGTCAAGCCTCTAGCAAGCTTTTTTTAGTCAAGAGAAACTTTTGTTCAAGAAGTATGCATAAAATTAGTAAACAGGTCAATTGTCAGAATGTGGATTACATGCCTTATGCGTTGCTAGGTCAGGCAAATCATAAAGTCTGTTGGACCAAACAGCAAGAGCGGCGCCAAAGTATGTTTAAGGGGGCGCTGGTTTCAATAAAAGGGAATTATAGGATTTTCACATTATTCGGAAGCGTCATATCTCCAGAATTTCTGACAAGCAACAGTGTAGAAAAAAATTCAAGACAAATTGATATAAAAGTGTTGTTAGAATCTTCATTACTGACTACTGGAATACTGTATAAATAGTATCAGTTCTCACACTCTAAAAACTAAAGTGTTAAATCACCATATAAAAGGGCCGAGGAGTGTCCACTTTTTTCAAAAAGGATAGATTAACACTTTCAACATGCTGGATTCAGCCTTTTTATTTTTGCATCCAGCATGTTAACAGTGTTCCTCGGCCCTTTTAAATGGTGATTTAATACGTTAGATTTTGGAGTGCACAGGGCTAACATATATAAAATTATATGCCTACCAAAAAATGGCCTTTTAAAACAACTATAATCTTTACTAAACGGAGAAAATGCATGATACGGACAGGATCGACAAAGAGAAAGGTTACCTTCGATCAAAATAATGAGATGCTCATTATAAGGGTTTAACAATGCCGATAATGCATGGTTGTGTGACGGAAGTACGCGTGAAAACCTCTTTTATCTATAACCAACGGCTATATATTGTTAAATTTATTTTTTTATTTATATGTTTTATTAGATATACTGATAAAAATAATTCAACGTCTTCATTTTGTCCGATAACAATCAGATTTCAGATTTCAGATTTTATTGACTGTTTTCAATCATATTAACATAATACTGCAGTGCGTAACATAAAATAAATACAATAACAACAATAATATAACAATAATGTTTTTCCATAGATATGGGTACATAATTAATATCCATATTAAAGTATATGATGCACAAATATTGACGTAAGTGATGTTGAAAACAGTTGGACATGTTTAGAAGCAAAGCTTGTATATTACATGTATATTACGATAACGATAACGAGATTTTCTATTATGGTGTGTACGTGTGAGTATGCTCTAGGATGTACCTTTAATGAAAAATATTCTTCGTTATATATCGTTATCGGACAAAATTAATGTTACTTAAAAGTATTAAAGCGTTTTGATAAATCTCGAGTCTAATAACGATATAAAAAATCCTCCATACTTAGGTTTAGATTAAAATTAGGGAATATAGAAATTGTTATTCACTAAAAACAAGGAATTAAAGCGTTTTGATAAATCTCGAGTCTAATAACGATATAAAAAAAATCCTCCATACTTAGGTTTAGATTAAAATTAGGGAATATAGAAATTGTTATTCACTAAAAACAAGGAATTCAAATTACTGTTAACAAATATGTTCTTATATGTACGATATGTAAGCTAATTTACTATTTCCATAAAACATAATCAATCATGACAACAATATCTAATAGGCTTTGACGAATCACTAATCTCAAATCCGTGCACAAACACAACAAAACACAATATAATATATATATTGATATATCCATACAATCCTTCTAGTTTTAAAACAAAGTATATACAACACAAGCTTATACATCTATTATACTTGAAATTGCAACATTCTAATGTTCCAAAATAAATCAATAGTTATGCAGCGGTGATAAAGTATTTCATATATTTTAATATTTTTCTTTAACGCAGTACACATGGTATAACTAAAGCAAACTGATCATGAGAGATATTCTTTATTTCTTTTATTAACCTACTGCCTACGGGAATCGGGAGGTACCTGTAAAGCCTATGGGAATAAGAGCATTCAGTAGCAAACGGGTCTCTTGAGAGACTAAAACACTGGGACATATTTATATTTTCGTGGTAGTTTTAGAAATTTAGACCAAGTCAATGACCCCCCCCCCCCCCCCCCGAAAAAGAAAATAAACAAATAAGTAATAATGATAGTAATAATAATAGTAAAATAAATAAATTAAAAAATAACAAATAAAAAACATCTGAAAATGCCTAGCTAGCCACCAAACCAGTTCTAGACGTTTCCTGAATAAATTCTGATCATTATAAAACATACATCTTTGTCAACATCTTGGTGCCATTGCATAAAGACTTACTATTATAGTAACTTTGCCATCAATGGTAACTACCATGGTAACGTTGCTCAAGAGCCAATCAAAATCCAGTATTCCATGAAAAGTTACTATAATAGCAAAGTTACTATAATAGCAAGTTTTATGCAACGGCACCCTTATGTTACATTATCATCTTTTCCATTGCACTTATATTATGACATACAATTTTACATAACTATTATGAATATATTTAGTAATCAACAATGATTGATAAGTTGCATACATCATTATTTTCAGCTCTTTGACATCAATTTCTCACTAGATATAAAAAATCACAATAGTTTGGCACAGTGAATGATTAAATCATATTTAAGTTTCCATGTTTTGTTGATAAAACTAATGTATTACGATAACCATTTTCATCAATTTGGTAATCTACCTTCTTTTTAGAAATATTTGAAGTAATGATAAATGAAAAACGACCGTTCAGATAAAGCATTAAGTATTAAAGGGAAATTCCACCCTGATATCAAGTTGATTTTGATAGAAGCAAAAAAAAAAAAAAAAACAGATCAATGAAAGTTTGAGCAAAATCAGATAAGAAATAAGAAAGTTATATGATTTTTTTGAAGTTGTACTCAATCAGACAAACATTGGAAACTACGTGTCGTGTCTTGCGGGCTCCTTTCCCATTTGCTCTAGGTCCCTAAAATTGCATAAATTTTCGTTTTCCAAGTAAGTTGTTGATATAGGAATAGATTTGTTTCATACTGGCTTTGTGTAAAAAAATATGTGCAATGATTATATCTATGTTGAATGTATGATTAAATATTTTCTTAAGAGAAACTGAAAATAATTTATGATTTTTTTTAGAGGAGTTCGAAAGATACGTCACGGAGTTCCGCATTTTTATTTGATTGAGTTCAACTTTAAAAATTCATAACTTTCTTATTTCATATCTGATTTTGCTCAACATTTCATTGATCTGTTTACTTTTCTGCTTCTTTTTAACCAACTTGATATCAGGGTGAACTTCCCCTTTAAAGTATCTTACCCTTTAGAGAGAGAGAGTGATTTCAATTCATAAAATTCATGAGTACAAAATATTGCCTTGTGGATTTGGCTTGAGCATTTGCTTATTCTTATTTTTTCTACAGCCTACAGCGGCAGAAAGCACCATTATACTTTCACTATAATACAGGATCTAGCAGTTATACAATAAGTCATTTTCATTTATTTTCCAATACATATCTTAACTTATATAAATTAAATAATGCATTTTATGGACTTCCAAGACTCTGGAGATAAAGCGAAAATGAATACAAGGATTACATTTGTAAGTCACTTTGATAGAAATCAATATTGTCCCTTGCATGGTTTATGATTGCCCATAGCATGCACAGTTGTCATGAAATAAAATATTGAACTGACTTTGTTTTCTTTAAAGGAAACCTCACGCCAAAAAATGAAAGTAGTTATATATTCTGAGAGATCTATTGTATTATTGCATGTCAACTTACAAGATTCCCCATCAAAGTGTACGAGCATGGACCTACTAGAGACACGTATATGGCCATTCTCAGTCACGTGTGTGACGAAAATCCTGAAAGATAGTTCATTTAAACCTAATTTTCTTGTATTTGTCTTGTAGTAGAAGTCTCTCATTTTCGATATTTGAATAACAATCTTACTCCACCAGATAGAGGATAAATATTTTAAATGAGAGTACATATTTTTCTTTCAGAGGTCAACATTAGGTCGATCACGTGTGTGACCTAGCACGAACATGACGAAAAGGGTCCTACTTTTTGGTATTCAAACCTACTTTTCTCGTATTTCCCTTGGTGTGCAAGTTTCCACTTTTCATTGCTGTATAGTGGGATTGCTCTGAACAGTTTGAAAGCAAATTTCCATAAATTAGTGAACCTTCTTTTCTTTTAGAGGTGAAAATTGGGTCGGTCACGTGTGTGACAAAATGGGCGTTTTTAAATGTCTCTGTAAAAACATTATGGTTAGGAAATGACTTTTTCTTGTCAAAGAATAGGAAAACTTTTTCATGTAAGAAACTGTTATTATGAAAAAAATCAGTAAAATGTAATCTGATTTTCCGGCAATGAGGCAAAATTAGATAATCACGTGTGTAACCGATAGTTTCACTTTACAAAGAATGGCCCTATAAATTAAGATAATATGAACGTATAATGAAAGGTTTCTCAGTACGACATGGACATCTCCATTTTCTTTATAACTGACGTACTAAGCAAAGTCGATTAGCAAGTTAACTTATTCAAATTTGTGGATACTTCCTTCCCCAGTGTCTGTGGTTTTGAAGTATTTCATTCACCTGCTATTATCTTTTGTACTATATTTGTCAGATCACAAATTGCATAAATATACGTTGTGGCTCTTGCGGGGTGAAGGTTTTGCATAAATAGAATTGATTTGTCAACTGCTATATGAGCCTGATCGGTTAGTCATGGACGGACATTTGACAAATTTTGAAAGTTTGTAGGCCTGTAAAAAAGAAGTATTTATTTGCAGAGTTATTTTATGTTTCATTTGAAGGACATCATGGAAGGAGTTGAAATTCGATAAAATTTGGTTGCCATGGTCGTCTAATAAAATTATATCCCATAAAATATTCAATGTCACGGACGGACAAAATGCCTACTCTCAACCGATCAGGCTCATATATCATTGTTTTTAAATAAAGCAGTTACATTTTTCCCCTCTTTAAATATTTTTCACGAAATATTAT
The DNA here is from genome assembly GCA_025618425.1 of Heliocidaris tuberculata. Classification (NCBI taxonomy): domain Eukaryota; kingdom Metazoa; phylum Echinodermata; class Echinoidea; order Camarodonta; family Echinometridae; genus Heliocidaris; species Heliocidaris tuberculata. The sequence goes on along the minus strand of CM046836.1, from coordinate 6,549,901 downwards.
TGTTGCCTTCTCAGCTTTGATTTTCCCTCATTGAAAAGTAGAGGCTTTGTTATTGAATTCAAATGTCTCTCTGACTAAAGCTTGGCCCACGACAAATGTACTACTTGGCCTGATACGTCACATTATTAAGAAAATTAAGAAAATGGCAGCGCCAATGTCATGCTAACAGATCTTACAACATACCAAGAATATCTTCATTATATCTCTTGTGCATTTTCGTAAGGAATACTGTAGATCAATGGGCAGGAAATAAATTCATCTTTCTTCACAACTACATTTATTTCTTGGGGTGAGGTTTCCTTTAACACAAATCTATCTGATGGTTCATTTTAATCATCTTTTCATTATGATTAGAATTACTATTGTGGTCATTATTATCATCATCAACAATAATCACTATATCATCACAACCATCACCATAATGACAAAAATACTGGTATAACATGATTATCATCTCGGTAATTTTGCATCCTCCCTTAAACAATATGTTTTACTTCTTTTTGAATTGCAGTCAAAATGTTGTCTTTACCTCCATCTTTTTATTTTTACTAATTGCTTTCCTATCCTTCATTAAAGTACTCATACTTTCTTACAAACAAGTTTTCAACTGTTTTGTTGTTTCTTATAACACCATTCAGTCTGTTAACAGGGCAATATAATCGCCACCTCGCAAATGTAAGTGCTAATAGTTACAAAACACTGTATAGTACACAGTGGCGGATCCAGGATTTCTTGAGGGAGGGGGCTCAATAGTCACAAAATTTTCTGACAAAAAAAAAAGAAGAAAAAAAAAGGTCCTCAGCATTTTTGGGCCCTTTTTTAACTTAAAAAAAATCCCTGGCAAACAAAAAAAAAAAAAAAAAAAAAAAAAGGTCCTCAGCTTATTTGGGGCCCCTTTTTGGTCCCAGGGGAGGGGGCCCGGGCCCCGCCCCCCCCCTGGATCCGCCACTGATAGTACATACACTTATCACTCTCGCGTCTTGGTGTCAAGCCATTTTTTGAACACCACAGGACATATGCAGCAACCATGTTGACACCGAACATGCAAACCGGACACAAAATCAGCCTCTTTAGTTTGTGGTGTAGGCGATGGTGTAGTGTTAAACGTGGGCCGCAGTAGCATTGACGTAGCACGGTACCGTTAGCACTGTAACACCATTGTGTATGTTGAAGTTGGCGTAGTAGATAATACCAGCAATCATCATGATGTATGCAGGCACCGTGAGAATACACACTAACTTGTCTGGCATCGAGATACCACTAAAATGAAAGAAAATGTGAAGAGAAAGTAAGGTAATTGCTCACTCAGCTCTATTAATTCATTAATAATTGTCGAGACATTAAATTTGAATATTGAAAAGTGATTGCCATGTTGAAGACAATCTATAATTTTTGCTCTGTAATAGGAACGAATAAGAGGTTTTAAGCGCCCACCGACCCCCCCCCCCCCCAGACTCAAACCCTATATAGGGACGCCTGATCTTATATTATGTTGCAGATAAAATAGGTTACAAATCAAAATTCTCATCACTTTGTTACACAACTGTTTCGTATACCCGAGGAATAAGATTTCTAGCGATGTGCCTCGGCTCGAATGAGGAAAAAAAAAATTTTCATTACACGTAGTTTAACATGCAACGGTTATTATCAAGGGAATTGTTAGAAAGGCATCACATAACAAGCAAAAATATGTTAAATCTAAAAATTACCCCTCCCGCCCAAATAGGTATCCAGATTTATCTTGCGTTATTACTGATGCAATAAAGCGCAAATTGAAATTCAGCCAATCAAAATGTTGAGTACTTTGAAAGTGTTTTAGATAACTCGTGTTTATGCAATGACTATGAATCGTTATTTCCTTTTGCCTGTGCACATCTAATTTACACATCCAGGCACTTCGAATTAATGTACATGCACAGGTTCAGACTCGGTCTTTAAGCACATACCCAATAGACCGCTTCGGTAATGTATGCAAATTTTATACATACCTTTCAAACAAAGGTTGTTCTTGACAACCTGAAAGCTTGCCGGACATAGCAACAAGTTATGTATGCAAACTGGATTCCAAGCATTGAGGGTTCATTTATAAAAAAGGAGGTTAATGGAATAGCTCGTCACTAGGTGCTCAGAGAAGAAATGTTCATAAATTTGAATACATTACAGAACCCCCCCCCCCCCCCCATAATCATCGTCGACGGAAAATAATTGAATCTACACAGTGCGTACAGAACATTGATTTGGCTCTTTGTATTAGTGGCAGGCCTGATAATCTTATCGTTCTCGGTGGCATTTTATCGCACGGAAATAACACCTCGAGTGCATGCAGCCAGCATTAAAATTATTTCTTATAGTTAGCATTGTAATTCTTTTTTTTTTTAATCGAATTTCTACATTGGTTTGTCACCAATATCACTTAATTACACTTACGCTTCATCTGGATCATCCGCCGTCTCCATTAGGCGGAGTTTTAGATGGATAAAAATTGGCGCCACCATTGATAGACCGGCAAGAAAAATTCCACCTGTTAATGACGTAACAATAGCAAAGTGCGGGAATGTCTCGACGATGAAGAACTCGAGAAGGAAAATGCCCGTGCGAAGAAGAATTCGCTTCCAGTTGAATGCTGTAGGGAGGATGAAATTTCAATGATCGTAAAACAATTAAATTTAAATTGAAGATAAAGACAATGTTATGACAGTGTTATTTTTATCATTATAACAATTGAATTCGAAAATATCCCATTAAAGAATGACTAATTCGATCATTCCGTAAAGGAAATTGTTAATGATTCTGTTTTTACTATAGGAATGCTGAGAAAACACAGATTAAAACCAACTTTGAAAGCAAGGGTGACGAGATCGACAGCTTTCGAGTGAATGAAGAGGACCTTATCTTTGATGCCTAATCAATGCCTAATCACTGCCGTACCCTACAATATATACTGGCGTCCATTATATATATATATATATATATATATATATATATATATATATATATATATATACACGTACCGTGTGGTATATCGAATTTATGTTCTAGCTCTTGAAACAGTGGGTTGTTACTCATGACGAGTACAGCTACGAAGTGAAAGAGAAGAAGTACAGAGACGACAGTCCTGACCGGACCGGCCTGCACGGCACTGAGGACACTCTCCACATACCCCAGCTCAGCTATAGGGCCGCTGAAGGCTAACCAGATCGGGATCACAAGTATGAACATTGCAAGCATCTGGACTGCACACATCAACAAAACAGAGAAATAAATCAGAACAGAATTAGTGAAGAGATATTTCCTACAGGGAGGTGTCATTGTGATAATGGTAAGACCTTTGCCGGAGGTGCAGGGGCGTAGGCCAAACAATTTGAAGCGGGGGGGGGGGGGATGTCAGGCGAAGTTCACAATTTCTACGATAGCATGGTATTGAAAAGCAAAAAATAAAATAAAAATGGAAGTATATTCCAAAATTTGTTGATAATTTACAGATTATATACTTTCTCCGACAGAATCTATTCGGCGTCATTTTTTACATTTAAAAAAAAAAAAAAAAAAAAAAAATAGTAGAAAGGACTTCCTATATCGAAGATTCTATCCTCAATCCTCATTGATAAACGGTATGTGGTAGAATTCCATCGTTATAAGAAGGTGCCCCAGTATAAGAGTTTTTTTTTGTTGGTTTTTTTTACTTACTGCCCATTCCTCTGACTAGAGCTTTTGAAAAGTGTTGTGGTTCCGCCATATCCCTCTGTATGGTGGGCATGATGTAGTGAGGACCCGTCAGGAAAAACGAGGATCCGATAAGACCGAAGAAGCCGCTCCAACCTCCATCAGAAGCAGCAGAATGTGTGATGATGTTGAGTGGTCTGTTGGACACTCCGCCTAACACACCGAATGCTTTGATCGCCATGATGTAGGAGCCGAGGAATGTAGCGAAGGTTCCTACTGCACCCACCTCCCTTTTAGAGAACGAATATTTTGAGAATTACGAATATCACTGCAAAAACCAGGGTGTTAATTCAACACCATCTCGGTATCAGTATTGGGCAATACTAGATAAGTGTTAAACAAGACCAGTTTGATTCGAAACAGGTGTTGTTTTAACACTTATCTGGTGTAGCCTAATATTGAAACTGAGATGGTGTTGAATTAACAACCTGGTTTTTGCAGTGTACGATGGAGTATTACAATTGCAAAGAAGACAGCATTGATGTCGGATGATCCAAGTTCGAGCTTCAAGAGTCAGGTTTCAAGATCCGTTGTTCATAATTTATGAAAGTTAGAGAAATTTGATTTCCATTGGCGTTACAAGCAAAGAAAAGATAAACAAAACAAGGTATAAAGATAACATGAATGAAATTCTGAGTTTCATAATCGTAAATGATCCACAGACGAATAAGCATGTATAGTGAGCATTGAATGCTTTAATGTTGTGAACTAACCAACCTATAGGTGACTGACGAGCAACCTTTCCATTCCCAAATCTACCACTTATCCTGCTATGATCGGTTTTGTTGTTGTTGTTGTTCGTTTGTTTGTTTGTATATTTCATTTGTTTTTACTATAAGAGTCACGCAGAATAGGAGCTTGGGATCTATGTAGACCTATATAGTGTTACCAAAGAGACTTTAGAAAGCAGAATCTCCCTATATACCGTCTCTTGTGAGATTATAAGAATTCAGTTTGCATAATGCGTCTTATAGCCTGTGTATGTATTTGTATTAAACAGCCTTTTGCAGAGGTAATGCATGCAGAGCATTTTCAAGCTGCCTTCAATAACAAGAAATCTCAAATGTCATTTTAAAGAGGATTATCTCGTTTTCAGGAGTGACGAAAACAACTTCTTTCATCGATTATAGACCTTCACCGTCATCATTACGTCACTGACATTTTGGAAAATTAATAACCTGTTTTTAATGTCATCTTCAGTAGATGTAAAACTAGAGATATAATTGTCTCACTTATGTGCAATTTATGTATTGTAATAGATGAAAGATACAAATATTTTGATAATTCCTGCTGTTTACCTCCCAGGAGAGGTGAATAGATGAATTATATTTCGACTTAAGTAGGTTTGGAAGCGGAATCTTGGTCGAGTATTAAAATTCTAAGTTAGTTCTTAAAATTAAAATGCATTAATAAGAGCAAACGCATAAACATCAAAATCTCTAGATTAATGGATCACTTGGTTTGATAACATTAAGCAGTGGACTGGACTTTGCTTTACTTTGGAGAGGTTTGAATAAGATCTTATGATCGAAGAAGATGGAAGTGCATAGTCGCCAACCCCGGTCTCTGGATGGCACCTGATGAATGAATGAATATTTTGTCTCAAGAACGTATTGGTGAAGGAAATTCAATCATTTTTAGTGCCCATGTGGGTAGCCAGAAAAAGATTTATTCCGAGCTCTGAAAACTCATGCTTGTCTTATTGGTTAAAAGGTACTTACCACAGTTCTTTTGGACCAGAGAACCATAGGAGAGGACAGACAATGAGGAATATAATGAGAGGCCAGTAGCAGAAGCTAAAGGTTTGGTAAGGGTAGATGATAGAGAACATCAGCTCAGACACGCCCAGTAAGAAGGTACAGGTGGATGCTAACGCGATCAGACCAATCGTGAAAGAAATCACGCGCCTGCGCAGAAAGACAAGTTGAAAAGAACGATAAATGAAACATTTCTTTCTTTGAGAAATAAGGGGTGTGACATTCAGATCTTATTATGTAACAATTCAACATGATTGAAAAGAGTGAATTATGTACTATTTTGATACGATAATGATAGCAATATGACTTCTAACATTTTTTTCTGAAATGTCATGCACTGATATTCCTAAAACTTTTCACAAAATCAGGCAAGTGCTTTTTAAACGATCTAATTCATTTTATATCTTCTTTTACATTGTGAAATGCTCTCGACTGGTTGAACGTCAATTATTCAAGTCCTTCCCTGCGACTGCACTTAAAGCTAATAATTCTTGTCTGATGTAGCCTATGGGGAGACGTTTAGGTGGTGTTTCTTCAAGTCCAAAGGGTTTCGTTTGTAACTTTTGCAAAATTTCATATTGATTACAACTAAAAGATTAAACTTGTCGGTAAAACAGCATTTCTTTTGTTTATTAATGAATAGACACCATTGTACCTACTTTCCAATTTGTCCATAGGCCTCTCCTGCTAATGCCGAATAAGGTAATCTGCAGTCCCGACACAGATCAGGTTTTCTTTTACAGAGGATATTCCAAGAACGACCGAGTAAGATGGCGGTATAGAGACTCAGTGACGCTACAAGAGGGTAGATGAACAGACCCGGCCAACCTGCAAAGATAATAGATAATAATGATAATTCTATCATGTTAGATTTTAAAATTTAAAAAAAAATTTGTACTTAAACATGTTCTTATACGACATTTCGGTTGCAACCATGGTAAACAGGCGGATTGACACGGACGGACGACCGGCGAGACAATACACGCCCAAAATAAATGATATTATTCGGATCGTTTTTCCAGCATGCAATTCAGAAGATTTTTATCATAGATAATGTATTGACATTATACTATATATATATATATATATACTGTATATATATATATATATATATGTATATAATATATATAAAAATCCTTTTCTTTTTCTTTCTTTCTTCTTTCTTTCTTTCTCTGTCTGCCTTTCTTCCAGCATGCAATTCAGAAGATTTTTATCATAGATAATGTATTGACATTATACTACTATATATATATATATATATATATATATATATATATATATATATATATATATATACATATCCTTTTCTTTTTCTTTCTTTCTTTCTTTCTCTGTCTGTCTTTCTTCTTGAGGTGAGTAATGTTTTACTTCTGAGGATGAAGAAAGTAAGGAAGAAAACTGGAAATTTCATCCGACAGAAGAAGACTACAGGTACTTATTGGGAAAGAAAGGGAGAGGAAATTAAGGTGTGAGAAAGGAAGGTGGTGACTTACAGTGAGCTGCTTAAAGTGATACCTACCACTGTCGACCAGAAGAGGAGGAATAACAAGCACAGCAAGGCCAGATATCTGGCTGGCAATAAAGATGGCTGTCTGGGTCACGTTCATACCAGACTTCAGCTTGGTATGAGACGGTGTAGTCCCGGCTTCTTGCATCTCACTTGACCCAGTGGCTCCATCCTAAAACAGAATAGATTACGATAACTGTTCAGCTTTCCTGAATGTGGATTACGATGAAGCCCCTTAAGTATTTACTATTCATCATAATTTTGTTTATTTAATGTTTATCGAAGCCTTTTGAGGAATTAAGATAATCAGCGAAAACGAAAGCCTAGTGATACATTACTCTCAAAATTAAATTTGTTGGTAATTTAGGTTTTGATTAATTTTCTGAAGTACGAATACGAATGCACTCATTTTGCTGTAATATAAGTTGCCTCGCTGTTTTGTCTTTATATTCGTTATTTCATGGCTGCAAATCATCTTATTTTGGGATCACACACACACAAACACACACACACACCCCCACACACCCTCACATACACATACACAAGTCCGGACACTATACCTGCTTCAGGGAAAATATTATACTACGTATCTGGATTAAAGGTGCTACCGAATTAAAGACAAGTTATCACAAAGCATGAAGCAATCAAAGATCAAATCGCTTTATGATATCTGAGGATTTGATAACATTTTGTCTTTAAAAAAATTAAAAAATGCAAAATCTAAGAAAAGCAAATGCTCCTCCAGGATAAAACCATAAAGATAAAAGGAGAGGTTGTTTTAAAATTTGATGTTTATAATTATGTTTACAGGCTTTTCCCTTGATACATTCATATCGCATGGCACGTGTGATAATGCATTAGTATAGTAGGTGCAATATCCCACTGCTGACACCTATCATGTCAGGAGTATGATATCGCACTCTGTGTTTATCCTGCACACGCCTGCGCCATGCAGTCCCTGGTGTATAGCTGTTTTAACTGTTGATACCCCAGTCGCGACATGGACCTCCTCGTAGGTCCATGGTCACACCAACCAAACCGACACAAGACAGACAACAGACCCAGCACAAAATGAAAGTATTTTCAATGATGTACATTATTTATACTTCTTGCATATCAATGCATATCTACGTATGTACATTGTGCTTAGTAATGGCATGTGCAGTCATCTTTAATTGGCGGCGGCAATATTGTTCTTTATACAATGTTATACAGGGTGACAATTTGGTTTGAGGTTAGCCGTAAGGTTAGGTTTAGTGTTAGGTTTAGTGTTTGGTGTGGGGTTGAAGTTAGGATTCGGTTAGTGTAATGGATACTGACCGCCGAGCAGTTGTGGCAGGAATATGTGTAACTATATGTAGTACAACCCATATATGACTCCATTGTGAGGAGCATCTTGTAAATGATTCGATAAGTATACATGTAAATAATGATCATAATACCTATAATATTTTAAAGCTATCCTCAGTAGATATCAGATAAAGATAATGTCGTATATATATCTACTGGCCAAACCTGGTTTGATTTTCAGTGTGAAATACAAGAGTTTGAGCAGTATACCTCGCCTCTGTAACCATCGCCAGGATCAGGTATGGAGGAAAACGTCTTAGTATCACCCTTGGCAAAGGGTGTGTCCTCTGATGCAGCCACCATGGGAATCACCTTCTCCTTCTCGCCTGCTATGGAAGCCATACTGTTAAGATACAAAACGAAGTGGGAAAAGTGCTGCATTTGCTATATAATTACACGTAACAGCTAACTGTAAAAAATTACTGTAGGAATTTACAGTAAATTACTGGCAACCCGCTGCACAGTAAATTACTGTATTTTTTCACTGTATGTTGTCTTGTTTATTCTCAGTTAAACGGTAAACAGCGGGATATATAACTGTAAAAAATACAGTATTTAACTGTTAATGATACAGTATCTTACTGTGCAGCCGGGTTGCCAGTAATTTACTGTAATTCCTACAGTATTTTTTTACAGTGAAGGCTAAGAAAGGGTTTGAATCTTGCTGTAGCAGAATTACAAACATCCTCTAAAAACTGTTAATTACAACATATACCGGAGCTGTGAAATTGTGCGTCTCACTGACATGCACAGCCAATTAACTCCACGTTGTATCAACGGATACTATAATGCATGTATTATATCAAAACGCTGCCGAAATAACTAATGTATTCCACATAGTGCGTTCAAGCTAGGAAAATAAAATTTCAAAATAATCAAAGGCTTTCAGCCGGAACATTTCCATATAATAATGACAGATGACGGGAGTAATGCAGTATCGTATCCTAAATCTGACAAACAAGGATTGTGGCGGGTTATGCCTATACCTAACATGCCTAAGCTACCTGCGTGCTAAAGGCCCTGTCAAAGATTTCTTCTTTTTTTCCGTATACCTTCTGACGAGGGGGAGGGGGGGGGGGGGGGAGAGGTCAACGGGTGTCAGCGTCAATTCTCAATATAATTATATGAACAAAACAAACCTTAATGAAAGATTGTTAGACTTGATAAAGTATCTAGAACGAATGCACTGTAGGTTCCGGCAACTCACAGTGGACGAAAAAATGTGGTAACCCGTTCGAGGGAGTGTTGCGATATTTGTTTTTATCATTTCTTGAGCACAAGACCTCATTTCATATGAATATATGAAAAAATATATTTTCAAGGAATATGCTAACAAATAAAGAAGACCATATACGCATGAACACAGGTAATTAGAAAACTGGGTGAATTAATAATAATAATTATAATGAAATAATAATAATGATAATAATAATAATCATAATGATAATAATAATGATAATAATAATAATAATAATAATGAAAATAATAATAATAATAATGAAAATAATAATAATAATAATAATGAAAATAGTAATGATATTAATAATAATAATAGTAATGATAATAATAATAATAATAATAATAATAATAGTAATAATAATAATAATAATAATAATAATAATAATAATAATAATAATAAATAATAAATAATAATAAATAATAAATAATAAAATAATAATAATAATAATAATAATAATAATAATAATAATAATAATAATAATAATAATAATAATAATAATAATAATAATAATAATAATAATAATAATAATAATAATAATAATAATAATAAGATAATAATAGTAATAATAATAATAATAATAATAATAATAATAATAATTAATAATGATAAATGTTTTATCATGCATATCACCACATTGCGGTCCCTATATGCGCTTTTAAGAAAAGAGAAAGAGAAATGAATAATAGAAGGATCAAAGGGGAAAAGTATGCTTGTAAATTCAATTTTGAAATATCTAGAAAAACATATCAACTGCACTAATAGAGTCCTGTGCTTTAAAGAAAATAGAGAGAGAAGCAGAGAGGTGAGAGACAGAGACAGAGGGGAGAGAGAAGGGAGCGGTAGAAAAGTAAAATGAGGAAACAAAATAGAGAGAGAGAGAGAGAGAGAGAGGAGAGAGGGGAGAGAGAAAGGAAAAGTAGAAAAGCAAAATGAGGAAACAACCTGCAAAGATTCATAATTACACTGATAACAGCAACAAGACTGTAATATTGCAAATTACAGCACGCAGTCGTTTATTAGTAGTTAATTTATGTTTGATTTTTTTTTGTTCTTCCGTGTTCTTTATCTTTCTCTCTTCTTCTCTTCATTCTTAATCTTTCCTGCGCTTAGAAACATTGTTTTAAGCGCAATATAAATGTTATGTATTATTAAGACAATATACTTCGAAGGAAAAGAGAGAGAGCAGGAGAGAAAGAGAGTGAGGGAGAGAGGGGAAGAGAGGGAAAGTAAAAGTGAGAAATTTTTACAGTGAGAGAAGAGAAGAAAACCAGAGGGAGAGGGGATTATTAGAAAGTCATAAAGGAAGCAATTAAATATTGATGCGAATAGACCTGTTCACGAAGTTATTCAAATTTATGGATGTTTCTTTCCTTGGGACCTAGTAACGAGGTATTCCATTAACCTGTTATTAATGAATGAACTACAATTCTTGGAATCCAGTTTGCATACATTACTTGTTGCTATGTCTGACAAGCCTCTGACAAGCTTTCAGGTTGTCAAGAACAATATTTGTTTTAAAAGTAGGCATAAAATTTGAATATATGTGAACAGGTCTATTAATATTCGACGTGGTAATCCTTCTAAACGATTAGGATAACTATAATGCATCTGAAATTATTCATTCCATGATGTACGGGTAGCTTGTGCATTGTATTGCAGATATACCAAGATATCCATTATTGCCACGCATGCAATTATGAAAAAAACTTACAAATGACATATGAATTTGGGAAAGCATTGTCATGTATGCAATTCGTGTGTTCGATGCGTGACATCAATCATTGTCTTGCATTATTGAACCGGTGCGTCTGTGCAGGGGCGGATCCAGGATTTAAAAAAAAAAGGGGGGGGCACACAAATGCAGGGCTGTCAACTTTGAGGAACTGCTTGGAGGGAGAGTCGTATTTTTTTTCTTCTCGCCAGCCCTCGAAAAGTCGTTTAATGATGGAGGGGGGGGGGGGGGGGTCATCAGATTTTATTGGGTCTAGTTTTCTCCAAAATTCTCTGACGAGCAAAAAAAGAAGGGGAAAAAAGGTTCTCAGTTCTAAAAGGGGGCACAATAAAAAAAAGGGACACAATGTATACTTTTCTTTCAAAGGGGGGGGGGCATGGGCCGGGACTGCCCCCTCCCCCATAAATTCGCCACTGCGTCTGTGTGCAAAATGACATTGCACACATATTACGGTTGGAGAGAATTCTTCATTTTGTTAAGCATTTTATGAATTTATTATAATTATATTACTTGGGGTTTCATTGCATTATTAATATGTGCATATAAGGTAGGCGTGTGGGTAAATATTCCCTTTATCTAAGAAGTGTGCTAAAGTAATCAAAATAATAGAATGCCTTTTTGCATAATTTTACAAAATATCGTCTAACATAATACATAGGATTTTAGGATAGAAATCTAGGCAATGTCAAAATGATGAAAGTCATGTTTTCCCACCTCTTTCTCACAATACTGCTATGACATTTCCTTTCATTTCCAATACATTTAATAATTTTAATCCATTTCAAAGTAACATTTGTTTTCTTCCACAATCTTTTTTTTTTGGGGGGGAGGACCAATTTCCAAAATATTCAAATAATATTATACAAAGTATCATTAGCAAAGATCTTGTCAATTAATGGAATAAGGCGTAAATCCATTTGTAATAGTACGCCTGAGTACATGAGAAGAAGGGAAAAGTGGAACAGACGAAGAGCGGGAGAGAAGAGAAAGCGACTAGGAATAATGATTTGAAAATAAAACCAATTTGAATTGAATTGAATTGGAAAGTACTGCATTTACGTTATAGCTACGGAACTGGACAAAGGCACGTATATAGTATATAGGCAAGAGAATAAAGAGAACAGGTGAAAATTCGTGGGGAGGGGGGGGGGGGGTACTCGTTTATCAGAAGGTTCTTTTTTCCGAAGGTCCATAATTCCGAAGGGTTCGTAATTCCAAAAATGCAATAGAGCCATACATAACTTTTCGGAATTACAAACCTTCTGAAATATGAACCCTTTTTCATTTTAGGAATTATGAACCTATTTCATTTTCGGAATTACGAACCTTCGAAATTATGAACCTTCGGAAAAACGACATGTAACCGAAAATTCACCAGCATTCTCATTCTATATACTGGATACATACCGAATGGTTCATGCACTGGCGATATAATCGAGTTAAGGCACTGCAAAGACTATGTTCGAAATACTATGCACGTAGCTATCGAGGTTTTTTTTTCAATGAGAACCACAGGTCCTTCAAAATAATGACATGCTCTTTGCATTTTCCAGCTCATTGGCAAACAAACTCGACGAAGTAAATGTTAAAGGTTATATATAGTTCTCCGCTACGTCCATCGATGTACATGTTTATTTCTCGATCCATTAGGCTATGTAGCCATTCGCCATTGGCGTAACCATTTACATTTCTAATACATATCCATATATACTTACATTTGTCAACCATATTTTTTTTCGAGAGATGAACACCAATTACAACACCCATTGACATTATCTTCAATCTCTATTCTAATGATTGTTTTTGTTTTCAAGAGCCAAAGGTTTTTATTATCATGTACCATATACGGTCTTCCACCGGCTAGCTGACGACAATATCAAATAGAATGATGCATATAATAAATCTACCAAAGGGTTTCAACACTATAGACCAGAGTCCATATTCATAAAACCTTTTTTTTTTTTTGATTGATGCAAGATTTATTTCATTTCATTTTTTTTTTTTTAACTTACTAAGTTAGTTGACAACAAAATTGCATAGGCTACAGTACATGGCTAGCTTTCAACTAGGTATAGTAAAGTTTCATGAATATTGGCACACGGCTCTTTTTAGTGTGTGCTGATGGCCGTATAATATCTTGTCTAGAGTCTTTTTGGTACTGTTATTATCCAGCTATTCATCTTTAGCAGTTTTTATTTTAGTTCTAACTAAGGCGACACCGTTACCGTTTCTCTAATTTATTCAAGTATTATTCACTACGATACCAAATTAAAGTCATATTCCACATTTTCAACCAAAAAAAAAACTTCATCTAATATGTATAACTTCTCAGCTGAAAGCTTTATTAAACTGTTTGGTATGAAGCGAAATTATTATCAGTGAATATATTAATAAACATTATAACAGAAATTTACACCTTTGTCCTGTAACAAATTCTGTACATAAACTCCCTGGAATTATGTTGTCTTTTTGTCACCTTTAAATAGCCTTGTTTAAACCGTCTCTTCTACGAATTGGAATAAATATACCTGACACATAGGTAGAAAAAGTCGAAAGAGAAGTTTAGGATAATTCTATATACTCTCACATTAAACCCTCTCGTAATTAATATTTCACAACAGGGAACAATAAAAAAAAATTATATAATTTGCGATACTATGAGATTGAATTGTAAAGATACCATAATGTCTTATACCCTGCACCTGTATCTTACGTACATTTCAATATTGTGTTATGATATATGTATTTTGATTTACATGAAGGGCTACCTTGCTCAAATAAAACAAAATCAAATAAATCAGTCAAATCATAACTTGGCTTCTTATAACAAAGGATTCGCAAAAATGGCGAAAATTGATTGCTCTTTCTACTTTTGTTTTATAATCGGGATTTATCGATCGCTCTAAAGTGTTTACTATAAAGGCTTACAATTCAAGGTTAAACATTTTGTAAAGGCGGAGCGACCAAACAGTTGTGTCAATAAGCTAACCAACTTTTGATTTGTCCTAGAACGAAAAAAAAAATGTCATAATTTCATTTATGATAACTCGAAGGTTACACCATTTTCACACACAACTAACTACTGCAAAATATATATTTATATTTATTGTGAAGTTGAAGAGTGTGAGTTCCGTAGAATAACTTTTATCCGTTAATCGATATTTTTTTAAAAGCGAACCGAAATTTGAGGACCATCAAAGTTGTGGGTATCAGTAATTAAATCAGGACACAAATATATCAACCGAGCATTACACCTGCCAATCCTACAACCTCATTCTAAGTGGGTATCATGAAATCTGGACGCTTTGATTACGTTTTCGCTCAAGGCATGGGCGGAAATCCCGGGGGGGACGGGGGGACGCGTCCCCCCCCCCCCCCCCACTATTTGGAAGGTAGGGGACACAATATCAAATGTCCCCCCCACAATTTGTGGTCTTTTATTATGAAAAAAAATACATCATTCAAAACCGAAATTACCTACATGTACATGTATCCTCAAATTTCGAAATATATAATTTTCTTTTTGTAAAGAACTTGTGTATAAAAAAAAAAAAAAAAAAAAAGCACTTGCAGCGTACGACTCGAACTCGCTATGCAAGCCATGGGTATTTTACTCTATGATGCCAGCCAATAAATGAGTGACATCGATCGCCACGTGTCTAGGAGCTATCTATACAGAACGCTTACATCTACCTTAGACAAACTGATGAACATGCAAGAAATTTCTGTCATCCATTGAAGAAATAAAGAGCATGTTCCAGTGCCTGACTAGTTCTGTACTAAAGGATAAAAAACAATGAAATAGTACTACAAAGAGAAGAAAACATGGGATTGTGAAATGCATGTACTTTCACTGCTTAAACTTTCATACCACAATAACTAAGTTTCTGGTCATGGTTTCTGGTATATGTATTCATTTCGCAATTAGCATGTAAATGAAGAAAGTCAAGTGACTAAATGTGATACTATTTGACATATAAGATATTACTGCTAAAAAAAAAATGAATACAACCAAAATAGAGTATGTAAAGTGAACATGTGATAATTTGACTTAAGTTTTCATGTTTCTACTGACGGTGCTCAGTGCAATCCAAGTACATACACCTACATGTATATATGACAGTGCATTGCAATGCTGCATTTCTGTGTCACATCTGGACATGAAATTTCTGTCATCCATTAAAAAATATAGAGCATGTTTCGAGTGCCTGACTAGTTTTGTACTAAAGGAAAAAATGAAATAGTAAAACAAAGAGGGAAAAACATGGGATTGTAAAATACATGTACTTTCACTGCTTAAAGGCATTGATTAACATTGTTTCCAGTGAAAAAATCTGAGTTCTATGGTTCTGCTGCTTATTGGTGTCTTTGATAAGGTCTAAAAATGAAACCCTGAAAAAATTGTGCTTCAAAACTTTCATTAAGTGCTTTGAAAAGCCGAAAATCTATTGAGTAACCAGATTTACAATGCATGTGTTCCCCCATAGACGGTCGTTTTAATTATTATCGCCTACTATAATAAATAATCAAACCTCTGTTTGCGATCAGTATCTATAGGGTTTTGTTTATAATTTTTGTTGGTTTAAGAGTTTTTGAGTACATATGCAAGTATTCATATACATGTCTCATCTTGACATGAATTATTTTTAAATCAGGTGCTCACAATGTCTGCCTTTAAACTTTCACACCGCAACAACTAAGTTTCTGGTATTTTTTTATATTCATTATGCAATTAGCATGTAAATGAAGAGGGTCAACAGACTGAATGTGAAAGTATTTGACATATAAAATATTACTGCTCGAAAAAAAAATGAATACAACAGGAATAGAGTATGTAAAGTGAACATGTGATCATTGAACTTAAATTTTCATGTTTCCACTGACGGTGCAGTCCAAGTACATATATCTATATCAATATCTCATTTGTGAAATGGGAGAATGGTTTGCTACATTAGTGATTACAGCTTTTAAGTACCTGATGTACTACATGTATGTTTTATATTGTAGAAAACTGTTCAAGACTAGACTGCAAACGTTGCAAATGCTTAAGTTGTGAACTTGTAATCGATAAGCCGACGCCTTGTCTGCACACAATATTATGTATGTATATGAAGAGAGGTTATTCATGAAGATCAGGTTCTGACTTGTTAATTTCTACTATAATATTTAATTTGTAATAAAGTCGTACACTAATACAAGAAACGTGAGAGAGTTACAAGTGTATTAAGTATACAAATCTCATGCTGCAAAGCTAAGCCTGGCAATAACTGAAGGTACTGGGGAAGAGTGCAAAACTATATGCGAAATGAAGGATTGTACGTCAGTTTCATTGTTTATGCATGGAGGAGAATCTCTGAAAATTTCATACCAATCTGATTCATATTATCCGAGATATGAGTGAAAATATAAACAAAGAAAATAAAAGAAAATGAAGCGTTACAGTAATGCTCTCACACTATTATCATTAAATATATTCTTTTTCCACTGACTATTTTTCCAAAGCTTTGCCATAGTTGGGCTTCTGTGATACTATCTGAGATATTTCTTTGCCATTTCACTTCATAACTGAGCACTTTTGCATTCTTCCCTCCTACACTCTTACCCAGGACCTTTAACTTATAATCATTGGTCTTTCAATCCAGAGTACTTTTCTATTTTGTATGTTAACTATAAAGAGACTTGGTCTTATAGTAGACACTGTTTTACCTTTTTAACTGTTGAACAACTTTGTACTGAAGAATACACAGAACACTGGTTTCTTGATTATATTGTCTTTATTTACTAAGCAGCAATGAATGAAGAATATTCGCAAAATTTTCAGAAGAAAAGGTATGGGAATTCATGACGGCATTTAGCTGTAGACAAGAAAGGCAATCTATGTGCATCAACTATAAGGTATTGAAGGTCTACTTAAATAAAGATGTACAATTTGCTGACTTTATTCAAATTTTGTAGCGTAGATTGTTTATTTATTTGTGAGCTTACGTTATGTATCAATCATTTTATTTATTTCTCATTCCTTATTTATTACTGATTCGTTTACTAATAAATAAAACAAGTATCTAATAGGATGAATTAAGTACACTCAAGGAAGCAACTGTAATCAAACAAATTTAGAAAGGGACAGAATAATGAACTAAATGATTGTGATCGCTACCACAATCATGCTGACCAGGAAGAAGAACTGATTGTGTAGAGGCTGCCTTAAACATTGACAAATGAATATGTGGGAGAGAAATGGGGATGAAAATACCATGTTTGTTAACATTTAAAGTGCGACCGATGAGACTGAGCAAATGAGTAATAGAGACTCACAATTATTTTCTGGCATTCCTTTCGAGTTAGAATGTTTTCATTTATATTTATGCACGCACATTTATTCATGTACTGGAGTACTGATGGATCTAGGTAGAGGGGGGGGGGCGGTTACTCCCAATACCCCATGCGTGTGTGTGTGTGTGTGTGTGTATATATATATGTATATATGTATATATATATGTATATATATATATATATATATATATATATATATATATGTATATATATATGTTTATATATATATATATATATATATATGTATATATATATGTATATATATATATATATATATGTATATATATATGTATATATATATATATATGTGTATATATATATATATATATATATATGTATATATATATATATATATATATATATATATATATATATATATATATATATATATATATATGTATATAGGTGTGTGGGGGTGTGTGTTTGTGTTTGTTACTCTGCAGAACAGCAAAGTGGAAAACAAAAATGTGTCCCCCCACTTCTGAGGGCAGATTTCCGCCCATGGCTCAAGGGTGTCACTGTTTACAGTATAACGGGTCGCATTTATATAGTATTATCGAGTCACAAATACAAAACATGAATCGCTTGATGGGACACAAATTCCACCATTATGATCGCATTCGCAGGAAATCAGAATACAATGTATACAAATAACATGGTCGAAGCCGTTGAGAAAAGAAAATAACCATTTCTAAGCCATGCGCCGCATTGCCATAGAAATCATACTGAGATGGTTCGTACCATTGCAATAGATGATTCGCTCAATCTTATATTGCGAATGTTTGCAGTTTTACTGAATAACAGAATTATAGAAATGATATTCCTTTAAAAAGCGGTACACTTTAAACAGGGGCGGATCCAGGATTTTGTAGAAGAGGGGGCACAGAGCCGGAAAAGTACTCAATTAAAGGGGATTTTTTTTTTCATTGTGTACTAAAGGTATGCCAGTTGGGTTTCAAAAGGGGGAGGGGGCACGGGGGCAGGGGCTGGATTTCCCCCAGTGTAAATCCGCCACTGACTCTAAAAGTGACGACAGGAATATAAAGGTTAAGAGAAGGTCATTCGATCGATTTTGTATCTCTTTGAACAGATGTCGATCAATAATTGTCTTACAAACGAAATGGCTATACGTCTAGGCCTGGCCTTGTTGGAAGATGTATACCAGATGAAACACGTGAGTGTATATTGGTTTCTTGAGAATGTTCATCCGATATGTGTTTATGAAATGCAATATAGCAACAGAGTTAGCAATGATACATCTAAAAGTGGATATGCCATATGGTGTCACTTCAAAACATGCTCAAGAAATGTCAGCTCAAACCATCTCGAAACTTGTTGAAACGGATCCTCAATCAAAAATACATACCTGATAAAATTTATGCTCAACAGGGTTGACTAGGCTAATCCGAGTGTACGGAGATAAAACAGCATTCTCGTAAGAAGCTAGCTACATGGAGCTGAAGGGATGCTAAGTTTAGGCTCTAATGAGATGTAGATAGCAGTGGTTATCAAATTTATCGCTCTTGTGTTAGCCTCGTCTAACCCCGTGGTCGTGTAATGCATCCCCGCTGTGCCAGAGCGAGTGGCGTCGTGGCGCCCTATATGAGAGCGCACTTGCCTGCCAGAGTGTGTGTGGGGGCCGGGACATACACATCCTCCTTATTAGTCGCATTTACACGCCCGTGTTGTGTATGTGTGTGTGGCGTGAACGGGAATAAGAAATCTGTACGCCAAAAAAGATCAGCTATTATGCACGAACAAGTATGAATGCCAAAATGATATTATACTAGTATGATCGGTACCTATATTGGATGTAATGGCCCAGAAGATGATACCCATAATTCATGAAAGTCTAATCTAATTTGAATGCCGGATCGGAGAGCACGTTTTATATAATTCAGATTATTTCTTTTCACTCAGTTCTCTGTCAATCGAATGATTAAACTTATTATAGTTGAATGGATCCATTGTGCATTTTGAAGGATGACTTAATTTCAGGCTAGAAAGAAAAATGAAATCGTAGAAGATAAATTATATTTAATCAGGGAGATATTGTATAAAATCGAATACAACTTATCAGAAACTACCTCCTGTTGGGCATTTATTTATTTTACCTTTTTACATTGTGACATTTGGTTGATTTCTGTAATCACGTATTTCACTTTTCACATCATTCAAGAGCGATTTTTTTAAGGAGTTGTGTTCAATCCTTTCAGATCATAGTTTAGGAAATAACTGTTCAATGATTAAAATAATTTCGTATGAAGCACTTTTTCAATTCACACTGTAAACTCCTTTCTCACACACAGCTATAATCTATTACTGATGCTTTTAATACATGAATGTTTTTTTTTTCTTATTATTTTTTTTTTTTAGTTTAGTTTAGTTTACACTTTCTACTTTATGCGATGTATCCCCCCCCCCCCGCTTCTTCTTCCTTTTATCTTTGCTTGAAACATATGTTTATTGATTATATGTCCTTATATGTAAATGACTTTTTTGTGTTATCATTTTTGATGATATATACAGGGCCAGGGGCGGCGGAGAGTCTTTCAAAGTGGGTGTTGGGGGGGGGGGAACCAGCCAAAGAGGGCACTTTTGGGGGGGGGAAGGGGGCACCTACAAGGGGTGAACATTTAAAGCGAAAAAATGACTATTCTGTGACATTGGTATTACCCTACAGTCCAGTTAACATGATTAATACCTTATAAAGCATCATCTTCTTCCTTTTTATCGTTGTTCTGGATACTGCTTATAAGCTTCCCCAATTAGCAGTTTGTGTGATGGTCTAATGAGTCATGTGCGAGGGAGCGAAACGAGCGAGCAGACATTTTCAGACTTATTTCTAATGCTGAAGTCCTTTGGTTGAGCATTATTTATAGCGATATAATGAAAATGACAACAGTAAATTAATTGGGGGGAATGTCGAATTATCGTTTAATTCGTACATTAACCTTGTCGTTTTTCTTTAGGATAACATCGATCTCACCTTACTTTATGCGATCTACATTACTATAAGAGCTAACGAGCGTAGCGAGCGAGTTTTGGATAGATTTTCAGAAATATTGCCCTTACTTGGTGTAAATTATGCGCACGTTCGAGCGAGCCTAGCCGAATAAGAAATCCTTTGCTGTGGGGGGGGGGGGGGGTAGACATCATGCCCCTCTTGCCTCCAGCTCAACTGACTTACATTGCAGTGTGTGTACCTGTTACTACATAAAGCATAACGATAAAGATAAGCAACAAGATGTATATTGGTGTAAATATTCATAACAGACCGCTTCGGTAATGTATGCAAATTTTTTACATACCTTTCAAACAAAGGTTGTTCTTGGCAACCTGAAAGCTTGCCGGAGGCTTGCCGGACATAGCAACAGATAATGTATGCAAACTGGATTCCAAGCATTGAGGCTTATTTATAAAAAGCAGGTTAATGGAATAGCTCGTCACTAGGTGCATGCTCAGAGAATTATGTGCATAAATTTGTATACATTACAGAAGCGGTCTATTGAATGACATACCAATCCACAACAACCACAACAACCACAACCACGCAAAAAGTTTGGAATAGGCCATTTTTGTAATTTACATGTATTTAGATTTAGACAGGTTTCCCTATAGTGACATACCATTACATTCCCTTGTAAAAAGCTATTCTTTTCCATAAGTCGAAATCCGAATAGACCCCTTCTGTAATGTATACAAATTTATGCACATAATTCTCTGAGCACCTAGTGACGAGCTATTCCATTAACCTGCTTTTTATAAATGAGCCTCAATGCTTGGAATCCAGTTTGCATACATTATCTGTTGCTATGTCCGGCAAGCCTCCGGCAAGCTTTCAGGTTGTCAAGAACAACCTTTGTTTGAAAGGTATGTATAAAATTTGCATACATTACCCAAGCGGTCTATTGCATGTAGACGTTATAAGGTTGGACAAACATTTTGGCTTGCCCAACCTAACAACACTTAATATATGCAATCTGCATTCTGACTATTGAAATACAATGACTTGTAACAGGTTTATGTAGTAGTTCATTAGGAGTTTGACAAAGAGGTATGAAGCATTAAATTTGAATGCATTACGAAAATGGCCTATTAGAAAACTTTTTAAGAAGTTTTAAAACAGCTAGACCCTAGGCCTAAATGATAATTTTGGAAATACATGTACAACAGTTGCTAAAAACTCACTATGTCACTCGAAGAAGACGGTCTCGTAATTAACACTTTGTTATTTTTTAAAAGTTGTAATCATTTCTAAACGTGATAATGTAATGTATAACTATATATATATATATATATATATATATATATATATATGTATGTGTGTGTGTGTGTATGTGTGTGTGTGGTGTGTGTGTGTAATTATTTTGAATGTTGGACGGAAGGAGGACATACACGATAATATCACAAACAGTTTTAAAGAAATTATATTCATTATTACAATTGCCCTATATACTTTGAATTTGCACCTTTCAGGTTTTAATCTATACCTTGTTCAGTTAAATTGTACTGTGGTTGTTTATTTATGGTGGCATGTTATGGAAATATATAATTTGTATTGTGTTTATTGCTATGTTGAATTATATTGTGTAATTAATGCTCAATTTGTAACTATTCGTTTTGAAAAACTGAATCAAGGAATAAAAAAATTATGAAAAGAAAAAAAAAAGTGTGTGTGTGTGTGTGTGTGTGTGTGAAGAGAGAATGATGGAACAGAATGAAGCAGGTCACTCGGTGTATTTACAAGCTTTCGGCTCCTGGCCTTCAAATTTATTTGCTAAATCAAACAGAATGAAACAAATAATAATAATAAGCAACTTAACAAAAACTAAAGACAACAGAACAGAATTATCATAAAGCTGGCAACATATATCAACAGGAGTAAGTGAAATTGAAAGGATGTTACTCGTCAAAACAAAACTAAAGACAAAAGAACAGAATTGTTAAAAAGCTGGCAACATAAATCAACTGGAGTAAGTGAAATAACGAAAATGGAACTCAATAAAAACAAAAGTAAGCAAAGTAAACAATTACCTGACTTTTAAGTATAAACTAAAAAAACTATTAATTTCAAGCCATCATAATGAGATTAGCAGCAATGCGTAGTGAGTATCATTGCACCTATAGTATATGCTAAGGGCCATACAAGCCTTTTGATAACAGTCCTGGATCTTTCTTCTTTCTTTTCTTTTCTTTGTTTCTTTGTTTGTACATCTGTAATTGTATGTACATGTGCATAATTTCTGCACATGCATGTGTATCGTTATTCATTGTTTCAATGTTGTAGGCGCACCTAACTCAAGCTTTTGCTTTTCTGTGTGTGCCCCCATCCACATTGTTACCAGAACCACATGTATTTAGTCTTCAGTCTTTTGTACGACTACCTTTATTTTACTCTGTAGTTTATTATACAATGTTCTGAATGTTGATTGATTGTTTAATTGAAGATGGAAATAAATGTTCATTTTGAATTTGAATTTGAAGGTCGAAGCAAATGTATATGTAGTCTCATGTGTAATGTGTAGGTGTTCTGTGCAATAATAGTTACATGTAATACGGACATCATGTAGAGGGCGTTTACTACACAAGTAAATAAATGGGTGCGTCCGACCGGTTAAGTTGCTTATTACTATTATTTGTTTCATTCTGTTTGATTTAGCAAATAAACTTGAAGAAGGCCAGGAGCCGAAAGCTTGTAAATACACCGAGTGACCTGCTTCATTCTGTTCCATCATTCTCTCTTCACATATCTAAATTTACCGTAACATGGTTCAACCGAACGGTACACACATCCACACCTCTCTCGCTATATATATATATATATATATATATATATATATATATATATATATTTATATATATATGTGTGTGTGTGTTTGTGTGTGTGTGTGTGTGTGTGTGCGTGCGCGCGTGTGCGTGTGTGTGCGCGCGCGCGTGTGTGTGTGTGTATTTAAAGATTATCTTTGGATTCTTTGTAATGTTTTTTTTTTCTTTGACATAACGTGTATAATTATCTAGTGTAAATTTAAATAAGACAAGATTGTAATTAAAGATAAATGTTTTAAAAGCATTTCTATATGAATGCATGTAGTCATCGAAACATTCATGAAACATGAAAGTTACATACCACTGTCTTTCCTTAGATCACTGATGACTGACAGATGACGTCATTGCAGGAATGAGATTGGGGGCATTTGGGGGTGGAGCTTATAGTATGTTTGAGAAAATGATTTTAAAAATATTTTAAAAAAATTATGAAACATATTTAGATGTTTGAATAACAAGATATAAGTTGTATGCAGCCCTGCACATCAACAGAAATCAACTTGCATTTGGTTTGCAGGGGACCTTTAAACAGTATCCTCCTTCTATTTTCTACTTCCGCCTTCATCAGGGAGGTCTTTACTTGCATTTGTGCTTACTCAAGGAAGATAAAAAATGGGCCCTGCCTGATTTTCGGCTGAATTTATTCTAATGATATTGAAATGAGGGTATCGTTATGTATTATGTTGATGTTCATAACTTCCCTTCCCTTTTTTTATTTTTTATTTTTTATAGTTCTACTCGCTTTGTGTCCTGTCAGGTTCGTTATCCGGTCAGCTCACTAGCAGTAAATCAAACAAATAGACCTGTTCACATATATATTCAAATCTTATGCATACTTTTAAAACATAGGTTGTTCTTGACAACCCGAAAGCTTGTCAGAGGCTTGTCAGACATAGCAACAAGTAATGTATGCAAACTGGATTCCAAGTATTGTAGTTTATTCATTAATAACAGGTTAATGGAATACCTCATTACTAGGTCCCCAGGAAAGAAACATCCATAAATTTGGATAACTTTGTGAACAGGTCTATTGCACGCAATAAATAATGAATCTTTCACAAGATATAAAGTGACAAACATCATCTAAATTTGGCAACTATTCATCGTAGTTAATGCTCCTTGATGCACAGTATTGTAAGATCCAACAACAAATTTGACAGCTTTACTTTTTTTCGCACACATAATTATATACTATACTATTAAACACTTTTCAGTGATACCTGGTTCACACATTAATAATAATGTTAATCATAGAGGCAGGAGCGGCGATGGCCCAGGGGACGGCCGGGGGGGGGGGGGCATCCCCCGGAAATTTTGAAGACTGAAAAAAAATTGTATCGTAAATAATGAGTAAAGAATGCAGCCCCTGCAGGCCCTCAAGTGCTCTAAAATGCAAACTTTCACTAATCAAAATGGGAAATTTTCTCGCTGGGTCGCTACGCTCCCTTGCATGCTAATACTCTAAACTGTACAATATTGCTTGAGATCTCTAAAACGTATGTATTATTAAATCAGAGATTCCCCTGTGCAAATACAGGCGACAATGTTAATGCCATATTGGACCCCGGTATTGCAGGGTCAGCAAATCAGGGGGACGGGCCAATATTCAAGGTTTGTTCCCCCCCCCCCCCGAAAATTAGATATAGGCCTACCCGATCTTGAATTTGCAAAATAGTAAATATAATATTTACTGAGGAATTCGTCAAAATCCAAAGTCATACTGAAAAATGCAACTTGAGAGGGAAAAGCATATTCCCCCCCCCCCCGAAATTTTTAAGACTGAAAAAAAATTGTGTAGCAAATAATGAGTAAAAGTTGCAATACCCTGTTGTATACCGTATTATATAGGCTATGCTAAGTTTCACTATTCAAAATAGGAAATTGTATCGCTCGGTCGCTACGCTCCCTCGCATATGGGTACTTGAACCTTTAGTTTGGGGGAAGGGTGAACCATCACAGACGCCCTCCCTCCCCCCGGCCGTGACAAGAAATCGTCGCCCCTGCATAGAAGGTTCTTGATGAGCGCCCAGTCTGTTGATGAGTCTTGAATTTTCAGTGAATTTTCGCCCATTGACCATACACTTAACGCAGATGGCGCCAAATAAAATTGATCGAATAAGAAGCCGCCCACTTCCGCATACAGCAAATTGCCACAGTGATTTGTGAGGAAATGGTGTTTTAAGTTTACGTGTGTCTGAATGGTAACCTGTATGAGCTGTTCCCAATCAAGATTTGATTTTGCCGTAAACACCACCATTAGTGGCGGTAGCCACCTTAGGAATTGATACCTTGGAATCTACTGCTGTTCTGGAGTAGGTATTTTTGGAACCAAGAGGAAAAATGATCAAGAAGGACGTTATGAGGCGGCAAATGAACCGCCTGAGACAGCGAGCGAACCAGAATTTGGGAAGGTAAATTTACACATGAGTGAACGTGTGGGGTCCATTCACTGAACATGCTGAACTGATAATGTAACATGCATTATTGACATTGTGATGTATAGATCTAACTTTACATGTAATCAAGATAATTTCAGATTTGTGTTATATTACTTGTAGTCTTACTCTTAGGCTTGAATTAGACCACTCACACATATGCAAGGTTATTGTAGATTGTGGAATTACAGTTTCTAGACCCTAATCTAGGTCTTGAAATGTTGAAATTTTCAAAATTACTTCTGTCACCTGTCTGTGCTAATCATATTACACATCATATCAAATGATTTTGAATTTAAGTGTTTTGAAATGGGTAATTAATGCGAAATTCAACACAAGTATTTGCGATCAATTCAACTCTCTGACTCTGGGCTCACTCGGCCGCGATTTTCCGCGAAGGCCGAGTCCCTAGTGCCGAGTTAGCCCAGATCCCTGGAAATGATATTATTGTGAATGAGCATGAGCTGAGCCGACAACTGAATGCAACTTTTTCATTGATTTTGCATCTGACTGGAAGTAAAATGGATAATCATGATCATGAATTTTTACTGATTTTAAAGATTATCTATCTTAGTCTAGATACAGGATCTATCACTCACATCATCATGTATCAGTATCATGATCATGATCATGATGATAGGATTCTAATGTAAGGTTAGAATCTTCTTCTTCATCTTCTGTATACTCTGCCTCCTTCACTTCTGAAGATTCTTGCAGATGAAAGGGGATGTGTGTGTCACAAAAACATGGGGTGCTGAGTGTCCTATTTACATAAGGTGCAAGTAAAAATCATCCAGTTTTGGTTTAGCCACTGCATTTCGTCAGGAAGTATAGTCAAGGATTGTAATTCCGAACAGATTGTATTACCGAACGTGTAGAGTTAAGCGCCTAAAATGGGTTTTCATACGCTTGGGATTACGCGTATGAAAACCACACTATTGAAACAAAAGGTGTGTCTTTTTCCCATAGGTTTCACACGTTCAGAAATACAGTACCTTTTTCAAGGGACCAAAACGCCGCGTCGTTGGGAAGGGGTTCACTCGGAAGGGAATATCGTATTAAATCTACGTTGTCTTTTTAAAATTCCATCAACTTCTTTTTCTGTAGGACTTTGAGCATTCATTATGTAAGTTTGACAGATATTCGTTTGATATTTAATTTTCTGTCGTTGATTTTCTGAAAAGTGTTCGGACACTGGATCAACCACCATACACTAAACGTTAGACAGAAAATCCATCTGGTTGGTGGAGTTTTATAGTGTACATGTACATTGTATTTTGTTGTGGCTCATTGGCTGAGCCAGACCATAGACATCTCACACGTCTCAGCAGAGCATATTGTCAATTGATTATTTTTTTTGTCCGACGTTGGGTATGGCTGGAGTTCCCAAGTCTGCGCATAGACCACTCATAGGCCCTTGCCTATGTGGGACTATGTCCAGCATTCACTGTTGCAGCAGTCAAAAACAGACAACAAAATTGCTCTAAGCAAGATTTAATTTCATAAATTTGCTAGATTACCTGATCCAGGGACTCTTCAACTCTTACTTGCCACAAATTTGGGGATTCAGAGTTGAAAGTGAAATTTTAAATAATTATTTTCCTTTCATGTATGAATGATCTAGACTAGAAAAGGGCCTACTGATACACATAAAAGCTATTGAAGCCTATTCACCTGTAAAAGCTAGTCTGGAGTACCGGGGGGTCGTTTCATCAAACCGTCATAACGACAAGATCAGCGACATCTCGACGCTGTCGCTCAACTTGTCCGCTAACCGTTTCACAAAGCCGTATTTGCGAAGATCAGCGACAACTTCCCTGACAAGTGACTTGTCGGTACTCCAAACCTGTCATATCTTTTTAGAACGCCATCACAAGCCAGCTTTTAGTTAGTCTATGGGCTGCGAAAAAATGAAAAATGTAAGTTAAGAGAAAATTATTTCCTGATCTCCAAGCACATTTCTTTATCATTCTTTTTATCAAATAGTTTTACTAATGTTTTTATTTAAATATTTTACAGACGGACAATATGTTTTTATGACTTCTTGACCCCCAACAAGTATGTGAGATTAATATTAAAAATACCCACATCGGTCTACCATAGAAAAAGCGTCTAAAACGGAACAGTCTGTATATACAGACCAATTTAAACGACAACAATTTATCATGTATGTATTTTACCTTTATTTTTCCCTTTTCACGCAATACTTTGATATAAACAATATTAAATGTATTCTTTATAACTGAATATTAAAAATTGGGTCATAAAATATCTTTATATAATCATTTTCTCTAAAGTGTACACGATATGGGTCTTCTTTCCATAATTAGTCAATTACGGTATCCTCTTATTTACAAATCTAGATTCGTACATCGCAAATGCATCCTCAAGTTTTCTCAATTTTATAAATTCCAAGATGCCATAAGTAACACATCTTTTCATGTAAACGGGATGTTTGTATCACCAGTATTAATTTTCGCTGCCTTTTTTGACATTTTGGAACAGTTTGGAGAAAACTGAGCCTCAAAGTCTGTTTGGGTAATTGACGATAAATCCAATGGACTGTGGTATAGACTATGTTTTTTAGCCGATGAGTATCGATATCATTGAGTTGTCGTTTATCATGTCTTCGTGAAACAGTTTGTCAAGTCCATGACATTTCCGTAGATCGCCGACAAAGTTATGACTGTCATGGAGTTGATTTGATGAAACGACCCCCAGGTTATCTTCAGATAAGCTTGTACATGTATAAGTGCGCATAGACATAAGTGCACATAGACATAACTGCGCGATTCTGATGAAATAAACCTGACGAACATAAATTCTTCATGCTTATTGTAGCATTCAAAAGACGAGTCAGAATATTGACAAAGGATCATATTTTAGTGATTAATATAAGCTGCAAAAGTTGTCTTTCATGTAAAAATATCGAACTGTGTGTAAAATGGATGAGTGCACAGACATGGGGCACTGTTGTTTTGCAGCACGTCAAAATGACACAGCCGTCTTTTCATATGAAAACGAAGTTCTTTCTTTTCAAATTTTAGGAAGATATTTTTCCAGATTTACTCTAATATCAAGAATAATATGAGATTAAGCAATAGAGAAATAGAAAAGAATTTCTTGACCAATTTCTAATCAAATTTTAGGTGTGCAGAATTGGGGCTCCCCTTTATACAATGATGAGAAATGGATGACATTGACTGAATTTCTATCTATAATAGCAAACCCAAACGATACTCTTTTAAAAATGCTCAGTTGCTTTTTTAAAAAGTTTTGAAGTTTGATGATTTTATGCATCACACTGTCTGTATGTATGGCTAGAGTGCCCAAATCTGCGCACACGCCTAACTGCGCCGTTATGATAAAACAGAACATCAACTTTTCATCTTTATTACATGTATAGCGATGGGTATTCATGCAAAAAACGATTCAAAATATTGAAAAAAGGTCTTATTTCAGACAAGCCTATGGACCCTCTGCCATACATGTCCAGGGCCCTGTTTCATAAAACTTGTTATCAGTAGCAAGTTACAATAACAGTTATAAGCTACTGAAATACTTGCATCTGATTGGCTGAGAGCAAATTTGTCATAGGGCAGTTGTTATTGATACATTGTAACAAGTTTTAAGAAACGGGGCCCAGATGTCTTTGAGCAAATGTAGGGGATTGTCTGTTAGCAATTTGAGCTTTGTGCTGAGTATCTTTAGCATGGAGTTCACGTTAGTAATCAGACTTAAAGCCCGGTCACACAGCGCTTTACGGCTTAATCACGGCCAAAACCCGTCAAAAAATGGTCTCCCGTGAAGCAGACGATGTTGTTCGCGTTGATGTCGAGTTTAAGACGAGCTACGGTCGATTTATAGACCTGGCAGGACGCAGGGAAAAATCGGAACGGTGTCGGACGTGGCAAAAAGTTTTGAACTGCTCAAAATTTTAGCCCGCGGACAACCACGGGCGGCACACGTGGTAAAGACGTGCAACACACGTGAAACACACGTGATAATCCGTGTTCCGGCAGTGATTAAAACTTGGGGAGACGCGGTAAGACGCGAAAGTTTAGCGGTCTGTCACGGGCAGAGCACGGTCATCGGACGCGTGTTACGCGTTGGTATCACGGGAAATAGCGTGTGTTTAGCGGCTTATCACTGACAAATGGATTGGGCAGTGCTATGGCAGTGGAGTGCCCGTTTTACGTCTGTGCTCAACACATGATTGGCAGTGCTACAGCAGTGGAACAGCCGCCGACGGCCATACCCCGAACAAAGCACGGCCAAACCAAAATTGACCAAAAATTACCACTTACAACCACGTCCACCAGATTTTCATAACTTTTTGTACGTGATTTAGACGTGGAGTGCTGTGTGACCGGGGCTTAAGGAAGGGGGTACAATGTACATGTAGTAGTTTCAATTGATCAATGAAGTGCACCAGCATGTTGTCTAAATATAACTACATGTAACGTTTATACAGTAGCTTGTCAGTAGAGGTGTTCAACTATTGGAGACTGTTTCCTATTTGGAAGACTCTCTATTGTCAGAGACTTTTGTCAACACTTTTGGTAGCCTACATTTAGAAGACAGTGTCCCATTTAGGAGACCAATTTTCTTTGTTTACATTTGCTGCAAAATGAAAGTTTGATTAGCAGATTCCTCATGAGAAATTACCCCTTTTGACAGTCTACCATCTTCTTTTGTTTTCATAACATTTTTTGTTTTGATCTACACACAAAACAAATAGGCTTCTGATCTCAGTTGGGCAAAAATTTAGCAGAGAGAAATTGCCTTGTTAGTGGTGTTGTTTCTTTTTTACTTCTGTAAGCTAAGTCTCCAATATGGGAGACAGTCTTCCACATAGGAAACAGTCTCCAATATCGGCTGTGCACCTCATCTGTTTACAGAGATCTATTTTGGTTTTAATGTTCCCCTGGCAAAGTCAACTCATATTTGAGTATAAAAGTATTACATGTACGCAACTCAGGCTTCATGACAGGTCGTTTTGTCCATTACTTCTGAGTTAGCCATACCTTAGCAAACCTTGTACTATATTATAAAAATCAAATATCTTTTTAATTTTTTTTTTTCTTGACAGATTGTAGGTGTGGCTATGAAGGCCAATTCTAATGTGTCATGTGCATTTACATGTAAAGTCATTTCTTTAGCAGAGTGAAAATGAAACTAAAAGAGAAACTTATTGACCTGCAATTTAATTGTGTTAATCTCCATGTTCAGTTACCTTTATGGGAGACCACAGCTTATTTATGGCGAATTCATCTATTGACAAATTATGCACTTTGTTTTGTCAGCTTCACAGTCTAGTGAGTAGTACATGTACATGTATATCAGGTCCGTGGGCTGACACCAGAAAGACCAAGCCTGTAGGTTTGGCCTCAGTCAAGCATGGTTTACCTTCTGTGAATACTGAGTAGTCCAGGGGCTTCTTGTTACTGTATTATTTGTGTGCATGAATTTCTCAATTTTAAATGTTATTTTTGTTAGGTTAGTTTTCTTTAAACTCGCCATTCACTTACAAATTTCTAAACAGAGTTGCATAATAGGGCCTACTTGGTGGGGGAAAAAAATGTATTGATACATACATACATGTACATGTATGTTGCATTGGCAAATGGCAAGACAATTGTAATGATAATGTCCTTAAATTATGACATATACACGTACACACATTTACATACATGTACATGTACATGTACGATATAAAATCATGGGATTCCGGGGGGCGTTTCATCAAGTGTCTTGTTGGTGATTTTTACCGACAAATTTGCTCTCAGCCAATCAGATGCAAGGATTTCAGTAGCTTATGACAGTTGCAACTTGTCATTAATGACAAGTTTTATGAAACAGGGCCCCCTGATTTGTATCAGGTGGCATCAATCACTTGCATTAATTAATTCAGTTGTCCAATTCCTGATAATGCATATCACGTATATCAGAGGCTAATAACTAGTAAAAAACTAGGTAGACTGCGTACAATACATTGTGTAGCGATCAATATTACTGAAAGATTACTTGTGAGAATGTGTATCGTGAGACATGTCTCAGCTGCCTGACAGTTTGTTGGAGTTTGTTTGAAGTTGTTACAGTGTACATGATCAGTACATTTTTTTTTTTAATGTGTACATGTAAGACCTGCTGTCAAAAATTTTGAATTCCATTTTTGGTTATTAGTATCATAAAACACCTGTTCTTGGTGTGAAATTCTATGTAAGAACACAAGATAACCTGACTTTGAGTATTATGTCATGTACTTTATACATGTACACCCTATTCAAAGGATCATCATCACTCCCATGTACAGTATGCAAGGTTTAACCTTGCACACCAAACCTCTCTACCACCCAGTGAAAAAAATAAGCGGGAGCTAAGGGCGATTAGCTCCCAAAACTCTTGAAAAAGCCACCGTAAATGAAAAAAGAGCCACCATCAAATAATATTTCTGCCCATGGGTCGTAGTGCATTAAAATCTCTGAACACAGTAGGTGGACTTTGAAGTAGCCCTTGCGAAAGAAATTTTAATTTTCACACTGCTACCACCTGGACGTGTGTGTTCTTGATCTCATATGAGAGTTTCACATGAGCAACAGCACCGGCCAAAACAGCCAGGAAATTTCCCTTGATCAGGATGATAGAGATTCAGATGAAGGAATTGTCCGTAAATAGGATATTTTATCGTCCTAAAATGTAAAAAGGTAGAATTTTCCCAGAATTTTGCAGATTATTCTGGTGTTTTTACCTATGCAACTTAGAGGTTGACCACTGCTGAAATTGACATTGCCCCACACAGGTATGGTTCTGTGAGTACACCTACATGTACATATAGATGTACATGTATACTTGTAGAACTATACACCTCACTAATTTTGGGGTTAGAAAATGAGTATGTAATGTAAACATGCATACAATACAGAATACAGGAAGTTGTATGTATCATGTGATGGGGATTTCTCTTCAAAACTAATTTTCATTTCACTTCCTTGATTGTTTTGTTCATATTAATTACTTCTTCATAGCTTGCTGTAAAAAATTGTGAATCACCTGGTACATGTACATTTAGTGTAGATACTTGAGCAGGGCTCGACAGTAATAGGTGCCCTGGACGCGGGACATGTATGGGTGCCTACATGTACATGTATAATCTGAATCCGGAGCCCCAAAATTTCTAACATGGGCTCATGTATACAGACCCTAAAAATTCCTTCTGGTGCCCTGCACTGCTGGCTTGCTACAACCATAAAGCTGCATGTACATTTACCTCCATTTAGGGGTGGATACAGGATTCTGTAAAAGGGGGGGGGGGTACAATTCTGGAAAATATCTGACAAGCTAATAGAAAGAGCAAAAAAGTAAAATTTTCAGGTGCCTTTTTGGATCAAAGACTTGAGAAATGGGACACATTTTTTGGAGGTTGTGTACTTAGGTACAGTACGTAAGGTACATGCCAATTACTGTAAGTTTGAAAGGTGTGCGGGGGGGGGGGGGGGCACAGGGCCACAAATACTTATGCATGTACTTTTCTACTCATTTTGTCCATGATGGCAATTCACATCATGTTTTGAGATCACAGATTCTATTTACTATCCTACATGTACATTATTTAGGAGCAATATTTGCCTGCGTGCAAGTGATAAAAGTTGGTCCCGTACAGTACTTGTATGATACCTTTTTTTTTAAATTGAGAATGTACATCTACTTGTACATGTAGGGCACCATTTATTTAAAGAATGGATGTGAATTAAAAAGATGATACGACTATAACTATCAGATCACTCAAATTAAAGCTGGGCAGTATTAAAGTGAAAATCCTCACAATCAGTTCATCTACATGAATATTAGTCATTTACATGTAATGTGTAGTGACCCATTTCTATCTTATTTATGAATACTGAGATCTGCTGAGAACCTTAGAGCCAGAAGGGCTTTAGCCTGCAAATAAAATGAGAGAATGCCCTTCTTACCCTTGAAACATGAAACTTGACCATGTTTCTCTGAATAGAACTGGAGCTGCTGTAATATTGAACTTTGGTGAGGTCAGTATTATGTCCTTATAGAATAGGTGCAGTGAACTTTAATTACTCTGTTCACGGCTTTATTGCAACAAACGAGGGGCCCTTTCGACACCTGATATTCCAAGGTCCTTTTTACCACAAAAGTTGACCGCATTTACACACAGTATTTTTAGTGAATGGGAAAGTTTCATGGCACAGACAACAAAACAGTGGACCTACATGTACAATGTAAGAAAAAAGAACAAAACAAACAAACAAAACCTGGGTATTGCTTCTTGGATGTCTATCATAGTACATGATGCTTGTTGTTAATTATTATTTATTATTAAGTATTTGGCGACACCTGGGAGGGGAAAAGCGAACTGAATCACTGTAACCCTTAGGTCTCTCCTCCAGATATAACTGATTGGGATGTGCAGGTGTGCCACTACACCGGGGTTTTCCCCCTACTCGTCACGTAATACAGTGTATATTATTTTAAGCATTGTTGTTTTCATGATAACCCCTGCCCCATCGCCCCCCCCCCCCCCCCAGAATTGCATTCACCACTGTAATAACAAATTCAATGTTTTACATTGATACAGGGAAAGAATAATATTATTATCATACCTTCCAGAATATACATTCAGCTGTTTTTCTTGATTTGGTTGGGAAAGCAAAGTGAAGGCCATGCATTTTTATTGATGAATTAATCCACTTTTGAAATTAAATGAATAAAAAATGTTATATCCTCCTTGAGAAAGGAAGATGTTAATTGCATGTATCCATTCTTTTACGGATGGGTGGTTGTCTGGTTGATATCAATTTTTTTCACACACTGCCATGAGAAGGTTACCATGATTAAAGAGAATACATGAGACTTGAAAGTAACCCCCTTGGTTTGAATGCCAATGACCAGTGATTTAATGGCCATTTGATATAGAAGAGCAGTCTACACTTCAAGCTTCCTGGTTATGAGTAGTACTTACATGTAAAGCCTCTTCGTTCACATTGATATAGAATGTTGTTGGATCTCTCAATTTACATAATTCTGATGTTCAGTTTTACCATTAATGAAATTTCAAGGGAAATTTTTTTTTTATAGTTTAAATTCAGTGTTTCATTATCTAATTTAAGCCCACATATACATGTACAGTGTACATGTACAGTGTACATGTGTATCTTCTTTGGAAACCAATTTCTCAATACATGTACCAACCAGCAATACTTACATGTACATATACTTGCATCAGTTTTAGGAAAGAAAGTCTTTAGAGCTTATTCTTAATAGTCCTAGTATACAATATTTTGGGGTGGGATATACTGTCCACCATCTTCAAGTAGCAGGACTGTTAGCACTCACTAGCACTCACTAGTGCAAAAAGTGCAAAAAGTGCATTTCGTGTTATGATTTAACATACATGTATATCCTTTTTTTTTTGGGGGGGGGGTGTAATTTGATATATACTGTAGTGCTGCAAATGATAATACATGTAATAAATGTACACATTATAGGGCAATGCAATCCATTTCTGTCTGTGACTTTTTGTATCTTTGAAAACAAATTCTAATCTTCATATCGGTAACAAATAAACAAAATGCAAAATGGCAAAACACTAAATATACATTTAACTTTTTTTTAGTGCTACACTAATTTGTTTTTGTGCTTGCAATAAATCTGGGTTTTTCTCTCCAAGCCATGTATTGGTATTCAACAGTAGTAATATAATACATACACGTTGTAGGTCCTACATGTACTGTACATGTAGGTCTACCCAGTTCATTATTTTTTTAATTTTTTTTTTCAAATATGATTTGATGAGTCATAAAAAAGCAGTCACTCATGACATGTGGGCTGAGCGTGTAGGCATATTTATGTCAAAGCACATTAATGTTCGATATATGGAAATTAAGGTCTCTGCAATCTGCATTTCATGCCAGCATACACTGTACACGTAGACCTACATGTACATGTACATCTGGGTATCCACTATCCAGTACATGTATTTAGCACAGTCTGTACAGAACTTAAATTCCATTGCTATGGTAAACAAAAGCATGTAACTTTAGTCTTTGTTTTTCCGTGATTGGCTCATTGTGGTTGGAAAATAATTTCTTTGATATGAAGTATCATTCTTTTCATGTCTACAGTACATTCAGTTCCACTATATTAACAACTTCTAGAATCTTTTAAATTGCAAACATGAAGATACCGTGCTTTAAAAAAAAAATCCAATTTCTAAATCAAAGCAACTTGCAGGAAATGGCAGCATCATTAGGGACACTGATTTTCCGCGATCACGGAAAACGGACGGAATTGACGGAAATGACCATTTGAAACGGAAAATGCAATTTGGAACGGAAAGTCGCAGAAAACCCCTTTCACCTCAAAATTTTTCATTTTTTCAAGAATGAAATCGTAAAACTTACAATATTCTTGTGATTTGTTATGCAGTGAAAAAATATCGGGCCTAAAATCATGGTTAATAACTCCGAATACTTAGCGATATTCGTCAGATTCTTCGGAGACAGGGCGCTGCCATTTTGTTTTGCTAGACCAATGGAGATCGTGACACAAAAACACGGTACAATATAGGAGCAGCAAATCCCTATTATGCAAGCTAGGCGCATACTCATGCGGCCGGGAGGGAAGTAAGGCGGGATTGCCGTACACAGCCAGCACATTTTTAGTAAAGGGGCTGGCGGTGCGCCTAGTATTACGTAGACGTAAACTAGGCACGCACACGCCAGCAGCGGGCGCTAAGTGCGGCAAGATTGTACACACGCTGTTGTACAGTTTGAAGAAGGCTGGCGTGTGCGCCTAACATCGATCGATGACATGACAGCCAAGACTGAAATGTTTTCGCGACGGTGCAATAGATCGAGTGCTCAGAAATCGTGAGAGTTCTGTGCATCATGTTGAAATAATCTGCTTCCTGGGTAATACACAGATTTTCATGATTTGTCATGTAAGATCCTTTTTGATCCAGTCATGATTATGAAATGCAAGTCGAATACCTGAATTTTAACTGACTCTGTAATGTTAGAACATTTGTACCGGCCTACAAGTTCATGTTTGTACGCAAATCTTAATGTAAATGGAATTAATTTTTTTCATGTGTACAAAGTCTATGGCAAAACGGAATTTACGTTTTTCAGCCCATCTGAAACGGAATTCCAGATTTTCTGAAACGGAAAAGGCCATTTTTTTAAACGGAAAATCAGTGTCTCTACATCATGAAGTTCTTTTTTCAAATATTTTAATGTGCACTTACTTTTTCTAGAAAAAATATTCAAATTAGTTAATATTACTTATTCAAGAGCTTCCTTATAATTTGTATAATTCGTATTATGTTTTTCAGTCTCATGATTTTTATTTTTCCCAGAGCTCCTTTGAGAGCTCTTCAGTGAGAACTACATGTAGATGCCTCTCACATCATCATGTATGTATGTTTGTACAGTATGTCTGTGTAATGTGTATGTTATTTATTGTATGCCTTCACCATGATGTAAAACCTTATTATTGCAGCCATGCTGCTGCATTATGATAATGAAAAATAATACCATTTCACAAATGAGATGGCAGTCATTGCTACATCTGACTCATAAATGCAATGAACTCTTCCTCAGATCGGTCCGGAGAAACGTGAGAGATTGAACGATCTGCCACTGGCTCAAAACCTCGCCGTCATCGCACAATGAAAGATATCATCTGCCAATGCTAATTGAAAGACGATACTTTGAATCGTAGACCAGTCATTGTCATTTGCATACTTGCAGCACTCGAGCAGAGAATAAAACATTCATGAGTTGAACATTGGTGTATGGTTGCATACATACATGTAGCACCGTAGAGAATGCGATGAGGGTTGTGTCCTTTGCCTTCAAGTTCTGATCGTTGTTCATGAAAAGCTTCTGTCACATTCGTAATAGAAAATAATTTTTGTGCTATGAGAAATGATGAATAGTTTTATTACGAAATACAATTCTCAGGTTTTGTATGAGGCCTGCGCAATAAATTTAGGATGCAACATTGCAACGTTTATAAACTGGGCAAGAGTGTCTTTACCTGGTACTTATCAAAGGACCAATTTTACTTCTCTAAATTTCTAGTAAAAATACATCAAGAGAAAAAATATTTTGCTTCCAGCTGAGCTAGTACATGTATGTACATGTATCTTACCTATTTCAACATTTTTTTTCTGGATTTTAGCTCCCTGTGTATGTGTAGTTCAGACACCAAGCATATCATGTTTATAGTGTGCTTGTACATGCAGTACAGTGTACAGTATATGATTATGTACATGTACAAGCTATTGTTGACATTACATGTATGTGGAAGCCAACAAGCACCTCAAAGCTGTCCTACTTGTGGAGTGTATTTTATAAATCCATTGTGTTCCTAGCCTTTCCTTTTTTCTTTTCTCTTCGTCTAGTTCTGTTTTGATCTCCCTTCTTTGAAATTCCAATTGTACCAGTTTCCAACAACAAAAGATACCAAGCGCTGTATTCCCTCTCAATTGGAAATGCATGTTTACATGTACAACCCTTAGACGATGGTGTTCAATACCGTGACACAATCGCAGTGCAAATCTCGGGTCGTTTAACCCTTTCGAGACAATTTACTACATTTCGTGGTTTGGCTCAATAACTTTTGATTCCGAGCTGTAAGAAATATACCAGATTCAGGAGTAGAAAGAGCAAAAATTTCTGCACATACTGTGTCTATTTTTGTTGCATGACCATATTGCGATTGATGCCAGGAATTTTAAAAGGAGAATAAGCTTCGAAATCCTTAAATTGGCAACACATTGAGAGGTTCAAAATCATTGTTTTTTGTCAAGCTTGGCAACTTTTTCAATTTTTTGATAAAGTTTTTACCCATTTATGTTGTTTTCAAAGACATTACATTTTATTAGAATCACGTAGCATTAAAAGAAACATATTTTTGTTGCCAATTTGAAGAACAAAATGTGATCAATTTAGCCCTTAAATAATTCCTGTCATGAAAGGGTTAAGCAGTAAGCTCATTGCAAGCAGAGTTAGTTCAAGATCATTCAAACAGTGATGCCTTATAAACTAATTATTGCAGCAGATCCCAATGATTGAAGGTTTTGTGCCGCCCTGTCTCACTCCATTAAGAGTCAGACGTGATCAGTGGCCGCTTATTGCAAACAATGCCTTGCCAATTTGTTTTCATAAAGGTATGCAGACATGGGCAAGCAATTGCATGTATTAAGCATCATGGAATCATTTGAATGTTTAGAGCATTAGTCAATCCTGGAGCGATTGTCCTTGTGTATGCTGAAGTCTTTTAATGGAGTTCGCATATCGGGCAAACCCTGTTGGAAAAACCAATAAAGGCCATGTCTGTAGACGGAGGTATCATGGGAAGAGAATGTATTATGAAAAGGGGATTCTGGGAGGAAGCTGCATGTACATGTACACAGTAGGATATATTTATCTGTGAAATACACATGTACCTTGTCACTTTGTTGTGTCACTGTACATACTACAGTGCAGAGTTTGGTATTAGTATTGGTATTGTGCCAGCTTTGAACACTACATGTACATGCATTTTTGTGCTTATGTCGAAAAAATGTATTTGCATTTATTATAGCGACAATGACGATTATCAAATGAACATTTCACCACGGAAAATCCACAAATATATCCATAAGTTTTGTAAGAAGGATGTTGGGGCCTTCATTAATGCCCAGTCATTTACATGTACTGTACATACTTGTACATATTACATCAGTGGAAATGTCCTAAAACTACTACATGTATGTATAGTATG
Source organism: Heliocidaris tuberculata (assembly GCA_025618425.1). NCBI lineage: Eukaryota > Metazoa > Echinodermata > Echinoidea > Camarodonta > Echinometridae > Heliocidaris > Heliocidaris tuberculata. The sequence goes on along the minus strand of CM046836.1, from coordinate 6,510,192 downwards.
TGAACGATATGTGTTGTTTGAAGTATGATACTATTGAGATACATGTACAATATATTGATTAAACTTGAAGCACACAGATGATTCAAATGTAAAAGGGTCCATTGGATGAAATATGATACCAAGGCCCCATTCCATTAAACTTGTTATCAAGATCAAGTTACAATAATTGTTACAAGCTACTGAAATCCATCAATCTGATTGGCTGAGAGCAAATTTGTGATAGAAATGGGGCCTTTGTTACTGATAACAAGTTTTATGAAACAGGGCCCAAGTCTCTCGCATGTTCACATTTCTTCAGTAGATGTGAATGTATTGCGTCAAAACAATCTTGGCTAGCCGCTACATGTGTACGCTTTATTTTTCTCACACAATTTCTTTCTGTCTTTTTATTTGCAGAGCGGAGAAAACAGAAGTACTGAATGATGAATTGTTACAAGTAAGAACTTTTTCTCTTTTGTGGGAATACAAATTTGCAACGCTTTTACTTTTTATGTTAGTTAGTGCACATCAGGGTTAAAACACAGGCTAAGATTAAAAGGCCCCTGCAATCCAAACGCAATGCAAATGCAAGTTTATTGCTGTTAATGTGCCGGGATGCATACAACTAATATTCTGTTATACAAACATCTAGATATGTTTCATAGATTTTTAAATGTTTTTTTAAATATTTTTCCAAACGTCCTAAGCTCTACCCTGAAAAGAGGATCCAGATCTCATTTCTGCAATGACACCATCTGTCAATCATCAGTCAGCTACACTAACATTCTACAATAGACAGTGGAATGTAACTTCCCCCAACTCAGCACATACTCACATCGGAATTGCATGCTTTCAAACAATACCTCATCACTGCCATTCTTTTCTTGGTGATGCTACAGCATGTCTGACATAGCAACTCCTATGTAGGCATTGTATGGTCTATTAGAACAGATGGTCATCTCTGGCAAAGCTACATGTGTACATACATGTACCACTGTTTCTCCTTAGCTCAGTAATGATTGGTTGATGATGTCATTGCAAGACTGAGATCTGGGCATTTTTTTCAGGGTGGTGCTTTGCATGTTTGAGAAAATGATTTTAATAATATTTTTAAAATTTATGAAACATATTTAGATGTTTGAATAACAAAATATAAGTTGTATGCACCCCTGCATATCAACAGGAATCAACTTGCATTTGGGTTGGAGGGGACCTTTAAAGAGAAATTGATTTAGGGAAGGGTAAAAGTAATGCTGATTATTTTCTCTGATGGGCCTACAGTGTTTATATTTTATAATTGGATGGGCTGCATTGCAAGAGAAGGTCTTCCCTTTTATTAGTCAAACTCTAAATGTGCTTTGATCCATTTGGAAAATATATTGTATAGGTCTGTAGAAAAGAAAAACATGCATGCAAAGGAGTGCTTTCCTTTTTAAATTTCAGTTTGAATATACATGTATGCTGACATCTATCTTTAAATGTGAGGAAAATATATTGGAAAGTATAAAGTGCATTGTAATGTGTTTTGAAATGTTGGGAAATACATATGTATGTTAGAAATTTCCATCATTTGGTGTGTTAATAAAAGGATGTAAATATTATTTACCTTATTACCAATTTGGCAAATGTGCACACTGTTGAAAATATGGCAGGAAACTTGCTATATTTATGCTTTTTCAAGGGGGTGCGCCTAGGCTATGTTTGCTTTGCATAAAAGCCGACTGATTTGCAGTCATATGATTTAAAATGTTGAACAGTATATTTATATTGCATTCACGAGCTTTCCTGGAACTAGACACCCCAAGGTATTCCCCATTGAAGGTGGGTAGGGAGAGGGTGCTACATTGTCGGTAAGCAAGAAATTTGAGGTTGATGGGTTTTTCTGGGAGTCAGGAGGCTCAAAGCAGGAACTGTTCCAGTGCAGCCAAAGTAACTTCCTACAGAACTTATTTCTGTACCATTTTGTTACCTGCATGGATAAACCCTCTGTCACTTATTAATAAGCAGGTATACATTAACATGTGTGCACAGTCATTCATGTGATACATGTACAATGTACATGTTTCAATTAGGCCTGAGTTGAGTCGGTCGGTCCACCGGCGCCCGACCGATGCAGCCGGTCACCGGTGCAATTTCATGCACACCGGCGGACCGATGAAATAAATAAAGAAATACATAAGAAATTCGCAGTGTCAAAGACTTTGAAAATTAACCACTTTTAAGAACTAAATTTCCTTATTTATATTAAAACTTTCACATGATATTAAAGGGGCAGTCTAATGAGAACTCATGGGGAAATGAAATCGTGCGGAATTTGCAAAAGGCTCGTTTACTTGTACACATAGCACGCCCGTTGTGCGAGGCCGTCGGACTAAGGTCATAAATGATCGGACGGCACGAAGTTGACCGAACTGGAGCTCGGCGAATACTTCGGGTTTAACCAGTCCCGGGCTCTTAGTCTTGTAACTGGTTGTAACCTCGTTCCCCCAAACAAGTTTAGTGTAATGCTGAAATATTTCCAAATACAAAATACGGTTAACTTCTGGTTGATTAGTCTAGCCATCGCTTCTGCACTGCCCTGCCGCGACTCGTTGTCGCCACGATTACGTAACTAATCCCAGGCTCTACCAGAGAGCTGGCTCTGTAATTACTTTTCCATATGTTTGATTACTTTCCCACCGCGCGAAATTTAAAACACAAGCCAGTCTTATCTCAGAGGTGGTCCAATATGAATCACATGTTTTAGCACGTGCGATGGAAGTCCTTGTATCGAAGTGACACGAAGCTCCAAGTATATTTTCCTCTCTCATCGGAAATCGCCCATGCAGGCCTACCAAAGTATCCCTTTAAATTTCAATCCTTTAATCAACCAAGTGGGACTATGGAAATAAGATTACCGAGCAAGATTTCTCAATTTTCTTGCTTGAATTTATCGACCCGTATATTTTTGTTGAATTCTGTGTGAGCGCTGCTGGTACGATTCTGCGCACCTTGCCGCGAGATGGCGCTAACTCCAGGCTCTCTAGTGGAGTAATTACGAGTTGCAAACAAACAGATAAAAGATGGCAGCGCCCATACACGTATACAGAATGCAACAATATCATCATGGTTATGGGCCGATAAATTCAAGCAAGAAAATTGAGAAATCCTGCTCGGTAATCTTATTTCCATAGTCCCACTTGGTTGATAAATGGTTTGAAATTTAATATCATGAGAAAGTTCTAATATAGATAAGGGAATTTAGTTCTTAAACTGGTTGATTTTCAAAGTCTTTCATTAACACTGAATTTCTTTATGTACCGGTATTTCTTTATTTCAATGTTCTTCCGGTCTCGCCGAAAAATCACCGGCAGATGCCGGTCAAAAAAAAAAAACCCGTTATGACTCAAGCCTACTTGTAATATAAATATTATGTTCTTTTAAGATCTCTCATGTTTTACCTCTTCAACAATCAAAAACATGCTACTTTCCCGATGCGGGCGGCGCGTTATATGCAGCTTTTTTGCACCGCATATTTTTTCATGAAATTTCATCGGTCCGCCGGTCTCCGCCAAAAAATCACCGGCGGGCACCGGTCAAAAAAAAAAACGTTATGACTCAGGCCTAGTTTCAATACAAGAAAGACTTCTGTGGTGAATGAATGAATGAATGAATGAGTAAATAAAAGGCAGATTGAATTTCAAATTTCGGGATATAAAGCACGGGGTTTCCCCTATTATTCAACGATTAGCTTTAGAACTTTTCATTATCTCATCCGCTTTTAAAAGTTCTATGGTCTGTGGATTAGATATGAAAAATCAACACCTGGGCCCTGTTTTATAAAGAGTTGCTATTGATTCGAATCGATCGCAAGTCCTCCAATCAATCGCAAATTTTCAATCTCCTACATGTATCTCTTAAGTACAGAGTTGCGATTGATATCAATTGCAAATTATTTGCAAACAATCGCAACTCTTTATAAGACAGGGGCTCTGGTGTTGTGCATGGTTTTGTATATGTTCAGGATCTTGTACAGTTGTAAACATTATTTCATATCAGTTTCCGAGAGCATTCTATTTTGAGCATCGTCTCGTATTTTGTTTTCACTTTTTCTTTGTAGTGTGAGAAACGAACAGAACATATCAAGCACACGTGCCAGAACATTACCAAGAAACTCTCAGCATGTCTCATTGGTTCAGGTACAGATGTCGAGAAGAGAACGGTAAGTCCTCATGTGGTGTGAGTCCTTTAAATGTTTATTTCAGGGATGTTGCTAGAGGGGGATGTGATGTGGTACACCCCCACCCCATTCAAAATTTCCATTAGCAAATTTAGAGCCTTGTCACCTAATTGCTGAAATTGATAAGATAAGATAAGATAAGATTTATTAAACTCTATTGACCCCCTGTCGGGAGTGTGAGAGTCTCAACAAGAACATATTTACAATATATATAACTATATATATATGACATTAGTTTGTCTGTTGAAATTTTTTGTGCCTGCCTTGCCTGACCAAACTTCTCCCCTATTCAAAATGGTCTAGCAAGTAGCAATGCCTCAGGATTCTTTCTGTATTTCTGCAATAGGAGGCAGTTCCCTGATTGAAAGATGATGTTAAATGCTATTATGGACAGCCTAAATCTTATTTTGAAATTTGAAATTTAGCACATTGTAGCATATAAGCATTGTGTAGCATATTGAAAAGGCAGTTGCAGCTGTATGGAAAAGTATGACAATCACGATGAAATGTATTTGTTTGCATAAATTTGGAAATGACAGACTTTGCTAATACAATGTGTATCCTTGTATGGTCAATATGACAATATCGTAATTGCATAATGTTTATGATGTATTTATACCAAGCCTTAATTGATTCCCTGTTATCTCTTCTTCCGCCAGGCCAGATATTATTAATATATATATTTTTTTCACAGAAAAAGCTTCCACATTCTGTGCTATCTCAGAGTATGGGTGAGATGAGCACAGAGTTAGGAGACTCTACATTACTGGGGTAAGTAAATACAGATGTACAAATGTAGATCACCGTACAAGTATACAATTTAAATTGTAGCCCACATCTCACTAGTCTTGAAGAGCAGACTCTTTTACGCGTTCGTACCTAACGTGGAATGATGAAGAATGCTGGACAAATGCAGAAATGCAATGTTGGTTGAGATCATCGATTTAGTGACACTATTGTCTGAATCATGAGAGCCAGAAGGGCATTAACCTGAAATGCTGCATTAAGACCATATTTCCTCTCAATAGACATTATGGTCTATTTCTTTCTTCCACCCCCCCCCCCCTTTTATTTGTACATGTACATGTCTTATACAGTCTAATTCAGTAAATTGAAATGTGGTTTAGAGACTTTCAAATGCCATTGCTCCAAGTCAAAATGACTTGGTGGTATGGGTAAAGAAACAAATATATTTTTATTTCCAAACGCTGTGATATCAGGAAAGATTCTTTTCAAATAGAGTAGAGTAGATTATTGCATATTTTCAGATGCATCATTCTCCTACATGTATGAATGGTAATGAATGATGTTGTGTTGTAACAGTCGTTCCTCATCATTTTAAAACTGAAGTTCTGATATGAAGTATAGACTGGCCCACCATATTGTCAAAATCATAACCGTCATGACCGATTCTGTCAAGCATGAACTATTCAAAAGGAACGACCTCGTTTAATAGCCGACATATGTTAAGTGGATACCAGTTTAGGCCAAAATAGAATTCTGTATGCATGAGTGTACTGATTCCAATAATTTACAGTCAGCTGTTTAGTTTAGCCTGATTTCAGTGATACTTCACAAATTTGTCTCAGAAGGCTTTATACAACATGCCCTAATCAACCATGATTTGAATTTTAATATTTTTATTGAAGGCTCTTTTTTTATAAGGGGAGGGGAAATAAATGTTCAAAATAAGTTTGAGGCATATATGTTATTACCCTTCACTTAGCTGGATAACTATCTATTAATTTAAGTTTTTAAAAACAAAGAATGAAGCCTTTGCAGAGGCTAACATATACTGGCAGTAGAACTGTAGCAATCAATAAATGGTTTGCCATGGGTATCGTTAACAGTATAGCTGTAAGGTGTTGCTGCTTGTATAGCCTTTATGGAATTGACAGTAACTGATCAGGTTTCATTGATAATCCATATTGCACAGCTTCTAAATCCTAATTACATGCAAATTACCTTGAATATTACATTCAGTAATTACTTGTATATATGGAGGTATGTCATGAACATATCATATGGACATAAACCTTCCACCAGAGTGAACGTAAACACATATTATAAGCCAAGGTATGAACATATTATTCAAAATATATATTATATATCATCACAAATTGAACAGGAAAACATAGAAACGACATACAGAACTAAATGATTTCTATTCTACTAAAATTTAAACCTAATTATATGTCCCAAAGATAAAGCTGAGTTCTGGTCACTAATTACATTGTGAAAGAAACTGCCTCAAAGCAATTGCGAAAGGGTGATCATAAGAATTATATTATTATTATTGTGAGGTTTTGAAATCATCAAAATGGTAAGAAATTGACCCAATCTTGCTGAAAAGCACATGTACTGCACACAGATATGGGTACATGGGACTGCACACACAAGTAGCATGAATGTTTGGTCCAAACATTTCAGCTATTTCTCGTCATATTTTGAATATGAGGGCATTTGAAGAGCAATCCTTTTCGGGGGACATTTCTACTATGATGTTCTTCCAAAGGAATATAAAAGAAATGAGAAAGCTCACAAATTATTTTTCACCATTCCCAGTTCTACTCAACCTTCTCGTTTAGCTTGATCTGATGTCAAGTTTAGACCAAGGTCAAAGTGTTCCTTCTGTTTAACATGTCTTTAAGCCTCACAGCAGGTTTAACTGAATGAGTAGGATATACACATGTACATGTATGTATACAAATATTGAACATGAACACACATAAACCACACAAAACTGAATTATACTGTTGTAAAAAGCCCTTCAAGTGGCTATTCCATTTGCATAGCACAGACTGTACAACTTCAATTCCATTGCTAGAGCCTGTATGGCAGTGACATCCATGGCAAACATTTTCATGTGTAAATGCATTCATCAATCCATTTACAATAAAGCATCATACAGAGTGATGCCATATGGAATGGAAGAAAAATATTCTGATTAACAATATATGATATACATGTACAAAAGCTGATTACTGTATGATAATAAAATATCATTTGTACTTCTGCTCAGACAGTTTTATGCATAGATGGTTTACAACCTGTCTGCACCAAGTGATAATGGCAGTGGAAATATTGGAGAGTGATTAGGAAGTCTGGGCTGTGATAATAGCTTAGTTTTCTATCATCAATTAGATGTGAAGGACACAAGGCTTTCCTATTGAATGACAGAAATGAGACACTGTCCGTGTATCACTAGCCCATGCAGTACAATTTCCTGGAAAGATATGTATTGGAATTAGAGTATAACTTGTTCAATGTTTTCAATATTACCTCTTTCTTTGGAAATGATCATGACATTCCACCCACTCCACAGAATTTTTAAAAGTTATTACTCATATTAAGCATATAGTCCTACATTTTATTATACAATGATCTTTGAAGCTATTTTTTACAGCATGACATCTAAATCTAAAACATATAATAATAATAATAAATCATTCTTGTATAGCGCATATCTCATCATGATATAACTTCCCCATGCACTTCCAAAGGGTTTGGAAATTATAACCCATATCATATGTTTATTTTCACTTAAATTTGTTTATTTCATAAAAATCACATGAGTTAATATACATAAAAATGTGAAGGATCTATCACCCTAAAAAGCCAATGGCTTGAGATTGGAGGGGGGGGGGATTTATAATACAATCGACATTTTAGTGATGAAGCAAACAGAAAAGCACAAAATAGTAACTAAAGTTATGATACAAAATACTGAATATAAGACAAAAATACAATGCTAAAAACATGAACAATACAGAAGGACATCATTTATTTCCAATTTTATGTCTGAAGGATGTGAGTCGTAAGTGGCAGTTTTTCTCTACATGACTTAATCAGGGAGGACTTATTTGTACTCAATGCTAAATTCAAGATTTCTCAAATTTGCAAGTTTCCAGAAAGAACTTCTTTGATGTTGTGTTGTTCCTCTCAATATGGAGCAGCTAAGAAAGTGCATGAGCATTCTTTGATTCCATTCTGTGGCAACAACTTGTAGAGTTTACACATGTACATTGTACAACAAACAAAGAAACAAAACATACTGAAATGTAAAACTCTGAATTGATATTTTAGCACATAAAAAATAATTTTTTCCTTGCTCTTTTTTCTCTCTTTAGGTCCATGTTGGTAAAGACTTCCGAAGCATGTGCCAACATAGCCCAAGAACTGACCAGTCATGAGATGGGTCTAGAAAACCTGATACTCATTCCATTCAACTCAGTCCTAGAGGTAAGATTTCATGTATTGTTTAACAGAGATGTATTAAACTGAAATGGGTCAGGAAAACCTATCATTTCAGTCAACACAGTCCTAGAGTTAAAGTTTCATGCAGTGTTTAGCAGAGATGTAAATGAAATGGGTATGGAAAACCTTATATCATTTCAGTCAACTCAGTCCTAGAGGTAAAGTTTCAAGCAGTGTTTAACAGAGATGTAAATGAAATGGGTCTAGAAAATCTGATATCCATATCAGTCACAGAGGTGAGATTTTACAAAGATGTCCAGGTCCCCATCCCCTACAAATGTTTAAAAATACATTCGAAAGCCATTTCTTCTTCATTAGCTCCCCATACACTTAAGTCTCTTATTAGGGTCCACTTAAGTTGTCTCTTATTAAGTTCCACTTAAGTTTTGATATGAGGAAATTCTACCGCTTGTGAAGGAAATAGAAAATGCTTTTTTGACTTGTAAACATGTAACTAGTTATTTCCTAGCTCTTAGAATATTTCCTGGTGTCATGCTTCAAACATAATACATTTTCTTTAGTTTTCTCACCATTCATGCTGTGTTATATCATTCAGTCTTTAACCTTGTGTTTATACTTGTACTTTCACTGAGCATGCAAAACCAATAAACATTTAATTCATTATACTTCAACCAAGTGAAGTGTGAATATTATCCAGTTGTCATACTCAATTGATTGAACAATTGAATGCAAATAGCTCTGGCATCGCATCTCCTTTTGAATAAAAACAGGCTCTTCAACTTCATTTCGCTGGTTCTCCTATATGCTGCGGCCACAATTTTGCTTTGGGCTTTTTTTTTTTTGTCAAAGAGATTTTGTTAGGGTTAGGGTTAGGGTTACAATTAGGTTAGGTTTACGGTTGATACAGCGTTTGGTCCAAGGTTGAAATGAAGAATTTGATTAGTGTACTGCAGATGTACCATAGAATATTGACCGCAGAGCTATTGTGGTAGGAGTATGTGTTGTACAACCATATTGCTTCCATCTACCCAAGTGTATAAACGGGCAACTTCTAGGTTGCAAATCTAGTTTGATTAAGTTGTTTGCTCCTTTAAAATGGTGAGTGCCAAAATGCTCGTAGGAGTGGTGATTGTGCAAATGTGCAACTTAGAATTTGTGATGTTAGGCTATTTAAAACCAATGGCCTGGCCTGTTAAAGTATTTTCATCAACAAGGAGAAAGGTGCTATTGCAAAAATAATAGAAATTTTTTAAAATGCAGATTAAACCTCACTCAACTTTATTGTAATTTTGGCACTGTCATGAATTGGATAGGCGGAAAGAAGAATGAACACATTTATAGCAATAATGCCACTGTCTCACTCTCAAGTATTGGAACTACTTCTGCAGGCTAAATGCAAATGTACTTCCTTTTAAACTTAGGTATTTCCTTTAAAAAGTTTACTACATGAATGTGTACAGTGTATAAATGTAGGCCTACACTTGTCATACATCCTGCTTAATAAGAAGTGAGCATAGCTTGTTTGCCTATCAAATTATGTATTTTTTTAAATAGTCTGACTACTACAATTCATTGCTGCTAATAGCCAACACATATATTGTATGTAGTCTCTCTGCACATGGAACTATAAAAAGTTCATTGAACTTTATATTTTGATAGCACTTGATTCCTGCTTTCATTCTAGGGTAGTACGGTGTACATGTCATGAGATACATTGTGATATATAAGTCTTATTAAAATTTAATGATGCTTACAATTTATTATATCCATTCCATATCAGATCAAATAAGATTCAATTGCAGATCTATCTACAGTAACAATTGCAATTGGAACTGGTCGAAATGTTACAGCGAACAAAGACTGATACCCAAATTGGAAAGTTGAAAATTGATGTGACGTACATGTACATGTATGCCTATTACTGTTTGAAGTGGCATATTGATGGTTAAGGTTGTAGCATGGTATTGTAATATGAGCTAGTGCAGTTGTGGACTTACAATAATTTTTGTCGATTTGACTTTGTCCCAAAGTTCGTGGAAGGAAATAAATAGGGCCTAACTCGTGTCCTTTTCCCTGAATAAATGATTCTTTTTACATCCTGTATTTTCATAGTGGTGATTGTGGCATACCTATTTTTCAAAATTTGTTTTCTATCAAATCACCATTTCATTGTGTAGAAATGACAGTATTATTGACACTAAGATAAGATAAAAATCAATGTTAGTGAGAATGTGCTTTGTTTGCCACCTGAGTGCCATGTATGAGGGCAATGGGTGATTGTAGTTTAGTAAGGGGAGAGTTCACACACACACCTGTAGAGGAAAGCAATCAAGAACAGGAAGAAGAGCAGGAAGTTCCTTTTGTTGTGTAATTTTCCTCTTCACAGACACAATGTAGATCTTTAGGAATCAGCAGTGTGATCCATTTACATAGGGACTCATGTATAGTTAGATGTACATGTATGCATACTGACATAGAAGTACCTTTTGGCCTACATGTATGTATTGCAAGGAGCCATAACCTAACATGTTATGTTGTACTTTATCTACAAAGGCAAGCATTTCAGAACAGCCTTATCTGGGGGGGGGGGGGGGGGGGGGGGGGGGGGGGGGGGGGGGTGGATTTTCAATATGATTTATGTAATACGAAATTGCAATGTCTTGAAGTGTTACATTTAGGCCATTTTTACCACCTCATGAACAAATTTGTCCATAGATACTGAACTGTTTTTTTTTTTTAAACCTTTTTTTCCAGGTTGTATTTACAGTGTAGTCTGTAACTTGTAGGCTTACACCCAAACACATGTACATATACGTACATGTATATTATGCCTCCTATGCATTTTGATGTTGTATATTTTTGTTCTGAAGTGGTCTTTAAACCCCACACTACAGTGCGTCCCCCCCCCCCCAAAAAAAAGTTAACAGTTGGAAAAAGTCTCAAAAAATAAATATTTAAAAATATTTTCATACCTGTGGATAGATTAGGGTCTCTTCAATCAAATGACACCAAAATATCTGGCCATATTTTGAGCTTGAGTGAGCAAAAGCGACTTAAATGTGAAAGGGTGCAAAATCCAGACTTGACAAGAAGAGACCCTAAGATATCCAAAGGTATTAAATTTTGCTTCAAATATTTTGAAATATTTATTGGGGAGACTTTTTCTGACTGTTGACTTTTTTCTGGGACGCACTGTACATGTATAGTGCTTTGATTTACCTTGAAGGAAACCAGTATGTTCACATGCCATGTCAGATAGAAGAAAATTGCATCACTCTGTAGAATACATGTCCATAGAGATTGAAAAGGAAGGCTTGTATCCTCTTGAAGGCAATGTCAGGCTGGTCATAAATTTGGACTGATATTCTCCTCAAATACTCCTCTCCAATAGACAGCCCCCTTAAGAAAATTGGCCAATATGAACACGAAAATAGACGCAAGATTTGACGATAGTGATCCTGCCGTCTGTGTTGCCATGGTAATGTAATTCGTTCGCCAGCGCAATGAGTGAGGGAGCAGTGAACGCCAACGTGTGTAATCTCGGGCGAGAAGTCGACTGGCTTCAGACAAAATGGGCTATTAAACAGCTGCAATATTAAGTCATTAATGAGTTTGTTCTAAAAATATGTCATAACTTCTCATCTTCGGGTGATGAGTAGTAGAGTGTGACTGAAGAGGAAAGAAATCCATGGTTTATTGTGTAAGGAGAAGCTAGTGATGATATTGTATGAATATCAGGGATGTCACTACAGAGGGAATATGGGGTGCTTGACCCCCCTCCCCCCATATTTTCCCTTTCTTTTTGTCTAGAATATCTGATAACTTATTTGTTGTCCCCGCCGAACGAAGTTCGCGAGGGGACTATGAAACGGGCTCCGTACGTGTGTGCGTGTGTGTGTGTGTGTGTGTGTGTGTGTCCGTCCGTCCGTCCGTCCGTCCGTCTGTCCGTGTGTGCTCAAATGTTAGAAAATGCTACTTCTCCGTCATTTCTTGGCCGATTTTGATTCCGATTGTTTTATCTGATAGGGCTGGGTGGGGGCTTCCAAACTTCTACACAGAATTTTGAAATTCATTAATTATGCAAATTTATGCAAGTTTATTCAAAATCGACGAAAAATGCTACTTCTCCTCTATTTCACATCGGATTTTGATTCCGATTGTTTTATCTGATAGGGCTGGGTGGGGGCTTCCAAACTTCTACACAGAATTTTGAAATTCAATAATTATGCAAATTTATGCAAATTTATTCAAAATTGACGAAAAATGCTACTTCTCTATTTCACATCGGATTTTGATTCCGATTGTTTTATCTGATAGGGCTGGGTGGGGGCTTCCAAACTTCTACACAGAATTTTAAAATTCATTAATTATGCAAATTTATGCAAATTTATTCAAAATTGAAGAAAAATGCTACTTCTCCTCTATTTCACATCGGATTTTTATTCCGATTGTTTTATCTGATAGGGCTGGGTGGGGGCTTCCAAACTTCTACACAGAATTTTGAAATTCATTATTCATGCAAATTTATGCAAATTTATTCAAAATGGCTGAAGGTTCATAATGTTTTCATGTTTTATATTTCAGTTGTATACATGCATTGTTGGTATTCTCTTCTTTTGCATGCAGTAACATTATTATTTTATTCACTAAAGTTTTTCACTGAAGTTTTAAGGTTCAGGCTAGTTAATTTCCACAGATCTGCACTTCCGGCGGGGACATTTATTACGTATTGCGTAATTTACTCATTCACTTGTTTAAACTGAAGAAATTTTGTTACCTGTATTCATGGACAATCCAAGGAATTAATTAGATCTTTCTTTTTTTTTTTTTTTTTTTTTTTTTTTTTTTTTTTGGGGGGGGGGATCTTTTATTAGTATTTTTGGATAACTTGTTGGTATACTTTGCTCCAATTTCAAAGGGTCATAAATAGACCTGGAGAAAAAGAGAAAGGCACAATATATTCATGCAATGATGATTTATATCTTCTTTTTATATTTCATATACTTACATTTTAATAATCTAAATTTATCAATTTGTTTCTCTTGATTTGTTTGCAGGAAAGCATCCCTCAAATCCAGAGCAATAAAAGAAGACTAGTCAGACTGACATTGGATCTGGATTCAGCTAAGAACAGGTAAATTTCATCAATTAATATGATCAGAGTGAACCTATCTTTCATTTTTCCGTGTTATGTTTCAGGTTTCTTCACATAATCCATGATGATGCGGAATCTAATTCACCTGCTATGTGTGTGATAGCACCTCTATGGTCAGATATTCATTTGCATCTACATCAGTTGTTGCTATGTTAGGCAATTCTTGGATTATTGAAATTTTGATTTCATTGGTTAATATTCGTAAAATTTCAGTGTCTTTTTCTCATAGTTCATGACTTGCAACTGCCTGTCACTCTCATATTTGTTCTTAGACATGGACATGTTCCTGTGTCATTTAACATTCAATGGAAACTTCTTAATTTTAACCACAGTAGATAGTTATAAATAAGGAGAACCTTGTTAGAAAAAGAACAATACTTTCATGAACCGAAAGCAAAACTAGTTCCTTGCCACTGCATGCTCTGTCTGTGTCTTGTAGTTCATGCAGGGTTTTTCACTTCCTGTATTGCCTGAATCCATACTACAGAAGGGAAAAGCTTGCTCCGTGCTTTTATTGTAATTGACTATATTCAAGTACCCATTTATATGTAAGTGGAAATTTCTTTTCAAATACGAAGTTCACTGTGTTATTGGGGCACTCATTCTGTCTGCAAGTCTAATTCCCTTCTTTTCCCCAGTAGATTTCTGAAAATATCTTCCCTTTTCTTAAATGTAAATTTTGAAAACTTCGCAAGGTCAGATTTCTTAATTCTAACTTTTTAACTGATCTATTTCTCTAATTTCTCTAATTTTTGTGTTTTTATTTAAAGCAACTTTTTTTTGTCATGATTGTGTCCCTTTAAACATATATCCTGAAAATAAAGATACGAAGTTTACTTTTGGAAAGGAAATCTTATTATAGCTAGGGGAGTACAATGTTTAACTTTCATGTAATTGTTGGTACAGGGATTTAACCTTTGGACCATTCAGTAGAGATGTACATGTAGTATTTAAAGGATGTACATGTACTATCTACAGGTTTACATCTGTTGAAACAACTTTAGAAATATCTTGTATCTGTTAGTTTAATAGATTACATTGCCCAAGCAAAGCTTGATAAAAACTTTATAGCTAAGCGTTACTTATGGACAAGTAGGCCTATATGTTTGTATGTTTAGAAATAAATGTTAGCTTGGCTACTCCTCTTTGACTTAGACATGGGATAGGTTTTATATTGTTGTGTAATCTTTGGACAAACTTGAACATCAAATATTTCATTAGTTACACATTTTTTTGGTACATGTCCTTGATATTTTGTACATCATCATTTGAAGAATATTGCATTAAATAAATGATTACATTGAAATAATAAATATGTAGATGTATGAGGGATCATTCAAAGAATCTTCTGTAATCCAATCAATAGAGTATTTGGTATATAGCGCATTTTCCTTGCAGTTATGAATGCTTTACAGTTTGCTCCACAAGGCTGTAAAATGTCCACTTGAACAATGATGAAATTTTTTTTTAATAGACCATTTGAGTCAATAAAAGGCATATCACAATACATGCTGTCACACAAAATAAGTGGGCTTGGAAAAGTTTCTTAAACTTCAAACTCTATTGCCGTTGCTTATTTTTGTTTTGAAAGCGAATCCCAAATAGATTTGTGCAAATGATTACTTCCAAAATACTTACTGTTTGATATCATGTGACTGTAAGTGATCATGCGTATCGTTGCGTGCAAGGTCAATGACAGAAGAAGGCTGTCAGAATTCTATAATAAAACTGTTATGATTAGACATCAAGATGATACACCCACACGCGCCCTCTATAGGATTGGTGTGTCATAGGATAGTTACAATACAATTATGATTCAATGAGATCTTTGAACAAGCCTTGAAATGTGAAATTTAATTGACTTATAAGGTTTTTCTTTGTTACTGCCTACATGTAGAACATCATGAACTTTTATGTCTTACATGTAGGGCCTTCATGTTACCTGTATATATAAGCCCACAAATGTAAACTTTTACCTTTAAGTATGATGCTTGGCATTCTTAAAGGCATTGGTTACCCAATGGTGAAACAATGTTAGTTCATTTAAAAGAGAATTTGCGAGACAGATCATGAAGTAGCAATCATAAATGTAGTCCCGTCTAGTCTGTTTCTGTGTCTGCTTACAAGTTCTTTACTTCCTGTACATGTACTAGTGTATTTTGTGCATTCATCCTACTTGCTAATGCTTATGTCATTAAAGGTAATGTTCAAGAATAGTGTTTGGATAGTAAATAATACTTAAAAAAAAAACAAATGAAATGTTCTTCAAATTGATTTTCAATTGGTTTATTGAAAGAAATACTGATATTTCTTATCTTCTAAGTGCAATAAATACAGAATGCACAAAATTAAAACAGATTTAAAGTGATAAATTTCCTATGTTTGAGAAATGTTTCACTTGATGTTAGTTTTTCTCAGTTATCTTGCCATTTTTAGCAATTCAGGGTTTATTATTATTATATCATATAACATCAGTTGAAGAGTACTTTCAAGAGTGCTATGATCAACAGTGAATAAAGATAGCTTTTATAATTCCATTTAGTCCACTTATAAATGCACTTATCATACATGTATTTACAATACACTTGATGAACTGTCATTAGTTTTGTTATTCATCTATAGAATATTCACTTCATCTTTACAGTATTAAGGTTCAAGGGGATAAGATACACTTAGAATTTTAGAAAGTACTTTAATTCTTAATGTATGTCTTGCAGTCATGAAATAATAAATGCTTGAGAACCAAATGAATATGAGCTACATACATTGTATGTATTTTATGTATGAACCTCTAGTACACAGTAAGTAGGTCTATACTTATATGTGTTGCATGCTTATTGATGAATCATGTTCAGACATAGCTTGGTATTGATTCTATTGAACAAGAAGTTGTTAACCTACGTGTATCTGGCATATAAGCATTAAGCAAGATGGAATTGTTTCTTGTATGTCACTGGGAGCTGAAGGTACATTGTAACTCTAGAGTCCCGAGTGATTTTGGGTTCAACCCAGTGCCATTCGACTTTAACCATGACACCATTTCTGCTGTCCTCTCTGTTCAAGAAAAACAAAGTTGTTCTCACTCCATCTTAGGGTAGATCTAAACAATACTTTGACCTGGGTCAGCGTAAAGTCTTATGAACTTCCCTTCAGGTTACTTATGGATGGAATAGGAGAATTTATATGTTTGGAAGCCAGGCCAGGGCATAATCAAGTGATGTTACTTTGCCTCTTTACAAGTGGAGAGAATATTCTCAAGGAGAATATTATGTTGAATATTTAGGCCTACTTTGTATTATTATCTTTATTCTGTCTAAGCCATAATTAATTTTATGTAAGCTTACATTTCCAGTAATTGTATATTAAGTAATCACATTTCCAGTAATTGTATATTTTTCCCGAGACTATTCTTTCACAACCACAATACAATATATACAAAATATTGTAATCTGGAAATGAGTTGTGGGAGAGGGAGGGAACTCTTTTCAATTTTTCAAATTGTTATAGGGGAGGAAAATTAGGGTAACTTGCAAGAAGGTTTAGGGTTAGGTCTGCATGTATGTTGGTTCAAAGTATGGAGGCAAAATCGCCCTTTCCCTCCACATGTCTCATATCATACGCTCCAGACACAACATTCACTTCTTAAAGATAAAGTTGACTTCTGGTCATGAGATTGAATTGTGAAAGAAACTGTCTCAAAGCAATTGGGAAAGGTTGATTATATAGCACATAAGAATTGGTGTAAGCTGTAAGTTTTTGGAATCACCAAAATTATAAAAAATTGACACAGTCCTGCTAAGAGTCATATGCACTGCACACAGAAATGTGTTTATGGGACTGCACATAAATGTTCGGCCTGAACATTTCAGCTGTTTCTTGTCATATTTTGAATGGGTGAGCATTTGAAGAGCAATCCTTTTCCAGGGGACATATCTGCTATGATAATCTTCCAAACTAACATGAAAAGAATGAGAAAGCTCACAAATTATTTTCTACCTTTCCCAGAACTCAAGTTTCCCTTTAAAGACCTTATCAACCCAGACTGCGTAAACTTGACTCATGATTTTTTGGCATTAATCATTGGATGAATTTTATGGTGCATATCAATATTGTATTCATGATCAATGTGTTCCCACCCACAGTGCCACTGCCCCCCCCCCCTCTCTCTCTCTCTCTCTCTCTCCTCCTAATTAAAGAATGGATCAACACTCCTGTCTAGGTGATTTGTATCCATTGCTACCCCTCCTCAGCAAATTATAAATGAGTGAAGATGTTCGGTTGCAAAGTTTTAAGTCGTAGCTTTATGAAGTCATCTTTCACCCAGATGTGGGTGAACTTGAACCCAGATCATAACCCTTCCTTTCTCTTTTATCTCCCTCCCTTTGAGAGTACTGCAATGACTCATCCCTCCCAGGGGCATCCTACAACAGTTACTCCACCAAACCCTATTCACAATACAAGGGTGTACCAATACAATGGACCTACAACAGCTACAATGTACCTAACCGAGTACCCTGTTCACATTATAAGGCTGGACCATGGAATGACAATATTAACTCCACTATTAAACATCGACCCTGTTCACATTACAAGGGTAAACTGTGGGCGTACAACAGCTCATCCTGTTCAATTGGAAGGGTGGACCATAGCCCGAGAATGGCTACGAACATGTAACCCACAAGTAATCTGTTCACATAGAAGGTTGGACCATGGAACAACCATGTCAACTTCATTAGCAATGATCCAGTTTACATTACAATGGTAGACTATGGATGTACAACAGCTACCCTGCAAATTACAACCCTGTTCACTTTATAATGTTGGACTGTGGACCTACATGTACAACAGTTGCTTATGCCTTACCAAATAAACCTGTGTTCACATTTGAAGACTGAACCATGAATATTCTAGACCTACCTTATCAACTATGACCCTGTTCACATTGTAAGGTTGGACTATGGACATACAACAACTACCCTACCAACTACAATCCTGTTCACATTCTTAAGGGTGAACTATGGACCTACGTACCGCAGCTATCCCACCAACTAAAACCAGGTTCACATTACAAGGTTGGAACATGGATCATGTGCTATTGTACTTAGCTCAGCCTAAATGTAGTGTGCATGCCAAGGAAGATCACTGGCAATTGCTACATTCACATTATAGTCGAGAAATGTGGTCCATTTACATGGTGTGCCGTTACTATGAAGGTTGACATTTTTTTGTAGGAACTTTTTGTGGTCTGTCATGGGGGCACCTAGTACATTAAATAGGCCTGTGTGAGATTGCATTGTCTCTTGTAGACTGAGCCCAATAGTCCTCTTTTGGACAGACTAATGGCACCCCAGACCATTTGCACAAAATTAGGCTGTCTCTGAGGTATGAACAGGCCAAATATCAGGCCATCTATCTGCATCATTAGACTTCTCTGCTTGTTATACAACCCCACCAATCAGTCCTTTTTGTATTCCTTGTCATAGCAGTATACAGACCCTTGGGTGCTATCTGGGGTGAACTAATTTCCCCCCTCAGCCTGCTTTGCTGTCAGTAATTTGTGCCTACTTTGTCTTTACTTTGTATCCCATACATATGGGGAATACCTACTCTGAGGAAAGCACTGACACTATCCTGGTTCCCCTATAATGGGGAATGCCACTCAGTGCATAAATAAAGGGTTCATGAGAAAACTGCACAATTCATTTCCTGATTTGTGGAGTGTCTCATGATCTTTGTGGAAACCTATTTTACTTATGAATAATAGAAACGTTGTGACATCCGAGTATTTAAAGTTGGCATCTTGACATTGTAGTTTTAGCAAATGTGCTGAAGTTTGTTTTCTTTTCTGTAACCGTTGTCATAACACAATCTTACAACCTTACAAGTACCTTTGAATGGAATAGCTCAATTGTTTCTATTTGCGTTGTTATATTTCAGGTGTTGAGAACTTGAGAGCAAGAAGGATGTAACTCTGTAAAATTATATGAATTGATAAATGTCTTTCTTGTTCTCAGCAGACAAACTGTTCATATAATAGAATACAATGTCGTTTTGTGTTGCATGTTGATTTCTACGTCAAGATGAACTCAGAGAGGAAAAAGATCTCAGTGTTTGATTACAAATAAAGATAAAGTAGAGTTCTGGCCATGCATTTACATTGTGAAGAAGCTTTTTCAAAGCAGTGGGAAAAGGTTGATCATGTCTAAATAAGAATTGGTGGATACTGTGAGGTTTTGGAATGAACCAGTCTCGCTGAAAAGCACATGCACTGCACACAGAAATGGGTATATGGGACTGCACACACATGCGGCATGAATGTTTGGCCCAAACACTTCAGCTATTTCTCAACATATATATTTCAAATATGAGAGCATTTGAAGAGCAATCCTTTTCAGGGCACATTTCTACTATGATGTCCTTCCAGATTGACATAATAGGAATGAAAAAAGTGCACAAATTATTTTTCACTTTTTCCTGAACTCAACCTTGTCTTTAACACTTGTAAGTCAAGTTGCCCAGGGTAGGTGATAGACACAATAGGTTGCCTAGTGAGCGGTTTGCCAATGAATTGCTTGATTCATGCATTAATGCTCTAATACATCATGCTCCAGTTGATTCATTTGTAAAGAAAATTCCACCCTGTTATCAGGCACTGTGATTAGAAAAATGAAAATATGTGGGCTGAGAACATGAATAGAGACAGGATATGGCAAATATTTTCTTAATGAAAATCAATCCCCCCCCCCCATAATGCCTTTCTCCCAAGCATGTGGTGATCCACTGTAAGAAAAGCTACTTGTAATGTTATCTCTATATGACACAGTGTTCACATATATGCAATGGTAAACTGCCACAAAAAAAAAAAAAAAACCAGGCTGTTTTTGTGTATTAATCAATGGCAAGTGGGGATGCATGACACAAGAAAGGTCTGCACATAGTACTAACCTGTGTGTTATGAGATACAGAAAAGTGAACAAAGTACGCTTAAAACCCCCGCTGTTTTTTTGAGGTGGTTTACCACGTTACTGTTGAATGAGCCTTTACTGTTTTTGTGATGTGGTTACCTTTTTTTGCTTCATCGCAATGAAAAAGTTGTCGGTGTTACAGGCAATTTTGATGACTTCGAATTCAGATGTTAAATATGATAGGGAATAATTCTGAGTAGGTGCTCTTGCTTAAGGGTACATTGTATTTGCAAGAACCGTTTTCATGGACTTCCCCCCAAATCATTAGAATTCCCCAGTATTGTATATTGCTACCTGTACATGTATCACATATCCTGTTCTAGTCCAATCTACACATGTACATGATAGTCCGCATGGTACGCATACCTTGATTGAAAAAAAAAATAGCTCTCAAATTATGAAATATGGAATAGGATACAACTTAAGGATATGTCATGCACATGCACATATTGCATATTTAATCTTCTTAATTGTTTCTTTTAATGGTTTTTTAATTGTCCTGCACTCATAGATTGCCATTTGAAAATGCCAATAACAACTTGGATTTGTGCTTTTCGATTGGTATATTTTTAGCTTAAATTGATCTTTCTAATGTCCATTATTTATGAAGGAGAAGTGACAGAGTGTAAATAAGGCTGATAATTATATATAAAAAGGAAACCACAACTGTAATTTCATACCATGAGATATATCCGACAAGAAAGTTTAAGCATTACGGCCAGTTCTGTAACGCTTTTAATTTGGGTGTGGTTTTTTTTTTTTTTTTTTGCTTTCTTTGCTGAATACAGGTTTCACAATGCTTCCAGGCAAACAGCGTTGGGGAAAGGTAACTTCCAGGAGCAAGCAGCCAAGATTGATGCTATCAAAGAAGAGCTTGATGATGCCCAGACAAAAGTAGAACAATGCAAGGTTGGTATTGATGATGAGGAATGATATTCATCATCAATTCAATTTCAATTCAATTCAGGGTTTATTTAAACATGTCATCGCAGCCGGATGGCTGAATTGTGACCGTTGTACAATTTAAAATATACAAAATACAGCAATCAAGTTTTACAAATATACAATTCCAATGAATATACTTAGTACAAATTATATAAGGAATCAATAAATTAAAATTTACAAAATAGAAATACAATTTTAATCTGCCATTGTGAATATACTTTCATGATATCATATTCAGTTGAATAATCAGGCAGGGTACAGAAAATAATTGATACGGGAACGAAGAATTATTCTGCAGAAAATTAAATTATCAGGTAGGTTACAGCAATTGAGAATTATGCCAAATTTAAAATTAAGAATTTTAGAATTGATGCAAGGCTGTTGCTGTTCTATACACATATATATATATTTTTTTTAATTTTAATAAAAATAACATATTACCATCACCATCATCCTTCTCATCTGCAGGGGGTGACCCAACGTTTGCTCTGGTCTAAGATACAGTGTTTGTGTTGGGGCTCTTTGGGTTTTAGGTTAGGTTTGGGGTTAGGGATAGAGTTGGGTATAGTGTCAAAGGGAAGCTTGAGTTCTGGGAAAGGTAAAAAATAATTTGTAAGCTTTCTCATTCTTATTATGTGGAAGATTATCATAGTAGATATGTCCCCTGAAAAGGATTGCTCTTCAAATGCCCCTCACATTCAAAATATGACAAGAAACAGCTGAAATGTTTTGGCCAAACATTTGTGTGTAATCCCATATACATATTTCTGTGTGCAGTGCATGTGACTCTCAGCAGGATTCAGTCAATTTCTTACCATTTTGGTGATTCCAAAACCGTACAGCATACACCAATTCTTATGTGCTATATGATCAACCTTTCCCAATTGCTTTGAGACAGTTTCTTTCACAATTCAATATCATGACCAGAACTCCACTTTATCTTTAAGATTAGGTAGAGTGTTTTGTCTCGAGTTGAAGGACTTTGTTAAGTGTAGGGAATTAACCACAGAGCAATCGTCGCTGGAGCACATGTTGTAGAACCCATCAGAGCTCAATGCAAGCTGAAATATTTTGTTGTTGGGCAACAAACTTTTCTTGATTTTTGTAGTATTTGGTCAAATTAAGTTTTATTTAAAGTTTTGATAATGTGCTTCAACTCCACACATTTGTCTTTACCTTTATTTGCACTTTCTCCAGCACGCAGGTCACAAGTTTTGGTTGCTTGACTTAGGCCACCAAATCATATAGGTTTTTTTTTTTGGGGGGGGGGGGTCTGCCTTTCACTAGATTATTTATCAATTTAGGTTTTCTAGGAATTTGGATCTGGGAGAAGTCCTCTTATACATATTTAAAAGGAAGAATAAATTTTACCCTTACTCAAAATAATAACAATTTACCTACTTTCGTGGCTATGTAAAATTGTTACAGAAGTACCTATAACTTTCCTTGTGGTATAAGCCTCAAATATCATGGTAATAGTACAGACAGCAAGAAAACATTCTTTTCTTTTTCCTCTTTCTGTCTTCTCTTATTTCCAATATTTCAACAATCTTCCTTCTTCCTTTTTTTTCAGGAATGTCAGTTATCAGACATGTCCCAATTTTGGGCTCTCCCACTTTACTACTTATTGCTTCCAAGTTGGTGGTGTGTTTTCTCAGGCTAGTTTGTTAAAACCTAACAATTTCCTTGTTTTCTCAGTTTTACTTTGTCTGTATTCCTTTCATTTGATATGTATTTTCAGCTTTTTCCCCTGTTTTCTTCCTTATTGTCTTATATTTCTCATATTTTCCTTATATTTGTTTCATTATCTTTGTTTTCTTCCTCATACCAGGGATAAGTTACCCCATGAAAGTACATGTATAAGCTGGTAGGGGGATACATTTCACAAATTTTCACCAACAATACATTATACAAATATAGCAACTAGGCAGCTAGTTACCGTGCATAGAGCACAAGAGAAAGACATGAGTGGAGAGTCATACGTGCACAATATCAAAATAAGAGGAAAAACCAGTTTCACTTCCTCAAACTGTCTAATGGTTTGGTGTGCACTGCTCATATCATATCGAAGAGAGCTTGCCCATATTTGTACATGAAATAGAAACTATACCCCAGACAAGTGAAGAGCACTCAGTAATAATATTCCCAAATATATTATTCAATCAAACAGTATGGAACTTGTATCAGATCCTCAGAGCATGCTATTATTGCAATAATAGATAATGCCCATATATATATATAATAATAGAAACTATACCCCATAAAGGTGAAGATCAGCTCAACATTATAATACCCAAATACATTATTCAATCAAACAGTATGGACCTTGTATCAGGATATCTGAACATACTATTGTAACAATAAAACATTGGATATAGTTGAAGAAGGGTATCAGACTATTATGTAATCATCCAAAATTAAAATTTAGTTGGACATAGCATGCAATCTGTATGTGAGTGTTGAATGTCTTTGTAAGCTTGTTCATATTTTCCTGGTCCTAACAACCAGTTTGCAGCATAATACACAAATTCAAAATGACTCTTAGCTACGTTCCCATGAACTCCAGTTCCTGTATCTGAACTCGGTATTGCCTTTGATATCCTATGACTTCAGCGACAGCGAGAATTCCTGATAGATGTCGTAATCTATCATGTCAAGACACACCTGGAGTCAAGTTACACATATCAGCTTGGTGCTGGTATGGTTCACAGCAGTTCATTGTCTTGGCTGAAAACAAATATTACAGTTGAGATGTTTTCAAATTAATTGACCTGGTGGCTTTGAAAAATAGAAGCTGTTCCTGAAATCAGTTGTAACCTCTAATACTTAACATTTCTTTTTAAGTTATATTACCCGAAAGCTCAATTCAAGATTTAGAGCCTGCAAGACACATGTACCACCCCCTGAAAATAAAGAAAAAAACTCAGCAAAGTCTTTCTCTAAAATATAGGAATTATGTCTTGTGGAAATGATTTTCAAATTGGAAATTTTGAACCTGTTTCATTAGGAGACAAAAAATTTTTTTTTTCAAAAAACACACTTTATGACAATTATAAGCTTGAATGTTTTCTTCCAGCATTTTAAGACTGATATGCTGAATGCAAAATTCATTCATTTTCATATCACTTGAAAAATGTTAAATAATGCCTTTGAGATAAGGTGCAATATGTTTAAGGTACTTAATACAAATGTTTAAGAAGTATAAAGAATGTGCACCTTTAAAAATTTTGTCACAAGGTGAAAGTTCAAATACTAGTTGTGTTTTGCATGCATAGTGTGTGTAACAATCCTGAAAGCAGGGGTGATAATGGAGATGTGAAACTCATTGTCGTATAAATTCACAAGAGTATTATTTTCATCTGTATACCCCTCTGATAAGCTTGAATTTTACATTCAAATCACTGTAGAAAGTTGAAACCAATTTGAACATAGTTGCACTATTATCAAAATGGAAATGGGATTTAGAATGCTTTCTGTACAGGTTTATTTAAGATTACCAATAGACCAGACCAACTACATGTATATGCATATTACTGGTAATATTAGCAGGAAAACACTGGCACATTTTTTTAAAAGGATATATAAGGGTATCCTTGATGTAAGTCCAGAAAATTAAATTATGAACATGTACATGTAATAAAGAACTGACTTAAAGATTTTTTCTTCTTTTTGCACTTGCAATCAGTAACAAAACTCTCATTTAGAAAGTTAATTTAGACAGATTAATTGATTTATTTCTTTTATCAGAATTATTCAAATGATAAAATATTGATATCCAAAAGTGACTAAGCATACTTCAAAATATTCTGGAGGGCACAATAGATATTCACTCAGCTCCAAACAGTTTACTTTCTAACCTTAATGTCAAGTAGTTGTGGTTCAGTAAATAAAAGTTATAAAGCTTTTCACTCACATTAGCCATTGCCAACTGACTTCAACAGCACACTGCCATACTTGAACTTTAGAACTGCTATGTAAATTGAGAAACCTCTGCATGCGAGACGCTTTCATAGATTTAAGTGATCCAGATTCAAGATGGATGTTTACGATTGTATTTCTTTCACCGAAGGATATTCAAGCATAGATATTGGTTATTATTGTAATTTGTATGAAATCCATTTACCCCTTAAATTATCCCTTATCTTCTTATTATGCTATATTTTTACCCAGGATGCATTAGTCACAGACATGCTGAATCTGGTCTCGAAAGAAAGTCTTCTGTCCAGGAGTTTAATGGATGTGAGTATATTGAAATATCTTTTTTTCTTTCTCTCCAGTTGGGTGATTAGTTACAGCCCATTGGTCCTATAACCCTAACCCTAATTCTTGCCATAGCACCATCTTAAACAATGGCTAACCTTATATTCAGCTAACTCTGTAGCTGCAATGAGGATGCGCAGTCAGACTTTTGTAACTTTGTTAAAGCTTGTATGGGGGCTATTTCTTTAAATTACATCTTTCAGGGATATACTCAAGTTCTATTTTTCGTTGTCAGGATCATGTCTTGATCATCTGCCCAAGATTTAAAGGCACTTTGATCTGAAGCCAAGACATTTCCTATGAACATAAAAGAAATGTGGCTTTGTGAATAATGTTATATCATTCATGTTAAAGTCATCATCTTGGGCAGATCATACTTAGATATTTTGTTAGAAATTTAAGATTTTACATGTTTAAGTAAGACGGAAAGGAAATTTGAGCTGCATGGAATATAGACTTCAGTCTTGATTACCAGTCACCATAAGAACTACTTCATAGAAATGACAAAAAAGCCAAACAGGTTATATTATAAATTTCTAAACCAATCATGCAGTGTATTGTTATGCAAATGAAAAAACATGATGTATAAAGGCCTCAAGTAACCTAGGGTTGTTCTGGCACAAGGTCATGTGTTATTGGAGGGAAGATCATGTTATTGAATGGATGCCAGAACTCATGGTTAAAGTGACTTTATTGAAGAAAAAAAATGTAGACTTGATCAAAATCTATCCATTATTATTATTATTATTATCATTAATATTATCCAAAGAAATTGTGGCTGTAAAATAATCAAGAAATGGAAGCTTTAAGTGATATATTTCTCTAAAAAATTAAATTTGTGGGGAAAATAGGGAAATGCAACATTTTGTTATATGCCATAAAAGCATTTTGATAACCAAAAAAAAAAAAGAGTGACTCTTTGTTTGTTTGTTTTTTATAACAAAGGATTTATTTTTTGGCTAGAAACCCATAGATGTGATTTGAATTTGCATGTGCCTACTTGAAAAGAAAAGAATTATGACTGACAAGATCTTATCTGGGCATGATGAGTATATATGTAAGTGAGTCATGATATATATATATATATATATATGAGTTATGAGTTATTTGAAGAAAACACCAAATATTTTTTAAAAAGGAGTAACTAGATATAATTTTGTCTGTTATGAAAACTATACTTTTATAATTCAAGTCTGAACTTTGGTCCTTCTCTCTTCCCAGATGGTAGCAGCCCAGGCACAGTACCACCGCAATGCCCTAGCCAGACTAGAGAACATGGTCCCCAAGATGAAGGAGACCCTAGACCGCGACCAGCACAAGCCCACGTTTGGGACCAGCCTGGAGGAGCATCTGAGACTCCAGGACCGGGAGATCGCTGCCCCCATTGAGGTCCTAGTCATGTGGTTGCTGGAGCTTGGCATTGAGGAGGAGGGGCTATTCAGGTTGGGTGGTAACCAATCCAAGATGAAACTTCTCAAGGTGATTATCGAAATACTGTCAAACCTTCTTTAGCAACTACTCGTATAGAAAAACCACCTGTCTATGAAGATCACAATAGTTTCTGTTTCCCTGTAACCGTTTTTTTCTCACTGAAAAGTGTACGAAAGGAACCTGTCGTTAAAGACCACCTTCCATAAAGACAAATTGTCTTGTCTCCCTGTAAGGATCTTTATCAAACAGGTTTCACTGTGTAAGTAGAGCCTGGTTAAAGGTGTTGGTAATAGTATCAGAAAAAAGGTTAACTTACTCTTTTAACAGGGGATGATTGACTTGGTTGCAAGTGTTCTCCTGTGCTTGAATTGTGCATAAGTCTATTCCCAAATACAGAAAATATATGGTCTAAAGTTTAAAGCAACATGATGTATTCAAGATAAGTTCTTAGGAAGCCAGTCAGTAAACTCTAGGGGATCTACAACTTCACGTCCTATTCTAAGGACTGGGTGATTAGGATTGACACCTTATCCAAGGGAATTGGCATGCTGATATGGCCTTGAGTCAAGGTTACTCATTTCCAAGACCCATCACTCCACTGAGCATTACTCTATCCTTATTTGCTTAGCTGCAGCTGTACATCACAACCTTTGAATCATGAGTAATGGAAGACTCTGGGTTGGACTTTTATCATGTATTGTATTTAGTGTGGTGGTAACCTGTATAGATGCATGAATGAAAAAAATTTGCAATAAAGTTTTATTATTCCTTATGATATCTTATCTTTTTTATGCTTCCTGTACAGGCTGCATTTGATGCCAACATTGAGCTCGATCTGGTGGACTTTGAATTCCAAGAACACTCCATTGCAGGTGAGTTTCATTCTCAATGAAAGCATGAAATGTACCTTTAAGTTGAATTATGCATTATATGATTCTATTAAATTATCAACACAATATAATGGAATATATCTTTGAAATCTGTAAAATTGGCAGAAATAATGATTTATTACAAACCATCAATCAGCCATTCTTAGTCATGTGTGTGACCAAAAAACAGGGAATTGGGCTATTGTGAGCCCTATAATTTTAACAACCTTCCAAGTGTGTTAGTTTTTCATGTATATACAGCAACTACAGACATAGGTACATGGAATTTATGACAAATAAAGGTCAGTGATTATACCTGTTCTACATCAGAGGTCAAAAAATTCAGGTCACGTGTGTGACCTCGCACAGAAGCAGGTTTTTCAAACTCACATTTCATCTTTAAATTCCTCTAAATTTTCAAAAGCTTCCATGTGCATATTTATAGTAGGTATATTTCATGGTACTATCTCTTCGAAAATAGCATTAATTCTGTTGAAAGTTGCATAAGATTTTTGTTATGTAATATTTTGTATCATGATGTATGGTCACTTGTGTGACACTGTGGGGTCACGTCTGTGACATGCCATAGGTAATATGTACAGATTTGGTGAACTATTGAAAAATCATATTTAGTATTTTTAATTCATTTTGCAATAGCTCTCTACAAATTATCATCAGTACAGTAGAAAATGATTCTAAGGTCTTTTCTTTATGAAAAATACCCAGGGAACACCCATTTCTTATATTTTTTATCTGCATTTGCCATGCTCGATCCAGGTGTAGTAAGTGGGTACCTGTAGGGTTTATTTTTTGAATGCACTGAGCGCTACAGTTGTCTTGCTAAAACCAGGGTAATAATACTTGCAGGGCCCTCAGGGAGAAAAGTAATTAGTACTGATGAGGCTACCCTGGGTAAACAAGACATAGTATTATTACTATTATTAATTCTTATTATTATTTTTATTGTAATTATTATTATATATTATTATCATTGATATTTACTATTATTAATGTTCAGACCGAAGAATCAAAGTAGAAAAAATAACAGTTTTCATTTTGATATACATGTATATTCATCTTTAGCTTGTTTTATGAACTATTTTCAGAAGCACATTTCCATTGGCCAATTATATTACATATATTATACGATAGCTCATAACAATTTTTTCATAATTGTATAGGGTTACACAATCAATTCAGAGGATTAAGCAAGAGGAATACAAGAAGTGAAAACAAAATTATTTGGTCAAGAAACTTAACAATAAAAGATGAAAAGACTCTACACATGACTTCCTCAGTACATATGCACTTGACCATTTGCACTCAGGTCACGTGTGTGACAAAGTTAGTTGGGCAATATTTAAAGAACGAGAATCATATTTGGAATAATATTTGATGAGATTGAGGACACATACAAGTTAGGTTATGACAGATTATCCAAATTGTATTTTTCAAATGGCATAAACTTTTCATGTTTTGGGGTCATGTGTGTGACATCAGAATTACTTAATTATGCATGTTAATTATTACATCATGCAGAGACCAATTTTCTTTTTCCTTCAACTTAATTATTTGCAAAAGGACCTGGGAAGGGTATGATTTCACTATATAGTGGCAACACCTATTAAAGCTCATACTGAGAGATGACTGTTGTGAAAAAAAGATGTTTTTTTACTTTAATTTATGCCACTGTAATTGTATGCAAATTAGCATAATTGGGTCTTCAATTGAAAATGAAAATGTGCTTCATGTAACTTTAGACATTACTCTTCAAGAATATACTATTCAAAAACAGCAAGAATGAACTTCATTTTCGTCAAGTAGTTTCACTTTACAAAGAATGGCCCCAATGTAAACTAGTAAAGTCATAAAGAAGTAACATTCTAAGAATGATGTTTGGAATTGGTCCATCTGACTTATTACTGGGAATGAGTTTTCAACTTGATATATGTAGTATAACTCCTTTCCTTTGTAATTTTCTCATCTGCATCATATGATTGATGATCATATCCTTTTGAGTTTGGCAAAGTGTTTGAGATTGTAATGTATCCATTATTAGTTGATATCAAGAGGAAATCTTTGATCGATTCTGTTCTCTATTGATTTAAGTGACCCCTTGGAGAGGAGAGGAAAGAGAAATTGAAAGTGTGGATAAGGAAATGATAAAGTCATTAGGAAGTACACAAGTGTCCATTGAGCCAGGAAGATGGGGAGTGGACATGCAGAGAGCATGTTACATTGTTAGGTTCTTATTTTGGCCACTTAGGACCAGAAGGACGTTAACTTCAAATGTACCAATCACCAAAAATTTACTCTGTACGTTAAGGGTTCTATTTCGATATATCATATACTATATTCAAAATGTGAGCTTCAAATATTACTTCTGTAAAGAGATACTGCAAGTTTAATTACACTCCCGTAAGCAAAACAGTGACTTGTTAGGAGACTAGTCGACACACCCATATGTCCTCGTATAGAATAAGGGCTTGCTCGGAACCCAACTGGGAGTTGGGTTCCATGCAAGGGGTTTTACATTTTCCTTGATTTTCTTCATACTCTTTAACCGTTAACCCTTACAAGGCCAGGTAAATAAAGTGTTTTGAGGTAGGTTTTATACATTCTAGCTTTACACAAATTATTTTTCAGGTGATTGGTACACTTTGGCCCAAATGCACGTAAGAGGTTTATTTTAAAATGCGATTTAATTAAACCTCTGCCGTGGACTAAATTAAGCGTATATAAGGGCATTACTGTCTGCCCATTAGACAAGAGGAGATATACTACGCATATGGAGGTTGAAAACATGTTTTAAAATAAACCTCTTTCGTGAATTCGCGCCCTTAACTCTATTTAAAGCGATGTTAACTATTTGCTACTCAATGTATTGTCATTATCTCTACATGATGTGATCTTTCTTTCTATTTCCTTCTTAAAGTTCATACAAAATTGATAAGGTATAGCATACCTAGTGTGCCCGAGAATTTTGATCGCTAAAAGTTAAGGGAAATTCATTTTCATTGGATTAAATGTTATGAATAAAGTTTTCAACTTGTATTAATTCTTGATGAAAAGAGTACAAATGCCTCATATCTCACATGATGTTTTTTTTTACTACTGGCTGTCCTAGATTCTTTGTCTAATGTGGATTTTCTTGAAATGGAAATCAGTGCAGCAATTTTCTTGAGACATAAAGTCCATATTATTGTTTTCTTCTTCCTTTAGCTGTACTAAAGCTGTATTTGAGAGAACTTCCTGCTCCTCTATTGACCTTTGACCTCTATCCAGCCTTCCTTGAAGCTGGCAGGTAAGTTAAATGTTAAATTCAAGGTATTGTAATAAATGATGTTGAAATTAAGATCAGTATGTATGCTGACAATACCACATTTTATGTAAATGATGTAAAATCTCTTACCAGAATTTTCCATATTTTAGATAAATTGAAAACATACTCTGGATTATATATAAATCGCAATAAATCAGAAATCATAGCATTAGGGTATTATAAGGCCCACCCTCCAGATATTAACATAGCAGGTCTGAAATATTCAAATGGCCCATTTCATTTATTGGGAATACAGTTTACCTATGATGTAAAGGATTTCTGTATGCTTAATTATGTTCCTAAACTTGACAAATTAAAAAGAACTTTGAAAGTATGGTCTCAAAGAGACTTAACTCCTTTGGGCAAAATAACTATTGTTAAGTGTCTGGGCATATCCCAACTAATTTTTTTATTATCAGTTTTACCAAAACCCCCTGAATCCTTTTTGCAGGAATTGGAGTCCATCATTTTTTCATTTATATGGGACAAAAAACCTGATAAAATTAATCGTAAGACAATAATTGGAGATTATGAAGCAGGGGGGTTAAAAATGCTACATATACAGTCAATAAGCATGGGCTTAAAAATTGCATGGATTAAAAGATTTTTAAATGATGATAACAAAGGCAACTGGAAATGTTTTTTCAGATTGTTTATGAAGGGTCTTGGTGAAGATCTTTTTTGGTACTGCAATATTAAAAATAATGAAAAATCTATGCAAGTGAACAATACTTTTGTGAGAGAAATATTACAATCTTGGTGTGAATTATCCTTTAATGAAAATCCCCCTAAAGAGTTTATTCATAATCAAATTATATGGAATAATTCATGTATCAAGGTAAATGGTTCTTTAGTCTTTAAAAAGGATTGGATAAACAAAGGTATTAATAGAATTAATCATTAACTGAAGCACAATGGTAATTTCCTTACATATTCTGAGTTCGTCGATAAGTTTAAATTGCATTGTAATTTCCTTGATTATTATTCAGTTATATTTGCTATACCATTAAAGTGGAAGAATATTTGCAAAGAACCTCCTACAAAAGATGTTAATTACCAAGAAGAAATTATTTATAGCATGAAAAAGGTAACAAAAGTTTGTAAACTTATACATAAAATGTATGTTGATAAAATATTTAAAACTCCAATTTCACAAAATAAATGGGAAGGTATTGTTTCAGATCCAATAGTTAACTGGCGTAAAATTTATATAATTCCTTTTAAATGTACTTTATCCACAAAGCTAAGGTATTTTCAGTATAAACTAATTCATAACATACTCGGTGTTAACAAGTATTTAAAGCAAGTTGGCATTTCCAACTCTGATTTATGTACTTTTTGTTCAGTATATACTGAAACTATTGTCCATTTATTTTGGGAATGCCCCTTTACACGTAGGTTTTTGGATGATTTTGAAAAACATATTCTTAAAAGTGAAATTAAGTTGACTTTTAATGATTTTATCTTCGGCATACCAGGTGGTAATTACTCCTCATTCAATTTTGTTATTCTGTATGTAAAATATTATATATTTTCAACTAAATGTTTAAACGGCTCTTTATCATTTTCTTCGTTTCAAAAGAAATTAGAATATCAAAAAGAGTTAGAAGAAACCATGAATATGCAACAAGAAAAGTTTATTTTATATCTTGATGGACAGAGGCCCATCCAACTCATTTGAATTCTACATTTTGTTTATGTATTATAAGATTTTATGTGATCATGTACATTTTGCATTTCTATATATTGTTTATGGAGAAATATTGAATAAAGACTTGATTTGAAAAAAAAAAAAAAAAAAAGTTAAATGTCATGTTATATATTGAGGTTCTTTGTGCGTTTTTGGCTGAAGGTATGTAGAAATTAATAAGACATCTCTTTGGGTGTATATTTGGTGTAGTTGAAGACTGTAGTTGAAGACAGTTACTACAGAGCAAAAAAAAAAAGTATTTTGATGATTGTGTTTTCTGGGCCCCGTTGCATAAAACTTACCGTTAATGGTAACTCTGCTATCAATGGTAACTACCATGGTAACATCACTCAACAGCCAATCAAAATCATGGTTTCCATGGGAGTTACCGTTGATGGCAAAGTTACCGTTAATGGTAAGTTCTATGCAACAGGGCCCAGATGTACTTTCCAGCATGTCTCTCAAAGGTGTAAACCTGAGTTATACCTATTATGATTATGATTCTCATTATTTCTAATTGTTGTGTTAGCTTTACTGTATTTTATTTTGTATTAGTATTTTTGTATTTATTTATTTATTTTCTTTGCACTGTACAGGAGTGAGGGGGCACTCCATGTTCATGAGCACCTTTCTAGTATGGGCGTGTCTCCAAGACTACAGTCATGATCATTAACATTATTAACATTCTCATTAGTATTTCCTCTTTTTCTTTTATGTTGTCAGCATTAAGGATCAAAGTCAGAAAAAGGAAGCCTTGAAGAAGGTCGTCATGAAGCTCCCAAAGAGCAACTTTGATAACTTAAAGTAAGTGTGAACTACAGTTAAACCCTAAAAGGGTCAAAGGACAAGGAGGTATCCTCCCGCCGCCCCGCCCCCCCCCCCCCCCCCCCCCCCCCCACCCTGAATATTCGGGGAACCGTTCACTTTGAACGTTTGCTGCAACATATCCAAGGATTATTATTTTGTGATACAAGCTTTCATGATTTTATAGCCTAGAGTCTCATATCCAAGGATTATTATTTTGTGATGCAAGCTTTCATGATTTTATAGCCTAGAGTCTCATTTATTGTTTGATAAAGAATTCATAAAATTTCAAGCAACAGGTTTCGTGCAACATCAAAAGTCGCGAGCTGATGTTGACATTTTCCTATATGTATTGTACAAAATGCAGATTTGTCAGCATGTGAACGCCTGAATGATTAATTAGTGATGATTCCCAAAATGATTGAGATATAGTTCCAAAAATGTTATGATTCATCCAGTAATGCTAAATATCATTGGTATTGTAAATCAAATACTGGACATAAGCTACTCACTATAGCTGTTTCTTTGCAACGTTTCACCAGTTACTTCTGGCTTCTTCAGGTGTTCTGAATCCTGTTCTGGGGGACCTCGTCTTGTCGTTCATGTCTGTTTGGTGAACCGTGAAGTACATGTGAACTTTCAGTGGGAACTTTCAACGAACAGACGTGAACGACAAGACGAGGTCCCCCAGAACAGGATTCAGAATGCCTGAAGAAGCCAGAAGTAACCGGTGAAACGTTGCGAAGAAACAGCTATAGTGAGTAGCTTATATCCAGTATTTGATTTATAATACCAATGATAGATTGAGATATAGATTTGAAACTTCATCCAAGATAAAATACCCTGTCTATATGCCAATTTTCAGAATTTTTCTTCACTCCGTGGCTGGGAGGGGGGGGGGGGGGATTGCAACAGAATCCATTGACTGAAGTAATGATACACTGAAAAGTGCTTTCATTGGTAGTAACTTGTAGCTGGAAAGTGCTTTATAATGAAAAGTTCTTACTATGTTTCTACAATGTTTTCTTCTCTGTGCAGGTACCTGTGTCGTTTTCTGAAGTTAGTTGCAGACAAGAGTGATAAGAACAAGATGAATTCCTCTAATCTCTCCCTTGTCATAGCTCCTAATATGCTCTGGTCAGAAAAGGATGACTTCGGGTAAGTAATCCTGAAAGGCAGGCTGGTCGAGAATGGGAATTGGAATACTAGTCACTGTTCAGTGTACACTGATAGAATATAATCATACATGGTCCAATGAAAAATCATTGAAATACCGTTTGTGGGATATGGGGGGTTTAGCTGCTACTATTTACCTCAGAGTAGGAAAGGATAGATGTGTATTTACATGTACTTTACTTGTAGGAAGGAAAGAATCAAAAGAAGATCCATAAAGTGGTTACTAGTTAGTATTTAGTGTACACTGATAGAATATGATCATTTAAATACTGTTTGTGGGATTTGAGGGATTTAGCTGCTAACATTTACCTCAGAGTAGGAAAGGATAGATGTGTAGATACTTGACTTGTAAGAAGGAAAGAATCTAAAGAAGATCCATAAAGTGGTTACTAGTCAGTATTTAGTGTACACTGATAGAATATAATCATTTAAATACTGTTTGTGGGATTTGAGGGATTTAGCTGCTAACATTTACCTCAGAGTAGGAAAGGATAGATGTGAAGATACTTGACTTGTAGGAAGGAAAGAATCAAAAGAAGATCCATAAAGTGGTTACTAGTCAGTATTTAGTGTACACTGATAGAATATAATCATTTAAATACCGTTTGTGGGATTTGAGGGGTTTAGCTGCTAACATTTACCTCAGAGTAGGAAAGGATAGATGTGTAGATACTTGACTTGTAGGAAGGAAAGAATCAAAAGAAGATTCATAAAGTGGTTAGAACTTGTAGCACTTGCTTTCCGAATGTAAAAATCTGTACTTCTCAAGCTCAATAATGAATTGTTGAAGAGGCTATTGAGTCATGTGATGGCTGTGTGAATGAATGAATTAGTGACCAGTTGAATGATTGCCAAAATAATTCCTACATTTCCCTCCATCTACGCTCCAGAACTTCGATAGGAGCAGCGCCAGGCATCGTAGAGTCCTTCATCTCTAATGCAGAATGGTACTTTCCTGGAGGTAAGCATCCCGTTACCATGGCAATAAATCCTGTATGATAAGAAAATATCTTTATTCCAATCAAATTAATGGAACATGCCTATTGCTAGTATTGAATAATGAAGGGAAGTATAGCTTAAGTGTGCAAATATTACTGCTACATATATGATCAAGCTTGCACCTCTTTGTAAGGCATTCACGATTACCTTTTCAACTTTAAAAAAAAAAGGATATATATATATATGGACTATCATTTTGCATATATAGAATTTTCATCTAGATAACTGAGCACTATCGTGGTAATAGCTGGGAAATTAACAGTATTGAGGAAGAAGAGCACAAATTCCAAATACCAGCAAGATGTTTAAACTGCACAAATTTCGAAATAAATGGCTGCCTCTACTTCCCTTTATGGGTATTCATACAGAGCACTCAGAATTACAGCGATATTTGTCCCTTTTGTGAGAGCACATTGACAAATGATGGCAAACTAGCCTGTTCTTAATGTCTCACAGACTTACATTATGAATGAATCTGTGCAGATCAGCTTTCACTTTCCACCCATTAAAGAGTTTCTATAGCATCTGTGTGTGTTACAGTGAAGATGTTGTTCCTTGTTAGGCTATTATCCTGTAATTTATCAATGTTATGAGCGGAGATGATGCATAGGTTCGGTAGAGGTTGTGACATTGATTGTGATATTAATCACATCCTATCCAGGTAAAAGTCAAGTTAATGCGTGGTTGGTGTTTGAATAGCTCTGAAGAGTTCAAGCAAAACGCTGATGATGTTTTCATGTTACATATAAGCTAAAATGGAATGTGGTTTCCTGCTTTTAATGCAACTTTTCATTCATATGAAAAGCTTAAAACTCATTGCTCTCCAGAGTAATTATAGGTAAAACAATAATATAATGTGAGTGTAATAGCTTTTTAAATGAGCAATTATGATCAGTGTTGATGCAATAAGTATCATAGTTTTAAATTGCATTTCAAGCACATTTCTGTGATACTGGTGGATTTACATAGATTGAATTATTCTATATTTTGTGAACTTTCTCTGCTGAAATCGTTTTGGAAAATTCACCACATTCACTGTTACCCTTGGGCCTTCTACCCGAACTATGCATCATTTCAAAAGCATGATGAGATACGACCTTCTGTCATGAATGTTGAATTGATACATGCCTTAAAACATTATACTTGAATCAAGTGCCCTGTTTCATGAAACTTGTTATCGATAACAACTGCCCCATTTGCTCTCAGCCAATCAGATTTAAGGATTTCAGTAGCTTATTACAATTATTGTAAATTGTTACTGATAACAAGTTTTATGAAATGGGGCCAAGATCTTTCCTTCTATGGACTGCTATCTATAATGTTAGCATGATTTCTGTTATATATTTGGTGGAAGAATGACCCTTGGTTCATCAAGGAAATGGAGATAGTATTTTCCATGAGAGAGGGTATACATGATATTTGGTATTATACATTGGGAATGTCCTATTCTCATTCAAAGCCATTTTCATTTTTCATGATGTTTTGTTGGAAAAGAATGATATATATATATAATGCCTCTTGTTCTGGTTTATGATGTATTCAGTGCATCCATTGCATCCATTCCTGAATTCAAATTGCAGTAGAATGGATACGCTTTGGTCTAGATGATATAATGAATCAGTGAAAATGGATTGGGCCTCAACTCTTCTACTATTTTCCTTGGGGACATTTTACAGAACTTTGTTAGTAAATGGACCTATATCCCACACTCTTGCACATTTCTGACACATACAGGCCTACATGTACATCATATAACAACTGCACTACAAGGTCCTGATGGCATATGTGCATATGTAAACCATTGAATTGTTTGTCATATTCTTCTACAGCAGCTGTTTGTTACCCTCCCCACATGAACTGTGTGTTCGTGCAAAGGTTATCGGAGGGCTTAGTAAAACAAAATTTAGTTGACATTAAACAACATCATGTATGCACACGTGTGATCAGGGCTCTCCACACAACAGTGATACCAAGCACTTATATGTATTTGATAACCTGTTCATACCTAAGGGATCATCTTTTGATTTAACCCCAAGAACGGTATTCTACAACCATTGATATGCCTTGAGGGACCTCTAAATTGGCTTGTGACTTTATCCCCTTCACAACCTACATATATCTTGCAAGGCTTGGGATAAATAATGATGTATCATCATATTAAAATCATATTGGGGCCTGCTTCATTCTTTGTAACATGTCTTTTGAATGGATGAAAATTCTTATATTCCAACTTCAGTTATCATTCGGTTGAAATAAGATGGGAAAATAATACTGGCACAACTTCTGTTTGCAACATTAAGAAATTATGATATTATAAAGTGCCAAGAATTGTTTTGTTCATTTCTCTCCAAATGAGATAAGAACTTGAATTTCATTTTGTAAAGATTGATTTCAGATTGTATTCTGTCTTTACATAGAAATGAAAGGAATGGGAGGAATATATTTGTATCTGTTAAAGAAAAAATTGTGTGGCATTTAATTTTACATTTTCAAAACTTAGTTTGAAATTTTTTAAATTTGTAATGCCCTTAGCTTTGAATGAGAAAAAAGGGAAGAATTGAATTATTGTTTCTTTGGAAAACTTGAAGAAATTTAACAATTATCCGAGTCAACTTTGTTACATATAACAGTACATGATACAATAGTACAGTACAGTAATTTGCAGAGTTTCCATTTGGTATTAAGAATAAAAAGGTTGTAAAAATACATCATTGTAGTCCAAGATGGCGGCAACCCCCCAATCACATTATATGACCCCCTTCCAACAGAGATGGATTTCCCGATGCCATTGCCTCCAACACCCTCACCAAAAAGCAACTCGGTACCAGACTCCAACTCTTACCCGCTGAAGAGCCCCGATGGGACCACGCCTTCTCCGGTATCATCTAATGCCACAACAACCCATTCCATCCCTCCATCACACCCTCCCCTGGGGCCCCCACCCGGTCCCCCTCCGGGCCCTCCTCCCAACCCTCCTACGGCCATTCCACCCCCTCCCTCTCAGACAGCACCTCTGGTCACCATAGATGGCGTCGGTCCACCTCCACCCACTGAGAAGTAAGAATTAGAGGGTTATTAACATATCACTGAATATGCATGTCTATGGGTCCTCATTTGCATGCATTTTTCATGTCATTTGCATGTTTGGGTACATGTAGTTTTGATATTCTGAAGGCTATAGTTATCAAGGAGTGTTTATCAATTCTGAGAATTTCTCACCTCCCCCCCCCCCCCTCCCTTCAATTGATTAATTAATTTAGAAAGAGAGCCGTACATTATTTTTGGCACTCTCTCACCAAAAATTTGAACAAGTTTAGAGGAACTTGGGAAATTTGTGAGACTATATGCAATCATTGATGATTGATCATGATGATTTCAATGATAGTTGTTCATTCACGTATTGCAATAATAAAGAAAGAATATTTTTCATTGATTGTAAAAATCCAATACATATTTGACATTCAAACTCTTGAAAACTATGCCTTCAAAATATCAAACACCTTTACCTGTTCCTTACATTTTACTGAATATTCTGTGTTCTTTGAAGACATGCATATCATAACAATTTGAGTTTGTGGTTGCATTTCCTTTTCATTCACAAATTGCCTTATTGATGTATGCACAACCTTGGCCATACTCCTTTGATTTGATTTTATTTTTTGTATTTTGTCTAATCTAAGTTTGCTCATCACTTCCTCTTGCAGAATTCATGACATCTTTTATTCTTAAGCCAGCTTTTTTAGTTGTCTATTTATATTAACAGTTGTGGGTTGGTGAATTAATTATTCTTAGTCCTTGATTATGCAGTGCTTGTAATTTTCGAGTTAACTGACCCACTACGACAAATGCCCCATGGACAATTAAGCCATCACCCTGTAGGGACAGTTATCTCCTTGGACCACTCTGCCCAGGACAATTACCCCCTGGGACAGTAACCCCCTTGGACTACTACCCCCAGACAATTTACCCCTTAGGACATTTACCCCCTTGAGCAATTACCCCCCCCCCCCCCCCTATTAAAACTGTTAACACCCCACTAAAGATATTCACCATAATCAGTGTTGGGTAAAACAGAACATTTCTGAATTTCAACATTCTCTCAGCACTTTAATAGTATTAGAGTGATTAGTTTTGCATAAAGTATATGAAGATGAAGAGATAGGCTTTCAAGTTCTTCTGGGCAAGCAAGGGCTACATTAATATAATCTGTTTATTTGATTACCCTGTAATATATGTAAGAATGATGGTGGAAAATACAAAATATTCTGATCTGTTACAATTACAAAAAAGTTCTGATAAAGTTTGAATCATATTGAATTTAATCACCCGATGGTGTATATATTCTAAAACATGTTTAATCAGTAGTTGATGTTTGATGTTTTGTAAATTTCATCAAGGGTATAAAGTTATGTTATTTTCAGTTGTGTATCTTTTGTGTGGTTATCTGACATTATTTCACTTCATATAATATATCTCTGCCATTATGCCTATCATGATGTATTATAGCCTCAGAGATATCACACTCATTTATACACTTAGAGACATACATGCACACGCATCTACATGTAGTATATTACTGAACATACATATGATTTATTTTTGTTTTGAAAGTGATTTAGAATATATAATTAGCTTTCTTTTTAGATGACTGGCATGTTTTTGAGGACTTAGCATTATTAATCTTTCAACTATTCTGAAATGTGACCATATATTCTACTGTGTTACAGTGATAGTTTATATTGACATTTTTATTCCACTTTATAGGAAACATTTGTATAATGTGCAAAAGTATAGTATTCATTAGATTGTCAATTCTTCAATAAAGCATATAAATATTAGAATGGTAGATTTAGCAAGAAGATAGATTGGCATTCCAATGTTGACATTATCACCATTTTCACAAAGAATACTGAATCATCTTGGAGACATTTATGTTCTATGTATCACGACTAATCACGACAAATGATTATGCTGTCATGATTAGTGCTTCTCAGGGTTTGAAACAGAGAATTTAGGCTTTTATGGATCAGATAGATTTTTGATATTATCAAACCTGGTGTAAGCTATATCACATTCTTATATACGTGATGGCAGATTTAGGTTATTATCTTGTGCATACTACCTGTTAGTGCTGTCGTCTACAAGATTCTGTCGAGAAACTTGTCAATAAAGCCTTTTTTTGATGGAAAGACGACATGGCGAAAAATATTGTTATGTTGTCGACATAATATCCAAGTATTACAGATATACAGATTCATCGGAAAAGTGTTCCGAAAAATCCTTCAAAAAAGACCACTGATGAAACTCTGAAAAATGAGAAAAAACTGCGACCAAGGAGTGAGTCCAGTGGTGACTTACTGCTTACTTCCGCTGATTTTAAAGTGGTCCTGGCCCGACTCAGCCGAGATGCTGTAAGAAATGCAGAAATTTACCAACCACTGTTTTGTCGACAGAGATTTATACTCGACGACAGCACTACTGCCAGTGTAGTGTTATACATTAGGGTTGTGCCAAATTGTATGAAGTGGAATGATGTGTTTTTCTAACCACAGTTTATTTCCTTTAGTGATGATGTTACTACTATTCCTCTTTCCCTTCTCTTTTTATTTGCTCTGATCCCCTCCCATTCCCGTTCATGCTTGATACATGTGGCTTCGCCTGTTTTCTGCTTGTAACGCCTTCCCAAAATTGGTGAACTACTTTTCTTTCCTAAACACTCAAATTGTACAAATTCTACCTTTTCTTTGGCTCTCTGTCCTTGTTTATCTCTGCATTAAAATTTTCTTCTGGGCAATTATATTTTTATTTTATCTTCTTGTGTTGCTGTTCTCTTATTTCTCTTCTTTGAATATATATTATTTGTTCTTCTGTTCGTCTCCTTTTGTCATTCTTTCCATCTTTCTTTCTTTTTTTTCTATTTCAACAATCCTGTTTTTTCTAAAATATTCCTCTATCAACAAACATGTATATCTTGCTCTGTCTTTCTTTGCCCCCCCTCCCTCTCCCTCTCCCTCTCTCGCTCTCTCTCTCTCTCTTTCTCTCTTTCTCTTTCTCCCTCTCTCTCCCTCTCCCTCTCCCTCTCTTTCTCCCTCTCTCTCGCTCTCCCTCTCCCTCTCTTTCTCTCTCTCTCTCTGTCCCTCCCTATCTCTCTCTTTTTCTCTTTATCTCTCTTGTCACCTTCCATATTTATTTGATATTTCTTCACCCTCTTTACTGTCTCCTTGAATGATTTTTGTCCACTTCCTTTTTTTGGCATGAAATTGATCCCTTATCTCTAACCTTGCACCTAACCCCACCCTATCAGTGCTGCACCCAATAGCCGCAGCCCCAACAGTTACCAATCTGGAGCCAACTTCACCAAACGACGAGCACCTCTGCCACCACCACCACCTGTGCCCTCAAAGGGTGACCACCAGTCCCCCTCCAACAACCCTAAGATCCCAGTCTATCCACCCCCTCGCCCACCACCCAAAACCGACTCTCTCTAGGACGACTAGCCGTCCGTAGTGTCTCCTTGTAGTGATGCATGCAGCATGTCCATTGTTAGGTATACGATGCATTTTTCTTGAATTTGTCATTCAAATTTTCTCTACCCGCTCTACACCAAAGAAGTTTAGAAACCAAGCTCATGGAAGAAAGTCATCATGCATTAAAGTCATTATATATATATTGCTGACATTACAGTCACTGGGTTTAGAAAGGGACAAGCTTGTGGTGTGGCTACCTTCCCTTTCATTTGAAAACATGTCACTTGTCACCCATTCATAGGAGATGAAATATTGCATTAAAAGTTTCAAAAAAGCTTGCACTTTGCATTCACTGAACACTTTTGATGCCATTCTTTCAAAATCAAATCACAGCTACTCATGCAGATATTTGCCTTCTTTTAAAAGCTTGTTCTTTCACTTCTTCCTGTAAAAATTTGAATCTTGAATGGATTTTTGTGTCTTGTTCACCATAGAGGTGCCCTTTGTTTCTCTCGCGTGTCAGCTTACACGATTGTATTTGTAATCTCCAAAGTGTTGTGTTGCCACAATCATCTAAAAACATATGAAGAGATTGCAACTAGACTTGGCCAAAATATTTGTAATATTGTAATCATAATTTATCGATTTTAAGGGGTAAAATGGTCAAAGATTTAACATGTAGGTCATATTGGTTGAAAAAGAAAACGACTTAGGAAGCATGGCCAA
Organism: Heliocidaris tuberculata; assembly: GCA_025618425.1. Taxonomy (NCBI): domain Eukaryota; kingdom Metazoa; phylum Echinodermata; class Echinoidea; order Camarodonta; family Echinometridae; genus Heliocidaris; species Heliocidaris tuberculata. The sequence goes on along the minus strand of CM046836.1, from coordinate 6,466,967 downwards.
GATACATCTTAAAATCTAATTAGCATCTTTGAATATGTGGTCAAGACGTCAAAAATCACATGCAATGAAAATCTTTAGAAATTGATAATTGCGGGACCAGTGAAGATAATTTCCTGAATGCCATTGAGCGGGTAGGGAAAAATTATCACCTTTCATTTGATTAGTCTGTAACCTGGATAATTAATCAATCTCCATATTAATAGGAAAAAATATGAGATTAAAAATAAGCAGTTTAAAAGACTATCAGATATTTATGTTGTTAGCTTTTATATTTTTAATTGAACAGAACACATGAATAAAAGTTGAAGATTAAAGAACATGTTTTTGCCTTTTAAAAGTATTATGTCATGTAACTATTTAATCCAGACTTGGGGCACAAAAAAAAAAATTAAAAAGGAAGTATCCTTCAAGTTCACATTTTTTTAGAAAGCACAATAATAGGGAATGAATAGTGCATCTTGCATTTCAATTTATATGGAATGATTGGATGATATCTTGTATGTAATACTCTACATTTCATCCGTAGTTTGTTTTGTCATCCTTTTCATAATCTCTCTCTCTCTCTCCTCCCTCCATTTCATTCTCGTCCTTTTCTCTCTCATGTTCCCTCCCCTCTCTCTCGTCATCTTTTATCTTGTTCTCTCCCCTCGATCTCTCCCTGCCCCTCTCCCTCCCATATCTCTCCATTTTCCTATCTCTCCTCCCCCCCCCCCTTCCCTCTTCCTCTTCCCCTCCCTCCTTTTCTCTTCTTTCCCTTATGCTGTCTGTATCTCCATTTATCTTTCTCTTTCTATCACATATTAGGGAGTTTTCGTTCAGCAACGTACGCAGGATTCTAGGACGGAGATTAACAATTGCACATGACAAAGGACGCTTAGGCATTCTTTGTCGAAAATGAAAGAACTGGAACGGCAATACCATGCTAGATCAAGAGCGCACGATAGATTGCAAATGCATCGTTCGCTCTTAATCTAGGATGAAACTACTGTTCCGGTTCTTCAATTTTCCACAAAGACTTTAAAGTTTAAGACGGGTGTCCTTTGTCATGTGCAATTGTTCCGTCCTAGAATCCTGCGTACGTTGCTGAACGAAAACTCCTGATTATCTCTTCTTGACTGACTTTGGAATCATTATTGTCCTGTTGGGGTTTTGGCATTCTTTTTCCATCTGACTTTTCTTTCATTCAAGAGCATGAATCTGATTTCTAGAGTATATTTCTAAGTTATGAAATAGTTAAGCTCCTACAGTATATTCTGAAAGTTAACACATGTGTATGCTCTTAGCTTTTATTATATATTCATGTAGTGATATTGGAATTGTAGTTCATTTTGCATTATACCTTGCAATCTTGCATTATGTTATGGTCACGTCAGTTTTCAAATATCACACATTATATAAAGCCCTATCTTCACTGTAAATATATAAAAGCACAAATGCAAATTAGGGGGCAGAATTTTTTGTTTAAAAAAAAGAAAAAAGTTGCTGTTGTATAATCAAATGAGTGTTTTCTTCTTTCTGTTTTGTAACTTGTATTAAATCTTGAATTACAACTTGACCTAGTTGTGGGAAACAAGGTTATGTTTCGGTATCACTTAAATACATGCCTACCTCAGGTATGTGGCATTGTCACATAATTCATAGAAAATAAAGATAAATGATAATTGCCTAGCGCTATGGAAGGGTAATGGAAAATACTTTTATAAGCCCTTTATTTGTGAGTTTACCAAGGATATGAGAAATGTACATAGTAACAACTTAGATGCCCTACATATTGCCAGGTAAAAGTTCAGTCAAAAGTTTTGCATCTTTTGTGGTCTATAATTTGCTCTGCCTAAGATATTAGGTCAGGGTTTCGGTTGCAATTTTCGTCTTTGGTTAGATTTAAGCTTGTTTGGAGTTGGTTAGAAAAAGTGTTTGGTCCAGGATTAAAGTTAGGAATTCAGTAAAAATAAGAAATTGACAAATCTTCTCTTTTTTTTTGCCATAGAATGTGTCACAGAATCTCCTTAGAGCATCCACCTGAACCACATACATCTTTGATTTCATGTTTTCATCAGAGTTCATTGTTTATGTTTGTATAGCTGTTTTTGTGATCACTTTGTGTGCATTTTTGTTTTCACTCACTTTGTTTCCATTTCAACTCAGCTTGGCTGAGTAACTTCTTTTCATGACACTCCTCCTACTCACATGCTTGCAATCTTGTTGTTCAATTTGTCCTCATTGTTTTTCTTGCAAATCAGGCATTAAAGTTTGCAAAAAGCAAAAATGCTTTACTTTGTATTAGTCCTTTAAAAATGATATAATATTGGTGGTTCTGTAATGCTGGGTTATCTATGAAGGGTACATATACATACATGCTTTAACTTAGGGGTGTTTATAAAGCGCTTTATACCTTGTATTGGGTGCCATATGCAACTTGTTTTCTTCTCCTTATCATTTTTGCTTTACCTTTTTACTACCATCGTCCATACAGATTGAATTTTAAGTCATCAATATTTAATAGGAGATATTGGAAAGGTGGTGAATATTGTAGATTGCATTGAATACCAATGATATCACATTTTTAAAAGAAATTTTTCATTTTCATCCTGAAATTTTAGTTTTGCCTCATTCACACCTACATTGTTGAATTTTATTGTCTCTGTAACTGTTTACTGGTTTTTGTTTGTTGTGGATTTGTCTGTAAAAAGTGGTGTGCCTCAAGTCTGGATTTTGCTTTTTGTTACGACTGCTGTAAATAATTCACTCATTTGTTTCTTTTGATGCATTTTTGAAATACTCTAAAATTGTACAATGTTTTCCTCTAAATCATGCATTGTTCTGATTGAATTGTCCATGAATGTTGTTTATGTGCAAATTCAAAGCCTTTGTCTTCTGAAATGATGAATCTGTTTCTATAAAATGCATTAATTTGACTTTTTGTGATCATTTTCCACTTTTCCACCAGACCCCTCAGAAACTCCACACTCCCTAGGAAGTCAGTGAAGAGAGTACACGCCCCTCCCCCTCCCGTCAGTGTCTCACCAACGAACAGCCTGCCGCGGAACTCCCAGCCTCCAGGTACCCAGCAGTCAAATCAAGACAGTCAAAACAATCACAGTAATCCAGACTTATCAAGAGAACAAAGCGAGTCAAGCTTGCATACTACGAATGGCACGATAACCAAACCAGAGCGCCCTCCCGATAAGCCCCCCATCGCTGGGAAGCCTCCCAAAGGTGAGAAACCAGCCATCGCGGGAAAGCCCGTCGTTGCAGAAAGGCCGACAGTCATCGCCGAAAAACCACCCATCACCGAGAAGCCCACCAAACCTGAGAGACCGGTAGTTCCAGTACCTAGTCCAACCAAGGAACGTCCAGGGTCAGGGCGGGACAGCATCGATGGGACGGTTCTGTCTCCCAATCCTCCATCACCCAATAGCAAACCTAAATCAGCAGCGATACAAAGACCTACCATGTTACCCCCTCCCCCACCACCTACTGCGAAGACAACAGAAACAAAGGACGGTGTTAAAAACCAAAATAGTTTCGATACGGACTTGTGACATGCTCAAGCCAATATTTAGTGGTTTATAGATTCTTTCAAGTTTCAACATTTTCAGCATCGATTTATAGATGTCCAGTATCATATATGTGAAGAACAAATCTAGCTCCAGTCAACGGATATAAACAATTGACCGAGAATTGCAGGAATTTACCAGCTCCATCTTGTGTTCTCCGCACTTCCAACAGTTTCCAGAGTCCTTCGTTCACATTGCTGAGACAATGGTATACTTTCATGAATGAAAGAAGACATTGCTTATCTGTAGTAATTAGGTTTTTGGAATTTTTTTCACAATGAGTATGTATTAGGTATTATACATGTATGCCAGTAACAAAGTAATGTTATGGCAGCTTGTGCAAATCACTTTGAAAATGTAGACCGATTGGGTAGTCACTGTTTTTCTTATGAACACAATAGATTGATATCATGGAGATATATAATTGATGAATATACTATGTGTACAGAAAAACAAAATTATATCTTTTTGAGATCAAATGTTGATGTTTGTGTTTTGTGAGATATTTATTGATAATAGATTGGGGTCATGCTGCATACAGATTTATGAATATTATTTAATTTTTGTTCACACTTATTAATCAGTTTCTACAAATGTGACAATCTACATTTTCAAATTTTTACATCATCAGGGTATTTGCATCACACTAAGGTGTCACTGCACATGTGTGGTAGTTCTATGTACTTGATTGTCTGCATCCAAAATTCATGAAAACATTGCTCAAAAGATTGGTGTCTGTGGATTGTTCTTTAAATGTTCATTTCTGTAAAAGAATACTAGATATGAAGGTCATTTCCATCTTAAACATTGCTCACTTTCAAACATTGTAGGTGAGTACAGTATGCAGAGTTGGTTCACCTGAGTGGACTGTATAATTAGACGAGGATAGTAGTTTAGTTTTGAAAACAAAGTTCGTAAAGATCTCCATGTTTTATTTGGTCTTTGAATCCTCTCATTATTCAGGCAAAAATGAGCAATTTCAACAAACTAATAAATACTATGCAGCATGGCCCTGTGATGTACTTCTCATTTCTAAGAACCATTTGATCTTGTCTTTTACATATTCCAGACTTTTATGATCTGGGAATTGATATCACATATTGGAAGTGTTTTTCTACACATTTTGAAGGGCTTTTTCTTTGTCAAACGTGACTGCAAAGAAGTTCTGTGTAATTTTTTCCCCCTTGCATAATCTATTATCTCGTACTTTAGGATAAAGGCCATTTTAAAGTTCTTATTGCAAACTCATCTCATTTGAAAACCCTATATATTTGCATCTATCCAATCCATTTTCATTAATAAAAAAATCACCATTTATAAAATATTATTATTCATGGAATAGTTATGGAGCAAACTGATGGTTAAATATCCTACTACCCGACATATGGTTCTACTAATGTAGCAGTGTATAATATTGGACAATCTGTTAATGTAAGTTTTTAGCAAATCTTGAGTTCAGAATTAGAATGCTATTTGAGAGAAGCTGGCCTGAAGTTATTCTGAATTATTTATCCTGCAGTAGATAGATTTGACCAGTAAAATTTCAAAAAACCAATAAATTTTTTTGGAAATACGTCTTCTGGAAAGCACATCTTATATCTATAGGAGACTATGTGTTACATTTATCAGGACTACAAAATTTTTCATCTATCCGAGCTCTTATAAATTTATTTGTAGTTATTAACATCCAGTTAAAGTTTTGTTAAATTTTGGAAGAATCTATTTCCTTCATTACCAAACTCAAGATTTACTTGTAAACAACAGGGGTGTGTTGATATCACCCCCGTCTCAAGAATAGCACATTCCCAGCAGGATACTGAACAGTGGCCAATTTTGGCGCATTCCATTTTATGAATCAGAGGCAATATACGAGTATAGTATGAAGCTGTTACAAAAAAAAAGGTTTCAGCTAGTGTAGGGTTTACTTCACACTCTGTAGGCACCTACATTTCTCTTCCTTGTGTGAAGCTATTTATGTGCTGTAAATTTATAAGTGTTTGTGGGCCTTTCTGTTGAATGTTTGGTATTTTTTAAAGTTTGGAAATGATGATTTATAGCAGAAGCCTGGCTGGTACCATGCAATGCTCCTGTTTTCTATGAAAACAGAAATTCCTTTGCTGCCCCTAATTTCATGTGATCAAAATTAAAGCCTCATTAACACTTAATGCATTAAACCGCCAAAAAAGAAATATAAAAATCACTGCACCAAACTAAAAATTATTTTATATCCTCTGTTGAGAGCCAGAAGGGCATTAAACTCATATACTTTTACTCAGAGTTAAGGGCCTTCTGGCTCTTAGCTGACGATATGTAAATGAATGACAATGGAGGTTGAGATGACTCTGGGTGTAAATGACATATTACATCTTCTTTTCTCCTCTTTCTCCCTCTTTCTTTCTTCATCCTCCCCTTCTCCTTTTCTCTCTCTCTCTCTCTCTAATATCTCTTCAACACAGTCCACTTTCCTACTTACCATCCTCTTCTATTTATGTTTTCTTCCTCCATACATCTCATCTCATCCCCATCCTTAATTGACTTCTATTACTTTGAATAAAACGAAAAGTCCATTTTCTTTCTTTTTTTTATCTTTTCCTTTTCTTTTTTTAATATCCCCCTTTCTTTAGTATTTCCAATTTTTTTGTATAGGATTGTCACTCCATCAAGCTTTGCTTATGTGACAATCCTTCTTTAAGATTCATTTACGTTAATTATACAATGCAATTACTCTATTTGATAATGTATTAATATTTGTTTATTATGTTGTAATTCAGTTTGTAAAATATGTTTGAAGAAAAAAAGGATCATAAAGATAAATAAATCAATCAAATCAAATCAGAATAAAGTAGCTGCACATAACACTGAGCCCTAAAGGTTTGTTCAAATATGCCGCGGTAATCCGCCTTTAAAAAAGCAGCGTTGGGATTTTAAGCGTACTGCAGCACTTGATATTTCTGTATCTTATAACACACAGGTAAGTGAGTACACTTAGGAACTTTGTTGCATCATGCATTCCCACTTGCCAAAATCCGCTGCATGTTTTTGGTGGCGGTTTACCGTGACATATGTGAACAAGCCTTAAGTGTACTCACTTCTCTGTATGTTACCAGAAACAGAAGTGTGAATTGCACTATATTTTGATATGTCCTTTTTTTTGCAGGAGTTATTACTTTGAGCAGTTTACTGCATCGTGTGTTAACAAGGCTTCAGTGTTGAGGAAGATATGGTTTATTGTGTTTCTTTTCAAATATGCATCTTTTCCTTGAGGAAAGAAGTTTGTTAGGTTAGCTTAGTTTGTGTCTTTCCCTGCATACTCTTTGCTTTACTGATAATCATGCTGTATCTATATATTTATATTTTACAATCAACAGAAATTGGAAAATGGTCTAGTGCTTATGAAGTTCATTATTTTTTTCTCTTGACCAAAGAAGACTAGAGATTGTAATAAGCTATAAATACCTTTATGGACAAAAAGTATGAGTGAAGATCAGATGTTTCCTGTTGAAATCATAATTTGATATAAGCATCAATCATGTAGATTCACTAAAAATAATGATCAGAAAGCATATGTATATATGTATATATATATATATATGTATATATATATATATATGTATATATATATATATATATATACATGTATATATATGCCAAGATACCTAACTTCAACATTTCGACGGCATCTCGGTAAATTGTATAGTGTGAGGATTGATGAGACAGGAGACAAGGACGTAGCTGAACTTCAACTTTATTAGATCAAGCTTTCGGCCTTCCTAGCCTGCTCCTGGTTCTGAAGATAATAATAGTAATAATAATAATATATACATATATATATATATATATATCATGTGATTATAATTTCTTGATGAAATTGAAATATGCCTCCATCAAGAAATGGAATAACTTCTGTCAGAGCTTTCCTCCTATTTTATGAACCCTGTTTGTTCTATTAGTCAACCAAAGCAGTAAGGGTTAACTGTTGTTCAATCTTACCTATGTGTGTACTTGGAAAAATATTGGTTGGGCACACCATAAAGATAGTGGCACTGCATGTATCTATTGTGGGTTTTTTCTGTCATCAGGTTTGTTTGAGTCAGCAAAATATCAACAAACTAACAAAACTTGCTGGAAATCAATTTCCCTGAAAAACACATCTAACATTTACACATATACATGTACTGTTTATTATGTAATACCTGTGGTAGGGGCAATTAGCTATTTTTATTTTCTTATCACTCATATTATTGTTAGGCAGATATCATTTTATTTATAGTCTTGAACATTCAGTTGAAGTTTCATCTGATTCTGTGAAAATTCATCATTTGTCATTACCAGACCTCAATCTGACCTTTAACATTGCCTTGCCTGTTTTAAAGATTGCAAAGTTTATATCAGAATAGAACCTCTTTCCCTGCTGACAAAGTTGGTTGCCTATGGCAAGTTGATAAAAAATGGAAACAAATTTTAGATGCTGAAGTTGGCCCTTTCATCTGTCATTCTCGACAAATCAGATTTTGGAAAGAGTTGTAAAGTAGGTAGATTATGTATAATGCTTTTAGTTTGTGAAGACATGGGTTTCCCTTCATCATGATCAAAAGTATTTTGAATATGAAGTAGATGCCGTGATTGCCAAAGTTTTTTCTCTTCTCATTCTTCAGAGGAGATTCATATTAGAATGTTGCATGAAATTACTTTACAAAGAAGAAAAGAGCCATGTTCATATTCCAACTAACTGCAGTGCATTCTGTTTACTTCCTGTTTTACAAAATTGGAAGTTCTTTTTTGAGTCAAGAGTAGGGAGTAGGAGACTTGTTACTTTCATTGTGAAGTTTAAGTTAAAATACACACATGATCTATATTTATTTCATACAAATATGTAGTCTGGCCAATATATATCAACTTTACAAATATGTACATGTAGCTTCATACAGTAAATATAATGTGATAATAAGTTGATTTTCTATTCTTTAGACTGCATAATTTTCTGACTAAAGTTTAATCATTCCACTTAGTATTACCAGAATTAATTACTTAAACATAATCCACTATTTATTTCTCTTGAAGTAATAAGCAAATTACAAAGTCCCATAGGCAAAGCAACATTAACTGTTGTAATTATTTCAATATACTGTTGAAAAGTTTGAAACTTTTTAATTATTTGTTTAATTTAATGCATCAGAAAATATACAGATAACTTCAATATTTACACTCACAAATTCATCAAAGCTTGTCAGATTTATACTACACACTTAAATATACATGTACATTTCCTATGATCATGCAGATCGTATTTGAGGTCAGACATCAACAATATTGTACATGGGACTAGAAATGAAGTTCAGTCATAGTTACTATATTTCTTCATATTGGAGTGATCAGTTACAACATAATTTCTGAAGCTTGCCCATAAAGACAAATGTTTTACATTACAAAGAAAGTAGAGGTTTTAACATTTTAGAGACAAATTGCCTGTGATTTTTTTTGATGGATAGTTACAGTTTATATAAATATAATTGACAAATTCATTATCGCTTGTTAAGTGCTTATATTTATTCTGAAAAATTTTTGTGCTACTTGAATTCCTCTTAGTGGATCTTACAGTTAAACATATGATTCTCCTCCCCCCCCCCCCCCCAACAAAAAAAGTAAATAAATGGAGACCAAAATATCACTTGATATTACTGAATCTTTGCATTATAATGAAACATTAAAAAATAAATCATTCAACTGTAAGAACACACTGCAGTATTATTCTTAGTTAAATTTTTCAAATGTTGAAAGCATGATTTATCCACAATTAAAATGAATATTACAGTATAAGTTTGATTTTATAAACTCTCATTACATTGATTTTAATAGCTTCACCATCAAAACAACTCATTCATTTCATTATATGTATATGATCACTGAAGGACACAAAAACATATTTGAGTAGGTAGGAAGTTTGAGCATTCACTTTATGATTGGAAAGATTGAAAACACGTTTTTATAATACATGTATATGTATATATATATATATATATATAAACAATGATAAATACATTTTTTACTATTTCTCACCCAAAACTTATATCCATTCCAAAGTAGATATTAGAAGTAGCATTTCCTAGGGTTTATATTTAGAAGATAATTATTTAAAGAAACAAGTCTCCTGAAGAGATAATAATGGTGAAAAGTTGTAGGAGAACTTGACAAATATTCTTTTTCCAAATTTCTCATCCTTTTCCTTTTGAACAAAAGTGTAATTTGTCTCATTTTTGCAAGCTAATAGGACATCACTAGTATTAATTCTCAACTGATTGCTATGAGTAATACAGATTGTCTTGTCCTTTTTTTTAAATCAAAACAATTGTGTTGTGTGTGTTTTTTGGTAAAGATTCACATTATATTCAAGATAGGAATATACAACCATAGAGAGCATTTTTTTTTTAATAAACACTTTGGGGGTTGTCAAACATTTTGGGGGTTGTCATTTCATGTTAACCCATTTGTGAATACTCTATCTTCTGCATAAAGACTAGGTAAAAAGTAGCTGGACTGCTTAGAGCCATAAGGGCAATAACTCAATATAAGTTACATCCTTCTAGCTCTCAGCAAACAGTTTGCTTATGGGGTACTACTATCGATGTTCCGTGTATGGCATGTACGTCTTAACTATATGCTTTGTGATTGCTGTTTCAAATATTAGCTTTGAATAAGCAGGGATCCAAATGCACTCGAAAAGTCACCTATTTCTCATAATATTTTTCAATGTCACATTGTCAAGTTTTCAAGGTTGCTGGTCGTGCTGGTGCAAAACAGATTTCTTAATTGCTTTATATACTGGTCAGAACCAGCTACCCTCGCTCATTGTGACATCGCATCTCTGGTGTATTTAAAGATGCTTGTCACGAATCTTGTCTAAATCAGTAGAATGTTTGTCTTGTTACAGTTTGATTACATTAATTTCTGCTTTTTGTAGGCAGTAAGTCATTATTCTGAAGAAAAACAAACAAACATATGCATTACATCCATACCATGACATATTGTTCTTGAATGCAAGGTATGAGGTTTGTTTAAAGATTGAAATACTTCGGGAAATCTTTGGTGGAGGTGCATAAATAAATCTTCTTAAATCCATCAAGACGCTTTGGAGTATTTGATAATGATATGATGATTACATTGAATATTTTAACTCAATGTAGGATGTTCTCAGACTCTCTTGTGAGATCTACCTTCTATCCTATCACAGCTAACTAGTATCATGTGAAGGGAAAATTTACTTTGAGACTTGTCGAGATGTATTATTACAGATGGTCAATGCAGATCATTTTTTTTTTATTATTATTATAGCTCCAAGAAATATTTTACTAACTTCGACCCGCCACCATAAGAAGTGGGTAGAAAATGATATATGTTTTATGTAACTATTTATGTAGCAGAAAGAGGACAAGAATGGTCAGAGGGGAGTATGCTGACAGTTCATTGTATGTATTTTATTGTGGGTCAGCTCTGTATTATCGCCTGTACTGTATAAAATTGTAAGAAGAGACTAGAATTGTACCCCGACACTTTCGTCGTATGTAAGAAAAATAAATGTTTGTAATAAACAAATACACGAATATGACAAATGTTGTGTTTGCGGTTTTCATCGTATATGAGTCTTTAGAGTGCAGAGCATTAAAAGAAACAAATCAATCTTCAGAGGGACCCTGATTAAAATCCACTCATTAGAAATGAAAAATGATTTCTTTTACTTTTTTGATTGGGTAGGCAAGTTTTATGAGTGTCCGCCAAAAGATAGATAAGGGCAATTCCAAGCAAAACAGGACACGAACCCCAAAATTTCAAATCTGTCTGATCATATCAAATCTGGTGTTAAATTAATCGCAAATATCCAAATTTTCATAATCTGATAAAATTTTGATATTTTCCACACTTGAAAATGAAAATTTGCATAAATGATTAACATAATCTTTAAATCAATAATTGATACCAGTTATGATAAGTTGTAAAAGAACAGTAAAATGTCATAATACATGTAATATGACTTGTTTGCTGAAATAACTTGATAAATAAAGTTTAAGTGACATAGTAACCAAGAATAGCATTAGATACTGTTCCGCATAATCTCTCATACTTCAGTAACCTTGGAAACTTTGACTCCAAAAAGTCATTCCGTAATGCCCAAGGGCCAAAACACATAACTTTAACTCATTTCCGAAAAAGGACTATCATTTCGTTATGAAAGTTGATTAGTAAATAAAGGTACATGTACCCAATACCTACAAAATGTATGTGATTTTTGGATTGAAAAAATAATTAACATATGATTATTTCAATTTCAGTTCAAATTTCAATTCAATTTATTTCACTTTGCAATAAAAAATACAAGCAATATGAAAATATTACATTCACAGAGTAATAATTTTTTTTTAAAAAGAACAATAGAAACAATAGTAACATGGATTAGAATATTTCACATAATTATATTGCAAAAGTGGGTTGCAGCCAGAAAGGAAAGGCCCCTTGTTACGGAATGACATTAAATTCAGTTTTACATAAATTAATCCAACCCTCAAACTATACATAGTTCAGCTTAATATATCAGACAATTATATATCAGACAATTATCAACTAAATTAGAGATAATGAGATCTTTTTCTTGTATGGAAAACTAGAGAAAATTTAATAATTTGGATGTTTTTGGTTTTGTGTACAAAACAAATGGAGTAAAATGTTGTTTTCTTATTCCATTTGTGAATGAGATGTATTTATTTCTTCTATAGGTTTGATTGTCCTGCATTTTAGACGTAAATATTGATCTAGATGATAGCAAATAAAACCAAATACATGATGGAATTTATGAATAATGAAAAAAAACAATAGAATACATAAGATATCCATAAAACAATGAAGTACATGCAAAATAAAAAGGAATGTAATGAGAAATCTATCTGAAAATCTTTTTAACTTACCAGAAGCATTTTACACAAATTAATACTCTTCACAATCTTTCGAAAAACTAATCATAAACAAATATATAAATTTATGAAAAAAAATTGAATAAATTATTGAAGATAAATAAACAGTATCATCAAATTATTTGCTCGATCTGTGTTCAAACTATATGTGTTTACTACTTATTTACAGCATATGATTTTTATACACTATTTCCCATTGACTTTCAGAAGTCAATCCGAATTTTTTCAAGATCGTCAGTGAGATGTGTTGACCTCCTGGTGAGTCCTCTTTGATGGAAATGTTAACTTTCAAGTTGACGGTGGAGACAGGATCAAACTGTGTTTGAATAAGCCGTGACAATGTATATGTGTTGATCAGTGGCGTACCCAGGATTTTTTACAGGGGGAGCAAATTTTGTCAACTGTCAAATTCTGTTTGGAGGGAGACCTGTATTTTTTTCTTCTCGCCAGCCCTCCAAAACTCGATCAGTGGGGGGGGGGGGGGGGGGGGGGGGGGGGGGGGGGTTGATAACAGAGCATTTGTTTGACAGACAACTGTTATTAGATACAATGGTATACAGCTCTCATGTCATATATGATTGACTTCTTTCGCATCGAAGCGTTATAATCAAAGACTAAATCGTGATTTCTACATTGTGAGTATGTGGGAGCTGTGTCCCTGATGTTTTTTTATAATTCTGTAATTAGGTTCAAAGTGGATCGTGGAAAAGGCATCCATGAAAATGATGATGATCCGAAAAGCCGGCTTTTTATTGCTCGATGTGCTGCTCATAACAATGTAAAATGTAACAACCAAACGAAGCTCTTTTGAGCTGATACCAACAAATTTCCATTATGTTCTGACAGGCTCTCAAATGTATTGACAAATTAGTGTTTCGAGGAGAAAGAGAGGTGGGGGCCCAGGGGGGCGGGGGCGGCTGACGTACATGCATGACCTTCCTGTATGGCAACGTTATGATTTAATTGCTTTTCTAGATTAATATACAATGTGATTAAACAGCACAATGTGTATTTTATCTTTACACCCAGGGGCATTTAATGCTAATTATTTTCCGATGGATAGTGCTTCTCTTATGAAATATAAGGAAAGATACTGTCGTCTTTATCATGCGCATAGAGGCAAACTTCACTTTTATGTCCGACAGCATATACTGATGTCGCTGTCAGTAAATTCAAACATATATAGAAATTTATCAAACACCCTTCTTATTCGTTTCACTAACATAATTATCAAATTTTACTCATTAGAAAATGAAAAATTATTTCTATCTTTTCAATTAGTATAAGTTAGTTTAATAAGTGTCAGTCGAAAGATGGATAAATTTTAAATTCGATGATCAGTGTAATCTTAATTCCTCATTGTCAGGCCAATATGCAAATATCATGTCCATGTGTAAATTATTTTTGGAAACATCGATTCCTTCGTATTTACTTACGTCGGTAGATTCGTAGAATTGGCAGAGATTTAACTACTCCATGATAATTGCGGTTACCCCAAAGGTATACGAACGGTACAATGGCATGGCATAAGGGGATCAGGGCGCCCATAACGAAAAGAATATAAAGTGTTTGATTGTCTGCAAAATGATGATCCAGAACAAGCTTTCCGACCCGAGACAAAAGCATGATAATATACATCACAATAATCATTTTCATAAGACGAATCTCTGCCTTGTTTCCATTCTTAATGCTGGGTTGTATCTTCAGTTTCTTTGGTTTCCTCTCATCTATATTGGATACAATTTCTCGTGATCTTAGCTTTGATGATGTACATTCTTCTCCTCTGGGCTGCAAACTGTATTTCCCCTTGGGGACGTGGAGTCCATATTTCTGTCTTTCATTGGTATTACTCTGTTCAGAAAGCTTTGATATATGAGCCGTAACCACTTCTGAATTTGGATCAATTGCACATCCTTTGCTGTAGTAAGGGGCTTGTTCCTCACCAATAAATCCCACTCCTGACACCTCATTTTCTCTAGCATTCAATGCAGCAGACGCTCCATTAGATGGTGGTGAGCAGGTAGTGAACACACTTGGAACTTTTGTTTCTGATTCGTTTGAGAATACGATGTGCCTTGAAGTCTCTAAGGCTTCGACCTTAACACTCGTGACGCGTTTACGGCTTTTCCGAATCGTACAAATAATGATGGCATGGCATAGTGGTATTACAAAAATAGGGGTAAAAGTAAAGATGAATTCAAAGAAATAGTCTAAATATTTCATCCATGTTTCTGTTACTCCAAGAATCACACAATGAGGATAAACTCTGAAGTTTAAGTAAGCAACTTTGAGGCCTCCCTTAAGGATGAGGAGCGAGTACATAATAATGAAAATGAGAACGACGGGTTTCTTATGACAAAATATGGGAAACATCTTTTTTGAAGATTTGATTAAGAGACATCTGTTCACAGCCACGCATAACATGCTGAAAAAAGCTGGACATAAGAAAGAGATGTCATAGATCACGTACATAGACACACAAGTAAATTTGTCTTTGAACCTACCTGTGACCAAAGAATGGCAAATAAAATGGGATATCCGACACTTATATTGAAGATGTTGACAACGGCGAGGTGAACGATGAATACATTGGACGTGACTCGTCGAAGGTTCTTGGACTTGATGAAAGGGACAATGATGAAGAGATTTCCCAGGAGCCCGAACAGGATCATGATTACTAGGTATAACGTCACACAGACTTGAATGACATTGAAGTGAGGACCCCGTTTCCATTTTTGAAAGTTAGTCAAGCGATCTTCGAAGGAATCGATATTCGAACAGTTCGTCCAAGAGCAGTTTTGAAGGAACTGTCCTCTGATGAAATCCATATCCATAATTCAAATGAAATAATTTATGCTGCTCATGAGAAGTTATTTGATAATAACATTCGCTCTTATATTTGCGTTGTCGTGTGATTTTTTTGAACAAAAGCATGCACCATCACTATCAGAACTTTTTCAAAATCGTCAGTGAGATGTGTTGACCTCCTGCTGGTGAATCCTCTTTGATGGAAATGTTAACTTTCAAGTTGACGGTGGAAGCAGGATAAAACTGTGTTTGAATGTGCCGTGACAATGTATATGTGTTAAAGGCAGAGAATTTGTTTGACAGACGACAACCGTTATTAGATACAATGGTATACAGCTCTCATGTCATATATGATTGACTTCTTTCGCATCGCAGCGTTATAATCAAAGACTAAATCGTGATTTCTACATTGTGAGTATGTGGGAAAGTGTGCCCCTGATTTTTTTTTAAATCCTGTAATTAGGTTCAAAGTGGATCGTGGAAAAGGCATCCATGAAAATGATGATCCGAAAAGCCGGCTTTTTATTGCTCGAGGTGCTGCTCATAATAATGCAAAAATGTAACAACCAAACGAAGCTCTTTTGAACGGATACCAACATATTTCCATTATGTTCTGACAGGCCCTCAAATGTATTGACAAATTAGTGTTTCGAGGAGAAGAAGAGGTGGGGGCCCAGGGGGGCGGGGGCGGCTGACGTACATGCATGACCTTCCTGTATGGCAACGTTATGATTTAATGGCTTTTCTAGATTAATATACAATGTGATTAAACAACACAATGTGTATTTTATCTTTACCCCCAGGACATTTAATGATAATTATTTTCCGATGGATAGTGCTTCTCTTATGAAATATAAGGAAAGGTACTGTCGTCTTTATCATGCGCATAGAGGCAAACTTCACTTTTATGTCCGACAGCATACTGATGTCGCTGTCAGTATATTCAAACATATATAGAAAGTTATCAAAGACCCTTCTTATTCGTTTCACTAAACATAATTATAATAAAATTTTACTCATTAGAAAATGAAAAAATAATTTTATCTTTTCAATTGGTATAAGTTAGTTTAATAAGTGTCAGTCGAAAGATGGATAAATTTTTATTTCGATGATCAGTGCAGTCGTGGTAATCTTCATTGCCCATTGTCAGGCCATTATGCAAACATCATGTCCATGTCTAAATTATTTTTGGAAACATCCATTCCTTCGTATTTACTTACGGCGGTAAAGTCGTAGAATTGGCAGAGATTTAATTACTCCATGATAATTGCGGTTACCCCAAAGGTATATGAACGGCACAATGACATGGCATAAGGGGATCAGGTCTCCCATAAGGAAAAGAATATAAAGTGTATGAGTGTCTGCAAAACGATGATCCAGAACAAGCTTTCCGACCCGTGACAAAAGCATGATAATATACATCACAATCATCATTTTCATAAGACGAATCTCTGCCTTGTTTCCATTCTTAATGCTGGGTTGTATCTTCAGTTTCTTTGGTTTCCTCTCATCTATATTGGATACAATTTCTCGTGATCTTAGCTTTGATGATGTACATTCTTCTCCTTTAGGCTGCAAACTGTCTTTCCCCTTGGGGACGTGGAGTCCATATTTCTGTCTTTCATTGGTATTACTCTGTTCAGAAAGCTTTGATATATGAGCCGTAACCACTTCTGAATTTGGATCAATAGCACATCCTTTGCTGTAGTAAGGGGCTTGTTCCTCACCATTAAATCCCACTCCTGACACCTCACTTTCTCCAGCATTCAATGCAGCAGACGTTCCATTAGATGGTGGTGAGCAGGTAGTGAACACACTTGGAACTTTTGTTTCTGATTCGTTTGATAATACGATGTGCCTTGAAGTCTCTAAGGCTTCGGCCATAACACTCGTGACGCGTTTACGGCTTTTCCGAATCGTACAAATAATGATGGCATGGCATAGTGGTATTACAAAAATAGGGGTATAAGTGAAGATGAATTCAAAGAAATGGTCTAAATATTTCATCCATGTTTCTGTTACTCCAAGAATCACACAATGAGGATAAACTCTGAAGTTTAAGTAAGCAACTTTGAGGCCTCCCTTAAGGATGAGGAGCGAGTACATAATAATGAAAATGAGAACGACGGGTTTCTTATGACAAAATATGGGAAACATCTTTTTTGAAGATTTGATTAAGAGACATCTGTTCACAGCCACGCATAACATGCTGAAAAAAGCTGGACATAAGAAGAAGATGTCATAGATCACGTACATAGACACACAAGTAAATTTGTATTTGAACCTAACCTGTGACCAAAGAATGGCAAATAAAATGGGATATCCGACACTTATATTGAAGATGTTGACAACGGCGAGGTGAACGATGAATACATTGGACGTGACTCGTCGAAGGTTCTTGGACTTGATGAAAGGGACAATGATGAGGAGATTTCCCAGGAGCCCGAACAGGATCATGATTACTAGGTATAACGTCACACAGACTTGAATGACATTGAAGTGAGGACCCCGTTTCCATTTTTGAAAGTTAGTCAAGCGATCTTCGAAGAAATCGATATTCGAACAGTTCGTCCAAGAGCAGTTTTGAAGGAACTGTCCTCTGAAATCCATATCCATAATTCAAATGAAATAATTTATGCTGCTCATGAGAAGTTATTTGATAATAACATTCGCTCTTATATTTGCTTTGTCGTGTGATTTTTTTGAACAAAAGCATGCACCATCACTATCAGAACTTTTTCAAAATCGTCAGTGAGATGTGTTGACCTCCTGCTGGTGAATCCTCTTTGATGGAAATGTTAACTTTCAAGTTGACGGTGGAAGCAGGATAAAACTGTGTTTGAATGTGCCGTGACAATGTATATGTGTTAAAGGCAGAGAATTTGTTTGACAGACGACAACCGTTATTAGATACAATGGTATACAGCTCTCATGTCATATATGATTGACTTCTTTCGCATCGCAGCGTTATAATCAAAGACTAAATCGTGATTTCTACATTGTGAGTATGTGGGAGAGTGTGCCCCTGATTTTTTTTTAAATCCTGTAATTAGGTTCAAAGTGGATCGTGGAAAAGGCATCCATGAAAATGATGATGATCCGAAAAGCCGGCTTTTTATTGCTCGAGGTGCTGCTCATAATAATGCAAAAATGTAACAACCAAACGAAGCTCTTTTGAACGGATACCAACATATTTCCATTATGTTCTGACAGGCCCTCAAATGTATTGACAAATTAGTGTTTCGAGGAGAAGGAGAGGTGGGGGCCCAGGGGGGCGGGGGCGGCTGACGTACATGCATGACCTTCCTGTATGGCAACGTTATGATTTAATGGCTTTTCTAGATTAATATACAATGTGATTAAACAACACAATGTGTATTTTATCTTTACCCCCAGGACATTTAATGATAATTTTTCCGATGGATAGTGCTTCTCTTATGAAATATAAGGAAAGGTACTGTCGTCTTTATCATGCGCATAGAGGCAAACTTCACTTTTATGTCCGACAGCATACTGATGTCGCTGTCAGTATATTCAAACATATATAGAAAGTTATCAAAGACCCTTCTTATTCGTTTCACTAAACATAATTATAATAAAATTTTACTCATTAGAAAATGAAAAAATAATTTTATCTTTTCAATTGGTATAAGTTAGTTTAATAAGTGTCAGTCGAAAGATGGATAAATTTTTATTTCGATGATCAGTGCAGTCGTGGTAATCTTCATTGCCCATTGTCAGGCCATTATGCAAACATCATGTCCATGTCTAAATTATTTTTGGAAACATCCATTCCTTCGTATTTACTTACGGCGGTAAAGTCGTAGAATTGGCAGAGATTTAATTACTCCATGATAATTGCGGTTACCCCAAAGGTATATGAACGGCACAATGACATGGCATAAGGGGATCAGGTCTCCCATAAGGAAAAGAATATAAAGTGTATGAGTGTCTGCAAAACGATGATCCAGAACAAGCTTTCCGACCCGTGACAAAAGCATGATAATATACATCACAATCATCATTTTCATAAGACGAATCTCTGCCTTGTTTCCATTCTTAATGCTGGGTTGTATCTTCAGTTTCTTTGGTTTCCTCTCATCTATATTGGATACAATTTCTCGTGATCTTAGCTTTGATGATGTACATTCTTCTCCTTTAGGCTGCAAACTGTCTTTCCCCTTGGGGACGTGGAGTCCATATTTCTGCATTTTAATGGTATCACTCTGTTCAGAAAGTTCTGATCTGGAAGCCGAAATCGTTTTCGAACTTGGATCAATAGCACATCCTTTGCTGCAGCAAGGGGCTTGTTCCTCACCATTAAATCCCACTCCTGACACCCCACTTTCTCCAGCATTCAATGCAGCAGACGTTCCATTAGATGGCGGTGAGCAGATAGTGAACACACTTGGAACTTTTGTTTCTGATTTTTTTGATAATACGATGTGCCTTGAAGTCTCCAGTGCTTCGGGTTTAACACTTGTAACGCGTTTACGGCTTTTCCGAATCGTACAAATAATGATGGCATGGCATAGTGGTATTACAAAAATAGGGGTATAAGTGAAGATGGATTCAAAGAAATAGTCTAAATATTTCATCCATGTTTCTGTTACTCCAAGAATCACACAATGAGGATAAACTCTGAAGTTTAAGTAAGCAACTTTGAGGCCTCCCTTAAGGATGTGGAGCGAGTACATAATAATGAAAATGAGAACGACGGGTTTCTTATGACAAAATATGGGAAACATCTTTTTTGAAGATTTGATTAAGAGACATCTGTTCACAGCCACGCATAACATGCTGAAAAAAGCTGGACATAAGAAGAAGATGTCATAGATCACGTACATAGACACACAAGTAAATTTGTATTTGAACCTAACCTGTGACCAAAGAATGGCAAATAAAATGGGATATCCGACACTTATATTGAAGATGTTGATAACGGCGAGGTGAACGATGAATATATTGGACGTGACTCGTCGCAGATTCTTGGACTTGATGAAAGGGACAATGATGAGGAGATTGCCCAGGAGTCCGAACAGGATCATGATGACGAGGTATAACGTCACACAGACTTGGATGACATTGAAGTGGTGACTCCGTTTCCATTTTTGAAAGTCAGTCAAGCGATCTTCGGAGGAACCGACACAGTTCGACCAAGAGCAGTTTTGAAGGAACTGTCCTCTGACATCCACATCTATAATTCAAGTTAAATTTAAACTTTGATAGTACGATTGATTATAAACGCACTGTATTGCCAGGGGCGGCGCTACAGGGGGGGGGGCAAAGGGGGCTACCCCCCCCCATGATTTTTCAAGTAGTGAAAAAAAAAAAGAAAGAAGAAAAGGAGGAAGAAAAGGGAAGAAAAGGGAAGAAAGAGGAGTATCAAAAAGAGAGGTCTTTAACAAATAACTCTATATTACCCCTGTTATTTAATGGAGACAAAATATGACGTCATCTTTAGGTCGTCTTGCCCCTCCTATCAAAATACACTGGCGTCGCCCCTTTGTATTGCAAATAATTTACATGGCTTGTGAGAAGTTATATATTATGATAATAACATTCACTATTAGAGTTGCGTTGCCGTGCGATGTATTTGAACAAAAGCATGCACCATAACTATCCGAAATTTCTCAAAATCGTCAGTGAGATGTGTTGGCCTCCTGGTGAATCCTCTTTGATATAAACTATCAAGTTGACGGTGGAAGCAGGATTAAACTGTGTTTGAAACTACCGTGACAATAATATATATGTGTTTATAACAGAGAATTTATTCGACAGACAGCAACAATAGGTAAATACATGTCACGTACGTGTGATACAATCTAGCACTGAACGTGATTTTTTTTTTTTTTTTTTTTTTTTTTTTTACCTAATGAGTATGTGGGCGAGTGGGCTCCTAGTGTATTCTTTAATCATGTAATTGATTTCAAAGAGGATCGTGGAAAAAACATCCATTAAAATGATGATGATCCGAAAAGCCGGCTTTTCAGTGCTCGATGTGTTGCTTATGAATTGCAAAATGTACCGACCAAACGAAGGTCCATTGTGCGTGTAACCAATTTCCATTATGTTCGGACAAGCCCATATATACTGACAAATTAGTGTTTCATATGTTCTGAGAAATTCCATGATTTTCTTCGATAAAGTTACAGTGGTATTCTTTCTTCCTTTTTCTAATAAGATGTGTAACTTTATTCTTAAGGATTTTGTAAGTATTCCATAACTCATCGTCTTTTGTAAGTATAGCAGCTCTGTGGACATGGTCACGTTATAAATTCACATCTTTGCAGCATTTCTTAGGACCTTTAAATGAACAATATCGTCCGTTATCCATGGGCAAGCATTTTTACGAATTCGCTTGTGACATAACGGAATATGCTTGTTCATGACCATGAAAAATAGATGTTCCCAGGTTTTCCAGGCAAGATCAACATTTCTAATATCTTTGAACACATGCCAAGCATAGTTTTTAAATCATCAAGAAACATTTCTTGATCAAAATTCTTGAATGAACGTAATTTAACCCAAGGTGGGATTTTTCTCTTCTACTGAAATTGAAGGATTTTACTGCATAGACGAAAAATGATCGTTAACGCTTTCAAGACAATTGACCACATTTTGTGGTTTGGCTCAATAACTTTTTAATCAGAGATCTAAAAAATATACCAGATGCATGAGTAGAAAGAGCAAAAATATCGGCACACACTATGTCCATTTTTGTTTCATGACCATATTGCGTTTGATGCCAGGAATTTTAAAAATGAGAATAAGCTTTAAAATCCCTAAATTGGCAACACATTGAGAGGTTCAAAATTATTGTTTTTTATCAAAATTGGCAATTTTTCAACTTTTCGACAAAATTAGTAACCATGTATATTGTTTTCAAAGACATTACATCTTATTAGAACCATGTAGCACTAAAAGAAAAATCGAATTGTTGCCAATTTGAAGAACAGAATGTGATCAATTTAACCCTTAAATAATTCCTGTCCTGAAAGGGTTAATATTTTTGACAAACCCATAGACGGTATGGTAGAGTTCAGGATCGGAAACAAATATAAGATCAATTATTTTACTCGAGTTGGGCTGTTGATCAGTTGACTAAAACCATATAGCTTTGTGTAGTATTCTAGCTTATTAGTATTAGAGTCAGCTTGATTAGGCATATAATTACAGTTAAAGTCAACTAGTAAGATGATACTATGTCGCTTTCAGAAAATTTAAACAAACAAAACTATATCAAAGATATAGTCCCCAGTTTGTGGTATTGATCACAAAACAACACGTGTATACACAAGTTATCTTCATCGAAAGTCATAATACCAGCAGATCATAATTACTCAGAAAAATTCTGTTTACTTCGTCACATTGTAATGAAATATTTTGAAAATGTACTTTTAAATATAACACACAAAATTGATATGATCTTGGCTGTGTGGATAGAATAGTCTCATAATTAAAAAGGAGAAAATTTGACTGATTTCAATAGTTCAAGTTTTTAGAAAAAAATCTTATCGATTTCAATCAATTTATTTTTCATTTTAAGCCATTTCAGTGGAACTGATCTAACAAATGAGTTGAATTAAAAAAATAATATATTGCATGTCTAAAGAAGTGGGGGGGGGGGGGAGACTGCACTTAAGCATGTGATGACAATGCCCCCCCCCCCAAAAAAAAAAAACAAAAAAACAAACAAACAAACAAACAACAAACAAACAACAAACAAACAAACAAAACAAAACAAAACAACAACAAAACAAAATTAAAACAAAACAAAACCAATGAATATGACTCTTGATAAAGGTACATTATTACTATCATCAAAATTATGTTATTGTGAAAAACGGTAGGAAATTTGCCCAGTTCAGTTCGTTGCTCAGTGTCTGAAATCGCCAACTAATTTGGCCGTACTCTGTTCCGGCAGATTCTTGAAAAACCGAACAAAGTCTTGATGGCTTCATGGTAGTTCCGGTTACCCCATAGGTAGATGTAGGGCACCAGTGTGTGGAACAGAGGAACGAGACCGCCTAGCATAAATAAGATAAAATGAACAAACCGATCTTTGATAAAGATACTTGACGAAAGGGAAGCAACCCAGGCAGCTACAAGAATGGCATACATCGCGATCATCATCTTAATGAGACGGACTTCGGCCTTACCAGGTCCCTGAGGGGCACGTGAAAGCTTCCGATTGCATGTGCGCTTGGTCAACCTCATGCTAGAAAAGCGACGCGACAAACCCCTAAAAAGGGAATGCTTGGTTGGAACTGTTTTCAAAGGAGGTTCATCTTCAATGGCTGCATTTCTGTTCGCATCCTTACCATGTGACTTTGGTCGGTCACTGGTTCTCACCCTATTCTCAAGCTTATTCATGTTATCTCTTACTAGCCCTTCATCAAAGAAGCTGTTGATTTGATGGCTGCAGCTTGGAAAATCAGGATCGTGATGAGAGTCTACTTCAGAAACTGGTGCCATTGAGACACTTGTTACCATTGACATACCAGTAGTTGAGCTCGTGTGGTCAGTCACTTCAGTACACCCCTTAATGTCTTCGTCCATTTCGACTTTGGCCATATTATTTCGCCTGGTTAATTCCCCTTTTGCTCGCTTCCGGCTGGACCGAATATAGCAAAGAACAGTCACGTGACACGCTGGGATGGTCAAAGTAGGGATGACAAGTAACAGAATAAAAAAGAACAAAATGACATCTGACATCCATTCGTTCTCAAAGCCCTTAACGCTGCAACGCTCTTTGGAACTGACTTTCTGATATGCAATCTGCAGACCTGCTTTCAAAAACAGACAGGACCAGAAAACTACCAGGACCGCACATATTGCTTGATGCGTACAGCATCGCCTGTACATCTTCTGGGGAGAGGCTATAAGTAATAACTGATTGACGGACACGCAGAGAACAGAAAACAAGCAGGGCTCTATGGAGATCATGTCAAAGGCCACATGCATGACCAAGCACGCTGTTGGATTCCCAGTCGTGCCTGTCCCTCCAAACACAATCTTTAAAAGAATCGGGTAGAAAATACATATGTTGACCATGTTTACGACGGCCATGTGAACAATGAAGAAGTTGGAAGTGACCCGTCTCAGGGAAGCGTTCTTGAGATAGGGGATGATGATCAACAGGTTGCTTACTAACCCTAGAGGCATCACTATCCCGTAATACGTGACAGCACATATCTGAAGCATGATAATCGGCTTTTCCTTACTGCTATTGCTGTACCCTTCGGTCCAGTTCACTGAAGAATTACCAGAGAGGCTTCCTCCATACCAGTCGGACAAATTAGTAGACCCTGGGACCTCAAGGTCTTCTGAATTCTTAGGTGGCCACATTGTGGTGTATTAATTCATGTCGGCTGCATAGGATGCATCATGAAATAATCAAGCATATAGATCATGTCACACCTTGATTCTAAACTTGATTTTCAAACACCGTATGACTGTTGTGGGAAGAAGGGCCCCATGTACACTCTTCAAACAAGGTAGACAAATTGATGTCAGCAAGCCAATTGATCTTTCAAGACGTGTATAGAGATCTCGAGTTCACTTTACAACTTTGCTAATGATGTGTTCATCAGAAATCTTCATCACTGCACTATACGATGCAGTTTCACAGTAATGTTATGGGTAAACGTGTTCATGATTTCTCTCTAGTTTCTTCTGGTTTAAGCTTTGACTAGATTCCATGATGCTGTATAGACCCTCGTTCAAAATGCAAATCGGTGTAGACTGATCCCACAATTTGCTTAATTTATCATCGTTAATTTTAGGACTCGTCAATATGCAAGTACCGCTATCTCGGCAAAAATATAGTGATCCTTGCGTTTCGTCCCATACGAGTTTTTCAATTCCAATATCGGCTAGAAGACATGATTATACAGACGCCTCTCCCTGTTTACCAGAAATATGGTTTGCAGAAAGATCACCTCTCATCGTCTTTGGGACATCACTATGCATACTGTCAAGGCGAGAGACCGTTTGTATGGAGACTTTGACGATCGCGGCTTGTGTATGACCAACAGAGGACAATCATCCGGTCGGTCTTTAACATCTTGGCAGGAGTACCACGGGACCTTCCTTCATCGCCGCTATCAGGGTACACTCCATGTTGTCCACCTAAGCAAAGCATGACCGTTCCATCAATTCAAGAACATAGGCTCGTCAAGGTATCAAACTGATGTTGCAAGTGCTTTGAATATTCTGCTACCCGTCAAGAGTCGGCTGTTTTGCGTTCATGACTGTAGATGCCAGATTACTTGAGAAAGTGAGCTTATACATTTATGATGTTCAAAAATTGTGATGGCTAACCATGCTTTTAAACACATCAAGTTCTGTCCTTGGAATCTCTGTATGCGTCTCAAAATTTCTTGGTTGCCATGGTTGCAGAAAGAAAGTGGCTCGAGTTGTTTCAAGGCAAGTAGTGCAGCCTTTAGAAGGTGAATATCAGATTGTTCTTTCAATTAAGAATCAGAGCGATGCTATTGCAGGAGAAAATGGGTTTCCGCAAAATTATGTAATGCGTAGAAGATAATGGTCTCTGTGGCTCTAAGATAGCATTGTTATTTACTTCTAAATTACTTAGCTAATTAATAGATCCATTAGTATATATGTACCAGTGTAATTATCGCTACTTTCCCTCGGACATGCTGTCCCATAGGATCACTTAACTGTTTATATTCCATTTAAATCCTGGAGTAAATTTACAATACGCTATGTTTTTGTTTATTTGGTTTTTTTTTTTAAGAATCGACTCTTGTATTTTCACGTTTACAATGCACATGTATAATTACATCATTATTTATTTATGAAATTAAAAGAAGGTTAAATGAAATAGAAATTAACAATACTGGACATATTCTATTATCAGAAGTTGCCCAACCCAAGCGTAAACGTTTATGAGAAAATGAAGGGGGAAAGTGCAATAGGTATAAATGGAATCTGAAGTGGTTAAAGGAGAAATGAGTGAAGGGGGAAAGGAGAAGCGAAATGAAGAGTATGAGAATAATAATTGATAGTACGTTAGAGAGGAGAAGATAGACGAAAAGTAATAAAATAAATCAGTGGTGATCGGCATAACCATTGACTTCATGTTTCCTTTTTTGCTAGTCTCAGTTTATTATCGCATATAAGGCGTCTTCTCTTCCATTCATGATATTTCGTGTCATCAGTAATTGATTTTCTTTCGATAATGCATTTATTGAAAAAGGATACGCATGGAGTTGGGAAGGATAGTAATTGATGTGAGCAAATGAGTCGGTAAGATATTTATTCTTCGTCGCTAAATATTTCTCCATTGTGTGTATGTGGATGTACGTGTGCGATGTGTGGGTGCCTGGGTGGGTGTGTGCCATGTGTGCAGTGTCGTATGAGTCCAGGTATTGAGAGGGCACTGGCATCATGGGGGGGGGGGGGGGGGACACCGGTCTTGCTCGGAAAATTAAATACGAATTTACTATATAGGCCACTGATTTAGGGGGATGATGCGGGAAGGGGTCTTATAATCTTCTTTTCGCCTCTCCCTTTAATTCCTTTTCTCTCTTTTTCCTTTTTCTTTCTTTTTTCTCTTTTTTTTTCGCCATGCGATTGGGGGACCGTGCCCCCGGTAGCTACGCCACTCTGTGTGTGTATGTATGTGTGTGTGTGTGTCTGCCTGTCTCTCCTTTTCTCCCTCTATACCTTCTCTCACACACACACACACACTCTCTCTCTCTCTCTCTCTCTTTCTCTCCCTCTATCTCTCTCTCTCTCTTGTATTTCTATCAGCCCATCTATAATTGCTCTTCGGACCTTGTTTTTATTCTTGATATCTGACACGTCTAAAATGAGACAGAACCATTACAGACTGCTAACATTTCCAATATTGCGTTCAAAATTACACAATAATCAGATGGCATGATATGGTGATGTTTCTCATTTATGAGATAATAACATATTCCCGCTGAGAGATGAATCAATATGAAATGATATCATGGCATATTTCATTTCACGTGTGACACCCATTATTGTCTTTGGGCTGGGGTGGGAACTAAAGCTCCAGTCAAACTCGTAATATTTATTTGCAAACCAAAACTCATGATACATTGCTCTGTCACTTATTCTCTTCTCTCAGCAAAATATATCTATATAATTATTATTCAGCATTATTTTGTCTTGATTCGCAGGGGCGTCGCGACAACTGGGATATTTATTTTTGTCGTAATCAGCACCTTAATCGATATGATCGAGACGATTTGAACGATGCTCAAGGCAGATTATTAGAAAGAAAGAAAGAACAAACAACAAAACTGATTCCGAACGTACAAAGTGAGTGCCATAGATCGGGATGATTCTAGTCTAATTTACCAGATCGTCATGGTTCGCTATAAGAAAAGTTCACCCCAGTCTGACTGGGGCTTTACGTCCCCACGTAAAGATGTGTTTTGTTTTGTTTTTAATATAGAATTCAAACACACTTTAATAACTCAGTTTACTTTCACTTTGGACTATATGCTAATGACACCATACATAAAACATATTTGTATACGCTCTGATATAAAGTTAACCTCTGGCCAAACAAATTTCAGTTAAGGTTATAATTCATTAAATCAGATCAGGGGGTGTTTTATAAAGCTGTTCGTAAAGTCTTTGACTTTATCAATGACTTAAATATGACAAGCCAAATGGGATGCTCAATCATTTTAACTGCATCAACTAAAGTTGAACTGTGCAGATATAGATCAACATTCTTATTATAACAAATATTTTTAATGCAAAGTATATTTTGCTGCCATAATTTAATTGAGGTTATTGGAAATACAGTCACACTTTGTTAAAACATCAGGAAAAACTTTGGGCATCCTATCTGGCACTTCATATTCAAGTCGTTCGTAAACTCATGCGTAACTTTACGAACAGCTTTATGAAACACCCCCAGATTTAATTAATTCTAAAGTGTAAAAATATCAAGGGACGGAGATCTCATTAACGACCTAAATGTCTTATACAGAAAGCATGTATGATTATAATTCTTTTGATAATTAGAATACATTTTTCTATGTATAGAGGCAAATCATTATTACTAAGAAAATGACAATATGACAATAACGAATCTACTGCAACCAAGAGTGTTTAGGATCACGAATGGTGAAATTAATGACTGACAAATTAACTAACAATGATGATGAGAACAATGACAGTGGTAAATGTCACACATGATATTTGTATATCAATTGCTTTTGTATCCGACTTGCCTTTTCAAATTACCAACAAAGAAAATTATGTACAGCAAATTACAGTGCATGCTCTCCATTAAAAAAAATGTAAATACAATTAATGTACATCCATGAAATTAAATCTCATTTTATTGGATGAAGCTGAATGATATAGCATAACATCTTTTTACAAAAACAAACAAAATAAATCTTCATGAAAACACCCATTTGTTAAGGCTTGAACCACAACTCATATTAAATTGAATGGGCTTGCAAAATATGTCAATATGGGGGTAATTGTAAGGTCGGCACTGATCAAAATATAGGGCAAAATATGGTATTAGCTTTTGCGTTGAAGCTGAGACAAACATGGCAAAAGAATAGATTTTCTATGGACGCGATCAGGTGTCGTGTCAAAGCGCTCTAGGCAAATACACCATTTGGTTAATAATAATCTTCAGGCCTCCTTAGATATGACGGATTAAACTTCATGTTTGACTGGCAGTAAGTCACTCAAGAATAATAGATGGAGGAATATTTGATGTTATCATGGAAACGTCGTCTACTTTTCTTTACGTGTATCCCGGTCTCATTACTTTTAAAACGTATGGTTAAAACAAAGTTCATTTATGACATGCCTACATTGTTATGGTGCATCAATTGAAGTGACACTGTAACTCCGGTTCAAAGAAAATTACATAAAAGAAACATTCTAAAATTGACTATGTACAAAAGTTAATTTAGAAATTCCTTGTCACAGTATGTCAAGGCAAACTGATTGACAGATTCGATAATTGCAATAATTCTAGTCACGTTAGTGGTATATAGCTCTGTAACAATGATGTACTTGTTATTTGATATACAAAGAAAAATACATATACATTCTGTCATTCTATCTATGAAAAATACAGAACATTTATCTGTAAAACATATAAAACATCTATCTATAGACTATAATACATAGAGAAATTTCGATATAAAATGAATAAGAAATTAATCATAATTGTTTTCATGAACATAATTGTTTTAATGAACATAATTGTACACGATAAAACAAAAACATTGTAGTATAAACAGAGAATGAACACATAAACATAGGACTATAATATACAAGTGAGTGTTTTGATGATTTATTTTTTTAATTGGCTTATTTACACCATTGCATGTACACCTGAGCATAAGATAGATCAAAATCGCAGATGATGCTTTATCAAAAGTTCAAACCGATTAGCTTAAATTTCTTACTTTTTATTGTGTTTGAGGATAACAAGCCAATGAGTCCTTATCCAAGTTGAAAAGGGGAAAAGTTTTTTTTTATAATTTCGGGATTGTTATACGAACCCATTGTCATCAGGGGCCCAGCGGGTGACGTTTTTGCCCAAATAATTATCAACTTTCCAGTTTCTAAATTTTGTGATCGAGCGAAGCGAGGAAGCAAAAATTTGGATACTTTATTGTATAAAGTAAAATAAATGTAATTTTCTTTTCAGGTATACAACCCGACATATCAAAATACAAATAGAACACCTAGCTGCTGAATATGAGGTGGCGGGTGCCCGAATACTGGTTATTTCAAAATTCTCGTAGGCGGCTGCAGCCCCTTATAGCCCCTCTCCCCCTTTGAATATGACTGTGATAGACTGGGACAGTGGCGTGACCCCCAGGGTGACGCCCCCTTGAATAACAATAACTAATGGGAAATAGAGTGGGAATAGGAAAAGGAAAGAGAAACATAAATAATTTCAATTGCTAGTATACTGCTGGGCCCATATTCATAAAACCTTACGAGGCCTAGTTGGCAATTGTAGCCACGTACTGAAGCCTATGCAACAACTAGCTTATAGTAAGGTGTTATGAATATAGGCCCTGCAATATTAAAAAAAAGTTATCCTGTCTCTGGAGAGGAACTACTTTATTATTATTCATAGTAAACATACCCCTTTCCAGAACCGCCTCCCTCCAACAACTTGGAAGCTCAGCTCAGTCCCTCTATTTAGTTCACCTACTATCAAAATCTCATACCCAAATCTAAATCTAAATGGGGCCCATCCACAACAAGCCTAGCTTTTTTTAGGCCCCTCCACCATATATACATGAACGTAAATCTTTGAATTGCATGTACTCTCTATATTTTCAAATTCTTTCATTTTTGTGACATATCTGTTCTTGAATTATGTAATCTATTTTTATTATTCCAGAATGTATTTCAAAATGTGTAATTTGTATTTGATTGATTTGTGTGGAAAATAAACTAAACTGAAACTGAATCTAAATCTCACCCACGCTACGCGCCGTTGGCCTGATGGGGAGGGATGCACTCGTTTTTCCCGAAGGTTCTTAACCCGTTGACTACTGAATTCTCTCATTCCCATAGGCTTAATACAGGAGCCACCCGGTTCATTATTGTAAGTATAACCCTATGTTATCCTGTGTTATTCTAAATTTTGTTTATATACTGTTTAATTTATACTGCCTTTAAAATTAATCCGAATCTTTTGTAAACTATCTTTACAATATTGTAAGTTTATGTATATGCTAATATCATTCCATTAATAACGATATACCTGCGTTTCTTATGACTATATGTTATTGTAAATTTGCTACTGTGTATTATCTATTAAGTGTATTGTATTTTGTATATGTGCTTCATGTAAGGCCGACAAAGTGGATTTCCTATTGGACCAATAAAATTAATATGAATCTGAAAAATCTGAATGTGAAGAAACTCTTTAAAAATAAAAAGGGGAAAAGAAAAAAGAATAAATAAGCTGAATACAAGGCTTATTTCATTGTCATATAAAACGTAGAGAAACTGTACTGTTTCTTAGGCTCAGATTGAAAAGTTACTGTAATTTGCTTGTGTGTTTATAGTGATATATAAGGCTAAGTTCAATAATTTAAAATGCAAATATTCCTAACCCCAGGGATACCCCTTCCATGTACCTTCCCAATACTAGGTCTGTATCCTCCAATCCGCTCATATCCTCCACTCCGCGGAGAGGAAAAAAATCTCTTCTTCCAGGCCTAATGAATGACGATTTTTAAAAATGCCCGATACTTTAATAAACAGATACCGGAAAATACGAACAGTTTCTTTCAAAATAATTTATGCAAAAGCTCCAAATATAGCACCTATATCTTGTTCCTGGAAATTCATTAAGAAAAGGGAAACGACAACTGTACCTATTCGACGGAGCTTTCAGGGAATGGAAAATGAGGGGATGGAAAATGAGTGGATGGTCACCACTTGAATTTAAAAAAGCAAATCAAGTGCAGCCAGTGACACCCCCCTTTCACTTACATGGCCACAATTTATTATTATTTTCCTTCTATGTCACGGTACCTTCCTGGTACCTTTATCTTTCACTTTCAATCTCATCCTCTCTTTCTTAACTTGTCCCTAATTTGTTATTTTCCCCTTCCTTTTCCCTTCTTTTCCTCCCCCTCTTTTTCCTTTCTTATTCTCTTATTGTATTTTTCCTTTAATCTTTCTCCCTTTTTTTGATCCCTGATAGGGATAAGGGGGGGGGGGTTAAGTTTCAACCTCTCCTTCCCCCTTTTTATGTACCTTATTTACGGAATTATTGGAATTATGAACCCTGTATCATTTTCAGAATTACGAACCCTTTTTCATTTTCGGAATTATGAACCCTGTTTCATTTTCGGAAATACGAACCTTTGGAAATATGAACCCCTTTTTAATTTTCGGAAATACGAACCTTCGGAATTATGAACCCTATTTCATTTCCGGAATTATGAACTTTGGGAATTATAAACCCTATTTCATTTTCAGAGTTATGAACCTTCGCAGAAACGAACCTTCGTAAAAAACGACATGTAACCGGCCTTGTATATCCATATACCTCCAAGCAAGAAGAATTTTCTATTCGACCTCTGATTTGTCCATAAAATGAACAATTATCTTCAAGCCAACTAAGAACTGATAAAGAAAATTTGAAAAGAAAAAATCCTTCCGATGGTTCATTCGATGGTTCAAAAGATACAGAAACGTAATCAATGTATTATACTCAATCATATTCCTACCAGAAGTAAATTACATTTAAAATACTACTCTTTGGCTCTACATAATTAGATACATGTATTTCGCTTGTATAAACATATGTTGTTGTTTTTTAAATCTCTTTTTAAAATCATAAGTTAACACTATATACAACAATCTAAGTATTTGTTGTTGTTTTTTCTCATATACGGATGTAATACAATGAAGCATTATATTGATATGTTGTATGATACGGCTTTAAGTTCTTTTAGACCTTCCGATTAGACAAACTACGGAAAAACGCCACAAAGCCCCCTTCAAAATGTTTATTGGTGTACAAGAATGCCAGGGGTATCACAGAAGGGTGTATAGTCGTCAAATAGGCGACACGAATAAGAATGTAGTTTAAGAAGGTCGGAGAATTCGATGGAGACCCTCCAACCATTACTGCTGATGGTGTCCATGAAATGATCAGGGTCAAGCAAAGGAAGAATACGAGAAGCATCATGCGGACCTCTTCTCCAAAGATGAATTGTCGACATGTACAGCAACAGAGATCCATCAGGCGATGCTTGGCCTCCGGGTTACTGTCAGGAGCATTGCCCTTGATGCTTGACTTGCTCCATGCTGTTGTAGGACCTCTATCGACGTGGCTTGTGTTTTCAGCATCTAGTCCTCCTGTCATGGCAGTTGAGGAAGAAGACGACGGGAGAAAAGAAGGAGACGTCTGCTTTTCAGCGAGTACAGAGTGTGATGCACCGACCGAAGCCAAGCTTTTCGAATCTGTCCCCCTAGTATTTCGTTTCCTTGAGGGAACATTGTCGGCAGAATGAGAGCCCGCTTTCGGCGGATGTGCAACCACTCTTGACTTGGTCTCTCGTATTTTCTTGACGGTAAGGATGAGAGTAACGATGCAAACTATAAGAGGTAAGAGCATAACAATCAAAGTCTCGGTGATCCATACTATGCGAAGGGGGTTATCATCACGGACTACAAAACAAGTGGGATCGGAAGTAATCTCCAATCCGTTGTATAGCGGTGAAGAGTCGGCGATCACGAATAAAGATGAAATAACAAGCGCCAATTTACATCCGAGTCTGATGCGTCTTTTGTCAGCTGACCACCTCACAACTTCTATGTTTGAAATAACTGCACACACTATAAGTGCAAGGGCGAACATCTTCATGAACAAGCTTGAAAACACCAGATACAGCTTACAGTAGAGGACACTTTGCCTTGTCTTCTCATTCAAGATGGCGGCCAGGCTGAATGAATTTAGTAGACAGCAGTTCACGAGGTTTAGAATCGTGATATAGATAAGAGAGACCGATGCTGCAGCTCGTCGAATACGAGGATGCTGTTTGATCACCAAGAGGAAAACCAAGTTGGCAGTGATACCTACAATCATCAAGAAACAGACGTAAAATGACAATGCAACACGTACTCCAATGCTCAGATGAAATTTCACCAACTTCACTGTGTTATTGGATGCCTCGAAGTCTACAGAAACATTCGCCATTTTTTAGTGGTGGCATTTGCGATAAATATTATGTAACTGCACTCTAGTTCTCAGTCAACTCCTGTCTGTAAGTTCACTCGTCCAAGTAGTTCCAAAGCGTAAACTTTCGTACTCTTATACTTTGGATGAAGTTCAGTACGATTCGGCAACGTGATAATATCTCTATTGACTTTTAGACTGTCAGAGTTCCACCGTGCATCGCAATTAGTTTTACTTGCCTCTAATTATGAGTTGGGACATTAATGTACAATGAATGTTTACAATATCCGACAGGTTTACTTCAAATATCCCAGCGATTAGACTATGAAGGGCGAAAAATATTGTTCAGTCTGGGTTCCATCGATTTCCCGAGAGCCCATGTCGTCGTAAGGAGACAAAGACGGTGGTGCTGGCGTCAACTTTCTAAACACGATCACTCAATCACTCAGAAGTCAAACTCAAAGTCTAAGTGGATTTTAGCGTCCGCTGTGCTCGAAAACGTCGATAATTACTCAAGGTTTTGACAGAAACAAGTTCTTAATTATGTAGCATATTAGGAAAGAGGCATATATGCTTCGTTTTGATGCGTGCATTGGATACAAAATTAAATGAAAGAACTACTTAAAATCACAACACATGATGTTACCATGGTAACGCCACTGTCGGATATTTGATTTCTTTTCGGTTGATGTCCATTAGTCCATAAAATGTCATGAGTGGCCAAGCATGAAAGGTGCCTTAGTAGGCCATATCAAATTATTCATATCATTTACATCATGCATCGAACCATTAGAGGATGGATGAAGTGATTGACCTAAATTTTTGATGACGGTGTAGCTTATTCACCGGTTGATTTGTTAAGTGGTATTTCCATATGTGAAGCGAATGAAGGTATCGGGTTATGACGATTATAGCGGGTCATTATGTTCTCTTTATGCTTCATGGCGTAGGGTGGGTCCAGCCATTTAAGGGGGCGCTGGCATCATAGAGGCCGGGGGGCGGCACCAAACTTGTACTAGTGATTGTGTGTGAATTAACATCGCCAACAGATGGAGAGGACGTGAGAAGGGGTCTCTTCTCTTTCTACGTTTTTTTCTTTCACGGCTCCTATCACCCCCCCCCCCCCTCTCTCTCTCTCTCTCTCTCTCTCTCTCTATCTGTCTATCTCCTCTCCCTTTTTTCCAGGCTTTCGATGGGTAGACGCATGAGCATGAATAATCTATGACCGGTCACTTTATCGGTGCATAGGGGATTAATCAAGCATTGCTCTAGAAAGGTTATACCGTGCATGATCCATGTTCCATACTTTAATGCTCTCATTTCTTTCTTCATTACATTGACGCATATCATATTGTATACGGAACAATAACTAACTAGGTTCTATACCTTCAAACCTCAAAGGCTTAGATAGGCCTACACAGTATAGGCCTATTTTTAACATTTCATCTCTAATTTGGGAGCTTCTGAGTGAGGAACTAATAGAGGGCGCATTTGATTTTATTGAAGGGATAAGTTGAGTGCAATTAACAGGGAAACGATTATTGGTTGGTAATAGCATTTCAGACAAAGTTTTAAAACACTGACGCCAAGAGCCTGTCCCGAAATAGTCACCCCATTTTACCCATACGATTTGAACCCTTATAGTTACTTAGACCATCTAAGTCATTGACAAAATGGTTGCCTGACTGACCTTAGCCGTCGGGTTTAGCCCCCAGAGCCCCCAAAA
The DNA here is from genome assembly GCA_025618425.1 of Heliocidaris tuberculata. Taxonomy (NCBI): domain Eukaryota; kingdom Metazoa; phylum Echinodermata; class Echinoidea; order Camarodonta; family Echinometridae; genus Heliocidaris; species Heliocidaris tuberculata. Next base: position 6,431,210 of record CM046836.1, on the reverse strand, counting down.
GAGACCCCAAAGCCGGGTCGATTTCACCCCATCTACCCATGCACCAAACTTCGTCAGTTACGTGTAGGAAGTAGTATGACTGGAAATTACAATACACACAAAACTGACAAAAATTTCCGTCGGGATGGGGTGTCAGACGGCCCCTAAAAATTGGGGTAAATATTTCCCCTTGAAGCCCAGGGACCAAAATTTTGACAGAAAAAAGATTTATGGATGTAAATTCCAAAAATAAACTGACAAATGGTCTGTGGTAAGTTCACATAATCCTGACAATATATTTTTGGTACTTTTGAGAAAGCAATACACTTTTCACAATTTAATAACTTATTTGATAATGAAATGACAAATTGACACCAAATTGCACCTCAAGAAAATTTGTACCTGGTAATGTATGTAATTGATTCAAATCGATCACCTTGTCGATCACTATTGGTATTGTAAGTTTGATATTGAATTGATGACTTTCAATCGATCGAGATCAATTGCAACCCTACACACGAAAGGGCTGTATAGTTCATGGGATCATGTTGATTTTCGACACTGAATATGAAGCAATACTATATGAGTGAATAATCACACATGTATATCGGGGGGGGGGGGGGGCTTGTAGTCGACGTAGTCAAGGAGATCCTTTCAAAAGACAAAAGACATGATTGTCTCTTTCTTCTGTGGACAATCGTGTATTTCCCTTTTATTTCCCCAAGTACCTCTAATTTCATTTCCTCTTCGACTTTTATCTTTGAGACTTGTCTTTGTAAAAAAAATAAAACGATTTCCGCGTTCGACCTACACTTACTGGAGTAAACTGTAAGTGCGAACAAACCGTCGAGGTATGCTAGGCATGCGCAATAGGAAGTCATTGCATCGTGCGAAACAGAAATCCAACGACATCCGACCCTAAATTTGACGTTTGGCAGGAAACTGTGCAGCTGAAACATCTGATCTCTCGCGAGGGAAGAGTTTAGATAAATCTTCATCTAGTGGAGGTGGTCATGCTTTGAAGCAGATGTGAGGATAAAAGAAAACATGGTAAGATTGTTAGAGTCGCCGCACCTACTTTCGTTTTATGGGGGTTTTACGTTGACTAGCAGCGGAGGTTCTGCGGCGTAGACGTTACTACGTGTCTTGTGCTGTCGCCGTGAATTGCATTTGCGTGTGCTGATGCGTGCATGAATTGTCAGGGTGGGTGTGTAACTGTATGGGCTGTCATGTCAGTTGGCCAATGTGGAGTGCTTAAGTTGCAATAATCATGGGGAACATTTTGCCCAGAATGTAAAGAAAAATGTAAAGAAACCATGCACAGTTGTGATATCAATTTATATCGTCAAACGCATTTCCCATATTATCATTTTTGGCTTCCTTGGCCTTGGCCTTGCCTTTGGCTTTGGCCATGGCACATCAATGATTGACCGGTTTCCTTTTTCATTTTTTTCAAATTCATGTATTTCCACCTCCACGACTTTGCATGAAGCTCAGGAAATCTGGATGTAAACTACAGATAAGGTAGCATACCTTTACATCTAGGAGCATTAATAACTGGAATGCTCTACCAGAGGAAGCAGTTTCTGCCACTAGTATCACTATCAGATGTTTAAATCTGTTCTTGAGAGGCACTGGCAATTCCATCCACTAAAATTTTCACCATACTAGAGACTATCCAATGTGAAGAGGTGCAAATACGCTTTAGCTTTTAGTCTCTACACCCGAGTAAACCAAGTAAAGTTAGTGAATGAGTGGTTCCCTATATTATGATATAAATCATAAAATCTAAAGTTACACATGAAAGGGTTGTTGCTCAGTTTCTAGACAAATTGAGTTGGCATCAAATTGGCCAGGCCCAGGGCCTGGGAATGCTGGGTTGCACTTGCAGGAAATAAGAATCGAGTCTGGATTCAGAGCCAATTCATACAAGAAAACTATTGAGTAACTGCAGTTATCTTACTGATTATTCTGTCACTTTGATGGGAGGTTAGTGTTGCACATTGCAGTTAGTTCAAACTGTCTGAATGGGTCTGTGTTGACAGGAGAATGTGATGAACCAGAGCTGCACCAGAATGTGATGCCATTGATTGGATTTCTATCAACTTGATCATGTGGAATTATAGGCTGTTGTCTGTATCATGGCAGACTGAAAATTCAAATGAAATTTTCCTTGTTATTGTTTAATAAATTGTATTATAGTAATATAGATCTAGTAATTAAACCCCACTCTAAGATGCAACGTTAACCGATTGAAGTCCTATTTTCGATGAGGTGTGCCAAAAACAAACAAACAACAGAACCCAGCTCTATCGAAGCATGCAAGAGTATGAACTGGGTGACACAATCCTGCTTGACAAAGAGTCGTGATGAAGAACGCGGAGAAGTAGGCATGGTGTAACCCGATGTCACCAAAGACGATCAGGACGTCGAAGACGTAAAATGACATCAAAGACGAACGCTAAAGCACATGGCCAGCGTCCTTGCCAAAAGCCCAGCTAAGTGATGGACAAAGATGCAAGGATATCTATATAGTCTGGTCCTTGTTGCTATGCTGTTGGTGTGCGGTGATCAGCCAGGAAAAGGTTCTTAAATCTTGCTAGCCTGGAATGCTTGCTAATGAAGGTACCCTAGGCCTTGAATTCACACCCAGTCACAGCACAACACGACAAACTCATACATGAGGAAGATGAACTCCACCTCTCCACACAAAAGTTAAATGAGATCTGCACTCATTTCCCCTCACACACTCTCACTCCAACATAGGACCTAACACACCCGGAATTGTAGCCAATTACCTCCTGTCTCCCTCCCAACACCTAGCAACACAAAAACACCTTTAATTGTATTGCTGTTAGTCCTAATTAATTTGCAGCAGAGTTCCTTACAAACCAGCAAAACTAACCATGCGAGCATCTTACAATGCAACAAACCTAAACATGCTTGCACCTGGCTAAAGCATTATAGCGAAACAAAATAAAAGAAATGCTAATGAACTCTCCCTAGTAGGAAGAAATCAGGGTCAGGGTGACACCGCTTAATGCTCCTTTTTCAGGTAATTTGGGTACAAGGTATTCTCTGTTTAAAAATCTTGCAGCCGTATTCAAACTGTTTCCACTTCGCAGGAATGAAGATGACGTCATCTGAATTGTATCTGTTCTAGTCTAAGTACAAGGGGAAATGATTATGAAGGAAAAAAATCAATGTGTACGAATTCGTAATGAATTTTTAACATTTTTTCCTTCATAGTCATTTTCCCTTGTACGTAGACTAGAACGGATGCAATTCAGATGACGTCATCTTCATTCCTACGAAGTGGAAACAGTTTTAATACGGCTGCAAGATTTTCAAACAGAGAACACCTTGGACCCTGAATTACCTGAAAAAGGAGCATTAAACGGATTATACAGTCCAATTGGTAGGTTAAACAGGTTCTTGACGGAGTAGAGCCTAGGCCTAATCAATTTAATCATATATTAATCAGTTAAAATGAAATTATAGTGATTTTTTTTTTCCAACTACACGTCGGTGTGTAGTTGGTTTGCAAAGCAGATCAATAGGCTTGCTTCTGTCTCTAAGTGAGGAGCCGACCCTACACAAATTAAGAGGCTAACGAACCAGAGACAGAATTTTCGGTCTAATACCATGGTAGAATGATAGCCAACGATCTTGCTCCTATGAAACTCAAATTTTTGTTGTGAACTTGAGCTCTCTACTGTAGGAAGTTGGCCCAGTCATGCCAGTACAGTAACCCATAGTTCATACAGCAAAAATATTGATATTCATATATCACGCATTTTACTTACAGGTAGAGTCACAGGTCACCACAATGAATTCCTTTGACTCTCCCCCCCCCCCCCCCCCCCCGAAATAAAAAGATCCACAAAAGCTGCAGTCGAGTGGTGAGAAAAAATTGGCAGAAATGGGCTTGAAATAACTCCATGATTTTTTATAGCATTTCAAGCCTGAATTCAGAAGTTTGATGACTCATATCACATGATAAGTGTGTGTCAGATGACATCTAATTTTATCTCTTGTTTTAGTCATAGTGTTCATACTTTGTACAGGCTGCATGCCCCTAACTCTTTCCGAACTCTAGGCTGCTAGGTTACTGGCATATTTCTTGGGCTTTTCTACCCATAGACTTAGCATACTGTAAAAATCACTTTAGAAGGTGTGCAAAGCAATGTCAGTGCATTTTAAAGTTGCAGAAATGGAAGTGTGTGCCACAACAGCCAGATGCAGACAGTGGAGGGGCACTCTTCATCTCTTTTTGTATCCAAAGTTTAGTTGGGATTCAAGAAAAATGAGGCAATGAATTTTTATGTAATATTCATAAGAAATGAGTTATTAAAAATATGAAATATTGTTAAAATCAATATTTTTAGTTCATGAAATATTTTGTGAAGGTGTGTACATGCAAAATATATAACTACATTACTTGGTTCAAGTTCTGAAGAAATCATATTATTACGAAAAAATATGAAAATTTGTAGAAACAAAAAAAATGGTCCATGATGTCACATACTCATAATGGAATGGAATTGCCAATTGGCCTAGCGTTTCAGTGTTTTCCTCAGTTTTTCATGTCATTAAAAATTCATAACTCTCTTATCAATTGTCTGATTTTCCTCAAACATATTTTGATCAGTTTGTCAGATTTTTCTGCTTCTGTTGAAAGCAAGTTAGTTTTTGCCTGGACTTCCCCTTTAAGCACATTGCTGTTTAATTATTGAAAACTGTATGAAGAGTATTATTTCCCAACACATGAACATCCAGTTGAGATTACGTATTCTAACCCTTCATAGAAACACTCCTTTGTCTGTATCAATGAAATTAGATGGGGTAAAGGAGTTTTATTAGGGAGATTTACTTGTTGATTTCTAATTATGTATTTATATTATCAGAAAAGAGTAGATTGATATCTGAACATTGTTACCAATCTGTATTCCATGAGATATAATTTATAGGTAAGAAACATATTTCAGGATCATTGTGATGTAATAGGATAATTATAATGCTGAAGATTTTATTCTTTATTTTCTTAATTTGGCATTCTCTGATATGACATGGCCCTGCCTATCAACCTAAATGTGGCAAAATGATCAGTGAATTGTTTTGTATGATCGTACAGTCAGCAGGGTTTCGTCTATCATGTAGATTAAAGATAAGGGGCCTTTTGATGTATTTTTTGTAACCCTATATTTTCATTCGATTGTGATAATAAAGAATGATGTTTTGAATTCTTGCCCTCTTTATAACCGCCTCAATAATTCGATTGTGATAATAAAGAATGATGTTTTGAATTCTTGCCCTCTTTATAACCGCCTCAATACTTAAAAGATAACTCAGTGACGACTGAAAAATTTGAAACCACTTTCAGTCATTCATAGTATGCCCTTGTTTTTGAGGTTGTAATAAAGAACCTTCATCATAAGAAACCTATATAATTTCATGAACATGTATGTAGCTTTTTTCTTCCAAGTTCATCCCTGTCTTTGTCGTCAGAGAATTTCTGTAGAGAAGTTTCAGCATTGATTCCTATGTTGGGTCTTGTCACTGTGTATGAAACGCAACTATTTAGTTTCTGTGGTCTACACTTTCCATATAAAAGTTCCAGGAAGTGATGGGTCTCATTGTAGTGATTCCCCTAAATATTGGTGACATTATCAGTTTTATGTTCCAAAATCTCTGCTTTATTCATGATCAGAGCTGCCAGCCGTTACAAAAAATTTGTATTTATTATGAATGTACGAAAACGCATCAAAAAAGTATGAATTCACGTTGAAAAAATAATTTTCAAAAAAATGACCCCAAAAAGGCATCATAAGTAGAGTAGGTGTAATAATATCATTGATCTCTACAGGTTATGCAAACAAGTACACGAGCGCGGAATTTAAATTCATGCGCACACACAAGCCGCTGCATTGTAAGTAACTCTAGCGGAGCTATGTGAATATCTCCCCAGGATTTCGGTGGTGAGTTGATGGGGGGACCTTTGCGCAACTTGCCGCTGTCTCACAGAAACGATGAACGATCATTGGATTTTGGATTTATTTCAGGCATCATTCACATGATTATGTTTTAATGGATATTTCATCCAGTTTCTGATTTTTTTAAAGTTTGGAGCTTATATATCTTCTAACACCATAAAATGTTTATGAATGCTGTCTGCTGAAATTGTGATTGTTTTCTGAGATAGCTGAGCCGCCGCGATGAGTTGACACACAGCGGAACTTCGTGAATATCTCCCCAGGGTTTTGGTAGTAGGTTGATGGGGGAACCGTTGAATCTAGCTTCCCTCTACCCTGCATCCACTTGAGCAGAAATGAACCCTTGACTTACGATTGTTGGATTTTGGATTTATTTCAGGAATTACTTAGCAGTAAACATGATTTTAGTTTAATGGATCATCCACTTTCTGATTTTGCATCTGACATATCACAATTTTCTGGTCGTTTTGAGTTACTGGATTGAATCATTTGATAGAAAAAATGTCATCACGAAAGACTACTGGTAAGACAAAACTCCATGAGATCAATATAGACAGATGATTTTGTGGCTGAAGCAAAAGCTTGGAACTACCACAGAAAGAACTCTGAGTTTGCAGTCCAAGGTATTTAGATGAACATGTACAATTGAGTGTAATGTTTTGAAAATTAATTTAGCGCAAAAATATTTACCTCATGGTATGCATTCACGTTGTGTTGAGACATAATTAGCTTTTAAAATAGTTGAAAAGAAGGCCGGTTGAAAAAAATATGAATTTTGAAGGTGCTGAGTACTAATTTGTGCTTCCAAAAGTTTGGCAGCTCTGCATGAGAACCAGATGATTTGTAATCCAATCCAATGGCTGGACCTAAAAACTGTTATTAGCTATCTGGAGTAAATGTTCTTTATTTATTATGCAGTTCATTTTTCCCTGGAAGGTTATGAGAGTTCTGATTTTTGGTTGATGTTAAGTTTACTTGATACCTTTTCAACAGTTGTTTGAATATTGGTCAGCAGAGATTCTAAGAATGATATGGCTTCATAACGGGATAGGCATTGGTACAAGCGAGACTAACTGATGTCATTGTTGCTTCCTTACAGACTACAGAGGAATCCTCTCTTAGAGCCCTTGAGGGGCTCATGTCAGAGTTCTTTGCCATATCAACCACAAACCAACGCAAGAGAGATATCGGTAAGATAAGCTACATTGTCCCATTGATTAGACTTAATACAGGGCCCTGTTTCATAAAACTTGTCATCAATGACAAGTTGCAATAACTGTTATAAGCTACTGAAATCATTGCATCTGATCGGCTGAGAGCAAATTTGTCGGTAAAAATCACTGACAGGACACTTGATGAAACGCTCCCCAGGAATCAGCTGCTTCTCATAGGCAATGGGCGAATCTAGAAGGGGATATTTTCCATGACTTTTTGTTGAAACATGAATGATGGATATTCAGATAAAGAGATAATGGGAAAGCCCTTATGAGTGTATTATTGGGCATATAAAATATATTATTTGAAAGCCTATTCTTGTTCGATTTTATTAATCTGTTTCAGTGTTTTGTGTATTATGATACATTCAGGAAAAGAAAATGTTTTTAGGTAAAATGATCTAGTCATTTGAGCACTGCTATTAAATTTCCTTGTATTCTGTATCATTCTTCATCACATTGCTAATGATACCAATATCTATCAATCAATTTAAAAGTATTTTCATGGAATGAAATACGAACAAATGTCATTTGCAGTTAAAAGACAGGAAAAAAACCCACAAATATTATACCATATTGCTATGGTAATAGATATATATTGGCCTTTCAATAACATGTTAAACATTGCAATATTATAAAATGTAACAAATTACAATAAAGGCGTTGATTCCTTGACATAGAGAAAGTTGATATTGATATCTATTTCCTTCCTTATGATTTCAGAGGAACTTCTGAATAACTTCAGTGCTCAGAGTGGATCATGGAGACATTGCTTCTATTTCCTCATGCATACACGTAATGAGTATGTTATGATGTATGCCCTTAGTGTCTTTGAGGTAAAGTATAGCGCCCTCCTTTGTCTTATTATGTCATCCTTTTCTCTTTAGCTCTCTCTCTCTCTCTTTTTCTCATTTTCTCTCTTCCTTTCTATCTCCAGTTGCTTTTTTTCATCTTTCTTCCTCCCTTCTTTTTTTTTTTCTCTGAATCTTCTACCCTGACCTTTTCTTGCTTTCTTTCTCTTTCTGTATATTCTTCATGATGAAATCAATTTTGTATATTTAAGCTCTATCTCTCTCTTTCTCTCTCTTTCTCTCTCTTTCTGCTTTTGCCCAGTCTTTAAATTTGTCTGTCCCCCCCCCCCCCCCTCTCTCTCTCTCTGTTTCTCTGTCGCTATCTGCCTCCATATCTCACACTTTCTTTTTGCTTTTTAAAATTTATTAACATCTGTAATTTCCTCATGTGCTATTTGATTATATAACTCTCACTCACTATATATATATCTTCATCTAATAGAATGTGATCAACAGACAGTGGATAGGGCTACCTCCGCAGGATCGCATGGAGATCCGGACCGGCCTGACCAAGTTTCTGTTGGGCCAGCATAAGGTTGTCCCAAATTACATCAGGAATAAGTTGATCAAAGTGATCGTGTGCATCGCCAGGCTGGATTGGCCTCACTTCTACCCAGACTTCTTCACATCCATCTTGCAGGTATGAAAAATGTAAAAAATGTATGTAAAATAAGACTGTAGATTGATTAATTGTTCTTTTTTAACCAAGTGTATGCTTGTAACAAATGCCCATGTATACTTTTGGAAAGGCCCCAATAACTTTTTGCTAGATTTCTTTGATTTTAGTTGATAAACTGTAAGATAATAACAATTTTAAGCTGCTGTGAAATATTGAACAAATGTGATATGTAAAACATTTCATGTTCCTGTCTCAGCATACAGTTCCCTTCAGTGATGTCCACATGACTCCTACAAACCCTGTGAGGATGCTGTGCAGTTTACTCTGTGGCAGGAAGTGGATGAATGTTTCCTTAATTTGACAATCTTTCAGATGTTTTCACTAAAATTCACTGGAAATATAGAATATCAACATATCTGGCACATGTAGATAGTATCTGCTGGTGCCAGAGATTTCTTTCCTCCAAATTTTGCTGTAGCTTGGGTAGTATGAAATTGAAATATTGTATCCTATTGATCCCTCTTCATTCCACCAGCTTATTCAGCAGCCACAGACGTGTAGTCTTGGTCTAATAATGCTCCAGACCACGTCAGAAGAACTAGCTTCTCCCAGGGAGGACTTGAGTGCTGCCAGGAAGGAGGAAGTTCAGAAGCTTCTTCTGGATCAGGTTCCAACAGTCTTCAGTCTCATAACACGTAAGACACTGCATTCATCACTATTTTATGAGCAACTATTTCACTTGACTATGAGGAAGATCTTGTATGTCTGTTCTAAGAGTGCTTGTAGTATTGGTAGAGATCTCTTGTGTTAGTCTGACTTGGTAAATATATTCTTATGCATTGTTTTAAGGTATAAAATAGGGTACTAAAGCTTTCATCATTAGTTCTAAAGAGAATATATGATATACACAAATGAAAGAAATGTTTTTGGCTGGTAGGAATAAATGTTGATTTTCTTTTAACTCTCACATTTTGAAAAGAGCTTCTGAAATCAGAATTGTTCTATGTCAGATTAATTGTAGTATCTTTACATATTTTTTTATTTCCTGCAATTTTCATGTAAGTTTCACCCATTAAACAGTCGAGGATTGTGAATTTTTTTACTTATTTCCTTTTTAAGATTATGAAGGAGACAGGCATAATGTAATACCAATTAAACACTGTTTAAAATAGTAATTTATTTTATAGTTGAACTTTATTATGTGAAAGGAAATATGATATCATGGATCATGAGTCATGAACTGGTCTCCCAAAAAGGGTGGTGCTGTTACACTTTTTGGTTTCATGCTGAAGTAATGCTGGATATTTTTCATATAAGCTATTCCAATAAATTTGGTATCATTTTAAAGCTGTATTACCTTGCCATTTGTCTGCCAAGTTTCATTGATGTAGGATATATAGACTTGGAGTTATATCATTCTAAAGTTATTAGACCAGGGGTGGTGTCAATGAGAAAATTCACATTTTAGTTCATTTTGGGGAAAACGTAGATATTTTTGTCAAAATTTTGACAATGACTACCAATTTTGCATACTCAACTTTTATTATCTTGTGATTCAGAAGTAAGGTTAGCTGAACAAAAGCAGTGTATGATACTGAAATACCACAAATTTTAGTTCAAAAGTGGTACTGCAAGCACTAGGGTTTCAAAAAAAATTTAATACTTTTGATCATTAATAACTTAAAAGTCATAACTCGTATCAAACTGAGATTTTCACATTATAAAGTTGAAGGCTGCCAAATGTATTTGGAGTAAGTTTCATGACGTTTGTTTGAATACTATTCTTAAAACAAAGTTCTGAATGTTAAATTAGTTTTTCACCTTATGAAAAATCAAGGCCACAAAGTTAGTATATATCAGTAATTAATTCAGAGCACAATTGTCATTGTGCATCGCAGCTGAAATTCCAGAGCATCTCTTTTAACCAGGAGTCATGAATCATTAATGACACTGGACAACAATAGTTTGGCTAAAAATTGACAGGTGCGATGCACAAAGGTATTGTATTGAAAACTTACTCCAAATAACTTGGTATCCTTCGGCTTGACAATGTTAAAACCTCAGTTTGAGAAGAGTTGTAACTTTTGAGTAATCAACCATCAAAAGTGTCAAAATATTTTTTAACACCTAGTCCAAAGTCAATGGAAAATTTAGATTTTTTAGCAATTTTGGGAAAATGTTACTTTTGTCAAAACTTGGCATATGGGTGCAAATTTGGTACGAGATTAAATTCTATTTTAATACTCTTAACATTTTATTATTGAAAAGTAAGTTTGGCTGTGCATGCAGTAACAAATGATGTAACACTTAATATATAATGACTCTTGAAAAAAAAAATTTGCATGCATAAGTTTTGGTGATTTTTATCATTCCACAATCATAAACCCTAGACAATAATTTGTTATAAGGATCTGAATCAGTTTTCAATTTCCTATCCGGAAACGTGTACTTTTGCTATCATAGTTTGTATACTAAAGGAGATATAGGCTTTTAAAGTTAAGAAAGCGTCACAGAAGCTAAAATCACCTTGTAACGCAAAAGGGGACCAACTCATGACACACAGCCATTGTCATTCATAATATTCTTAGTTTTTCAAGTCAATGAAAAACTGATTTGAAAGATAATTGTCAAGTGTAACTGTTTTATGTAGATATACTAGAGACAATACTGGACAAGCATAGGTCACTGGTGACAACAGCTACCCCACCCCCATCTCCCACCCATGATGATTCCAATGATAGTAGCCCCACCCACATGGCATACGGTTCATCACCCTTACAGTCAGGTAAGTCAACAACATTTGAATCCACCCTTCCAGCCGAGGGAGCACCAAAATAACCTGGCCTTTTTAGAGTTAAATCTGTGGCCAACTCTAGATGAGTTGTGAAATAAAATCAAATGAAACTAAGTACCTGAAAACAATGAAGAAAGTGATCCAAACGCTATTCAAGGTTTAAAAAATCTTTTAGATAAGAAATTTGTGTATTAGAGGATGGAGCATATAAAGGCCATAGTGATGCTGATTCATTTTTCTCCTCCCAGTAATCAGAGTTATTGTTGTAGCCACAGCATGAATCACTTCCTCAATTACTCTTCAATGTTGATAATTAAAGGAACCAGTTCAATGTTGAAAATACATGTTGAGGAATCATTCCAAAAGGTTGTGGGAAGTAAGATGATATGGGTGGTGACTATGTTGTGGAATTTCTTTGGAATACTATCTATTGATTGGTGATATCTATGACTTTAATATTATTTTGACTGCAGTATGATTAGAATTTTAATTTTTTTATTGCTATAATGTTTCCTCTTAATACAGATTGCTTTTTTCTGTCTTAAAACTATCAGAGATTTTTTTTTTAACATCCTAGGCCAAATTAATTAACAGTTCGACCACTTTCTTAACTATGTTTTCTTATTTGATAGTACCTTTTGAGTTAGTTTATGTAATGATTTCAACATCAGCAATATTTGAATTTTCTTACAGGAAGCCACATCATCCGGAGTATGTTCAAGTCATCACCTCCTAACAAGCACAACGTCCAACCCCTACCCCCTCTGGACCAGGAGAGTGAACATCTCAGCACCCTGTGTCTCAACTGTCTCCTGCATTTCTTCTCCTGGATGCCTCTCTCTGGCAACATCACCCCGAACCTCATCACCGTCATCTTCCACTTTGCCAACTTTGGCTGCGACATACAGTCCGTCAGCCGCGGAACGTCACCCGTCAGGGCCAACGACAGCTTCAGCTCAAGTGGGAGCTCGTCGCTTGGTGTCTTAGCCATGTCCTGTATCAATGAGATCATGTCCAAGAACTGTGTGCCCTCGGACTTTGAGGATTACCTCTTGAGGATGTTCCAACAGACTTTCCAGCTGCTGCAAAAATTAACCAAAGACAATACGAACCAATCAGTAGGGAATAGGTTAGAAGAATTAGATGAAAGGTGAGTGTGAAGAAGTAGTTCTTCACAAGGGGGAGAACCGCACAGAGTGTGCTGAATGAATATGTAATATGTTACCTGTACTCATTTTTCCAATATGTTTGTTTTGTATGTGTTGTGATTTCAGATTATTGGTATGTTCAACAATTTTTTTTTTTTTCAGAAACATATATTTGGGAGTAATTGTGTTCAAGTTCTATGGTAAATTCTTGTAGAAATGTCAGTCAATCAATTAATAGTTTGGTAATTTGTCTGTATGTTGTGTATATACTCATGCTGTGATTCATGACTGTGTTGAGAAATAAATGTTCATATGTTATTCTATGTACTCAAAATGTTTGTTCTTAGAGATATATTAATGCAAAGTTGCATTTTCTCCACCACTCTTCCCCAATGTACAGTTATGTAGAGAAATTCACAGAGTTTTTAGGTTTATTTGTCAGTGTACATCTTCGACGGTTTGAGAGCAACTCACATTTTCCTGTCCTGGAGTTTCTTTCCCTTCTCTTCAAGTACACATTCAAACAGGTAAGAATCACTTGACCTCGTGATCAATGAGCATAACATACAAATCAAACTATAATTCAATTGCAGTATGCATGCCATACCCCATAAAGGAAACATGAGTACATTTGAAAAAAGGATCATCTATGACGATAATGTTAGAATTCGGTGGTCCAATTTAACCCTATACAGTTGCCCTCCATGGCAATTTGCTCATTTGCATGAGGCTAGTGAGAATTGTATTTTGTTACATGATGCACATTGGACAACCTCCATTGCGCAGACTCTTTTCATGACGGATATAACCTAATAGACGGCTTTGTAGGAGCATAAACATTTCCAAACAAAACCCCAGAAACACAATCACATAAATTGAAGGTAGCATCTGTGTTGTAATTTTGTAATTTTCATTGGTCTACTTGTGACTTAGTTGTCACAATTTGCTGACAACAAATGGATGTTTTCTATTGATCCATTCTTTGATATCAGCCCGAGCCAGAAGGGTACTTCTCCTGCCTGGATATCTGGACAATATTCCTGGACTATCTCATTGACAAGACCAACTCATCAAGGAACCCTGAAATGAATCACTTTGTTGACAGGTTAGTTTTATCATCTGGTTCATGAAATATGATATGCACTCTCTTTAAATGAAGTTGCAGGCAGTCATGTCATAAAACCCTGAGCAAACTGATATGTTCATGATATTGTTAAAGAAAGCATGTGAAAAGTTACTTGATTTAGTGCAGTGTGAAAATAATAACAATATGCCATTCTTGTATAGCGCATATCACATTATGATATAACCTCTCTATGCGCTTCCAAAGGACTTTGGATATTTGGATATTTGGATATTGTTACTCCGGCTTTAGCTCCGGCAACCGTAGGGCTCAGTACATTCAAGGAATGAATCTTACCAGGAACTCATTTACCTCACCTAGGTCAAGTGGCAAATGTATATGGTTTCTAATGAATCTCAAATTGTTAAATAAGGAGGGAAAAGATTAGATCCTGCTGTGGGCATTCTCATATTGTTAATAACATGTATATTCACACAATGCGGTGTAAATTGTTATATCTTTCAACTCTTTTTATTCTATTACTCTGTTATGTATTTTGCAAGGTCTTTTGGGGATATCACAGTTTATAATGTGAGTATATGTTAAGGTACATAGAAATATTTGATACTCTAACCAATGGAATCTTTTTATACATTTGATCAATACTATGAAACTAGCCACGATATGCGGATTGATAATTTCTCCTAAAAAGGAGGTATGGTTTAGTCTAAGGAACACTTCGAAGGGCTGCTACATGTGAAATAGATCAAGTTATACCAAATGAAATGTTATTAAAAATTTTATTTAATCCATATTGTTTTCTTTACACATTCTAGATACAAAGATGCATTGTTATCAGTGATGTCTGAGATACTGCACAAGATGCAGTTTAGGTTCAACCAAGTGCAGCTGGAGGAACTAGATGATGACATGCTGGATGATGATGTGAGTTCAATGTGAAAATAAGTTACTTGGGATTAAAACGTAAAAAGGAAAAAAAAATCCTTGAAACTTAATCTTGATAGAACCTGTTCAATGGTGATCATTTAGTAAAATAGAAAGTCCATATGCTATAGGATAGTTCAGCTGAAAGTATAATAATTTAAGCATACTGAAGACAATATGGATTTAAAAGCACCAACTCAAAAATGTGGAACAATGTATAGAGAGGCTGGTCATGATTGTTCATTAAAAATAAGGACTCAAAAATTCAAAGTTTATTTAACTAGTTACTTAGCCACCTATTCAGTAGTTGTACTTTTCCTATCCAATTTGTTTGGCAGGTATTACTTTTTCTTGACCTCTTTATTTTAGTTGAAATTTCATTTGAGCCTGTTGATACATTTGATAACATTTAACTCTTGTTTTCTTTTTCTTTGTTTACATTAATGTGCAGTGTGAGACAGAGTGGCAGTGCTACCTTAGACAAGGCCTTGAGGTCGTTGCTAAGATTGCTGAACTCTTACCCACAGAGGCATTCAGTTTATTGGTAAGAGACAATCATTATCTTGTTAAAGAAATATTGGGGCTCATTGGTAATCATAATCACTTATTATATACAGTGGCAGAAAAAAGGCACCCCACAAATTATGTGGAGATATATTTCCCTTTTCTATTAATTCTTACTCAATGTTCTTACGGATAATTGGCAAAATGACTCTGTATTTTTCAAATGGTTTCTAGATTTATATTGATAGGAAGTAATTATGAAAGGAAATGTATTCAATGCCAATTATTATAATTATAGCTGATCGCTTACAGTCGAAGGGATTTTGATAAATGGCTTAAAGCTTTAGAGGAAAGAACTGCTCCGTGCCTTTATATTTTTACACCCAGTTTGGCATTCAGTCTCATGGGAAGTTTTAGGAATGACCTGGAATAAAAATTACAATGAAAATCTCAACGTTGGCTTTCAGCCAGGCACATGATGTTTGTTAGCATTGCTAGCTCATTTCTTCAGCATTATTTTCATGTGATGGTATTTTTATTCATGATTGTTTGTTTCTGAATTTCAGTTGATATTCGATTCACATTAATTGCCAGGTGTTTTGTATTATTACTGTACATCCATAAAAGTTTGTGTGTATATCATTCTTTAGGATTTGAGAAATGTTACATAATCCTTATGAAATCATGCATTTCCCATCCTATTTGTTCAAAAAGAGCATGTGTATTTATTTTCTATGATTTTTGTTTTGTCTCATTTGTTACAGTACCCACCATTCCAAGAATATTTGACCATCTACCTTGGTCTCAGTCAATATGTGATAGATATTCCAGAAGGTAAGTCAGAGGTCGAAGGTCACAGAAGTCATTAACCATGAAATTTCAGGTATTTAGCCTCCTTAATGCAATGCCAATAGCTCTTGAACAATATGAGCCATTAACTTTAAACTTGGTACTAGTATGCATCACCATATTGAGACAAACTGATTAGATTTTTGTTTTGAAGCAGATACGGTAAATGTTCTATGAACAGCCAAGGTGCGAGTAACTGAAAATGTGAGGCGGAGAGGATCATTGGATGACCTCAATCGCCTGGTAGACGTATATAAATTCAAAACAGGTGTCCAAATCATTAGCACACATATCCATTTAGTTTCTTTCTTTCACTCTCTCTTTGATCTTACAGGTCAGAAGTTGAATGTAAACCAGGAGAATGAGTGTAGGAGATTACACTGTACACTGAGAGACCTGTGCTCCATGTTCCAAGCATTAGGCAGGCTAGCAGAACATTTCATAGGAGACAAGTTCAGTGAGAGATTCGACAATGCTCTCTCATTAATAGAAAGGTAACTGGAGGATTGTATGTGGTTGTGTAACCCTGAATTATTTCCAAGTGGGGGTCATTTAAATACTTTAATAATATAAAACTTTTTTAGCAAAACATTTACATTCAAAGAGGCAAATTTGGCACTTGTTGGGCTTAAATATTGATTTGGAATATAGAGAGTGTGTAAACCTATTTAATTTTGAATGTATTGATAACTGTTTCAATATGAAAGAACCAGGCCTCTTTCATGCAATATGTTCATAATGTCCATTCCCTGCTTTCTACTATTTCCCCATTTCACTCCCTGGGATGAAATGGCAAATAAAGATCTTTCCAAAGGCCATAAGTGTATAGACTTTGATTCAAATGTGGACCCTAGTGTAATGACTTGTCCATTAGACCACGACAGTTGTACATGTGATATCGTCTTTGCTTGTGTTTCCTGTAGGTTTTGTCAAGCAGCAGTGTATGGCACCAAGATGAAGCTGTACAGGATGAAGACAGCTGCACCCACAGTACTCAAACCAGACTTTGTAGAAACGTGAGTAGTCAATAATAGTTATACACTTGTCACTTTCCATGTGCATTATGTCATAGTTCACATACACCAGACCTGGTGGAATTACCGGGTATGGTGTGTAGAAAAATCGCGCTTGCAAAACTCGATGGCCCTCTTGGAACTTGTTGCCAGAGATGGGAAAAATGTAACTTTGTTTGGATAACTACTTTTCTTAAGAGGCGGTCCTTAAGAAGTTGGTGGGGGTTCTTCAAATTACGTATGATCTGTCGGTCTTAAAAGTGAAGTCCACTCCTGGTGATTGATGACATAGTAAATAGCCTAATGGTGTTAAATTCCCCATGAGAACCTACGATTATGGGTCTCTAACTTTTTTTACACCACCATTAAATCATATGTTTTATGTGTGTCATCTTATTTCATGCAAGTATTCAAAAAGATGTCATGAAGTTTTGAATTAAAACATTTTGCACATAAAAATAACAACTTAGCACGATATCATTTGACCAGTTCACAAGCAAGAACATCAGTTCACAAGGAAACATCATGGGAAATGTTTATGAAAGGAGCATAATGAATTGAAATGTCATTTGAAATGTTTGTATTTTAATTGTTCTCTTGTTGGATGCAGGCAAGCCCAAGCCCTAGCAGCTCTGAAAGCCTACAGTCATTGGTTGGCTCAGTTCTACAATGAGACAAGTAAACCTGAAAGTAGACATCATGATAAGATGCTGCCTCTAATGACCAGCTTAGTGGAAGCCATAGCACCTGAACTTGCCAAACAGGTTAGTAGTCTGACCTTCAATTCATCATTCATAGTCGCTCTACTGAATGGTAGCTACTCTAGAGGGTTCTCACTGATGTGTAGAAACCTGTAGCGACAGGCAAAATAAAAGGAATTAAGCATAGAGCGCTGCACATCTGTGTATCTTCTAAAACAGAGATGTGCTTTTGGGTGTTCGTTGCTACGTTTATCACCTCCTTACTTGCTTAACGTTTGCTTGCCCACCAGCATGGCTACTGGCTTGTTCATAACGTCACTTGAGAACCATCTATTGAAGAGTGGTATTGAAAATATTGACTAGTATTGACAGAGGGATCAGACGTGGTGATAAGATATATATGATCTTTCAGGATTAGCCTGTAGTCTTATCATCACCCCATTGTCAACACACAGAACTAAGAATTTCATAAATTACCATTCTTCTCAAAACAATTTTTTCTTGTACCTGTATCCTAGATATATTGATGGTCACATGTTTATACCCCCCCCCCCCCCTTTGTGACAATGATCCATTGATTCCTCAACATTCACCAATATGGTAATTTTTACCAATTTTCAATATGAAAATGGAGAGCTGCTTGCAAGCAGGATTATTGACTTGCCAATTGTGTGTAATCGATCATGACTGAGTTGTTTGTTTAAAGTGCCCCCTCCCCCTCCCCTGTTCCATAGATGCAGGCCAGGTAACTGTAGAAAACATCCCATCCCTCAGATAGGAAGATCTATAGAGGCCCTATGAGTAGGAGAGTCACCAGCTATGCACTTTAAGATCCCACCTCTCTCTTTGTTAAGGAGTTAGAGGAACCCTCTTCGTGGTCCACCTGCATATCCCAATCAGTTATACCAGGAGAGACCTGAGGGTCATAGTGGTTATGTTCGTTTTTCCCCTGCCAGGCGTAGGAGATGCCAAATGTATAATAGTGCTAATAACCAGCCACATTTGTCTTCTTCCTTTTAGATCCCTTGTAAGATAATCCTATCTTCAGCCCACCTGTTCCTGTCCGTTGCCAGTACAGTACGTCCCGTATTCCTCCTTGACATGCCTGCAATACAGAAACTCTTCAACGATGTCAGCGGAGGATCATTATCAGGTCTACAAACAGAGGTAAGCTCTCTGCAGTTATCTATTTAGCTTTATGCTCTAAATGATTCTGCATGCAAGTCAGCTCTCTTTGTGAGCTTGAAAATCTTGTGTCAAGGGATAAATCTTTACATTTTTTGGTAAGCACTCACTATTATTGAGAATTTGAACTGTAGCAATTACCAGATTCCAAACCAAAACATCACCGAAACTGGAGATTCTCATGCCAGGACCCCTTGGTCAACTGGAGATCCCAATTTACAGATTGGGAATGCGGAAAGCACTAACCCATTATGGATGTGGTCCAGGGGCCCACTTTACACCACTCTTTGAGGTCCTTGGTTTAAGGAGGTTTTTGGTGTCAGTTTCATGAGAAATGTCTATACTAACATGAACTAACATGAGAATGTAAAAAACAATAGGTTAACTTGCATTCTAATGATCCGACCTCCCCCTCTTGTTAGGTCCAGCTCCTTGTTTGCAGAGGACTGTCCAACATCCTGACCCTGCCCTGGGCCAACATTCCAGACAATGAGCAGCAATGGCCAGTCAGATCAGAGCATCACACAGAATTCATTGGTAGACTCACCAAGGAGTTTAGAGAACTCAAGAACGTCCAGGTTATCCAGTCGGACAAGGCTCTACAAGAGAGAGGTAAGTTGAGTTTCATACCATCCCCAGGGGAGCGTTTCATGAAAGGAAGTTGTTGGATATTTCATCCGACAACTGTTATAAGCTACTGAAATCCTTGCATCTGATTGGCTGAGAGCAAATTTGTCAGTAAAAATGACTGACAAAATGCTTGATGAAACGCTCCCCAGGTCTCTAATGTACTGTAAGTGCTTTAGTCTGTTACATTGTAACTGGTTATGTGCTTTATAAGAAACAGTTATTATATTAGGGGCAAGTGTCTGTGGCCGGTGGGGGTGTCATAACAGCTACATGTCGATTAGGGTTCAGCCTTAACAGGTGCCCAGTACATATGGGCCCCAAAGTGTAATTCCAGACTCCCAAATGTCCCATTTTTAACAGGGGCTTGTGCTTACAGATCCTAAAGATTATCAATCCAGACAACCCCCCCCCCCCCCCCCCCATGAAAAAGTCATAAATCCCTGAATGGATGCTTGTATTTTATTCTGGAAACACTTTAATAATTGATGAATACACTGTATGTTATACCTCATGTTGGTCTTGTCTGTGTAACCAAGCTACACTTTCTTTTGTCTATGGAAATCAGGAATTTGCACTAATCCTTTCTGATACCAAGTTTTGTGAAAGAGAAGAATAGAACTAAAACAGGAGTCCAGCTCTGGCCAGGTGCTCTGAACAATATAATCCTTCCATTCACTGACATTGAATAGACAGGAAGTTCTGTTTTGTGCTGCTTTAAGCCTTTGGTTATTGTTGACCACACCAGTAATTGTACCTGTAAAATCAATGAGGAATTAATAAGTATAGCACAAGCTGTATGCAGCAATCAAGCCCTGATATGGAAATGTGTATTTGAGTGCCCTCTATAATGTACAATGACTGATTTTTAGATGAAAAATTGGTCAATTGCTTATTGCATTAATTGACAAGAATAACCAAAGTTAATGAGATATAAGGCCATGAATGGCATGAGGTGTTGTAATATTGCACTTTTAGTTGGGTGAATATTTATTTTTTGGTAAAAATAGTTTTATTTGAAAAAAATATAATTGATTGTAAAAGTATTAATGTAATTCTCCCTTATAATGCTATATTAAAAGATGAATCCAACCTTTTTTTTTTCTTCTTGTGTTTGTCTAGCCAAACCGGTGATCAGGAAAACCTTACAGATCCTGTCAGATCAAGTGGAGTCTATTGCTGGTGAAGTCTCAAAGACAAAACAACTGTGCTACCACTCAGTTAGAGACTGCATAGAAGTCACTCTCCATCTCTTCCCTCTATACATCCATCAGCCAGGTATGTGAGCAGTGGTTATTATTAACAGTAATATAGCTGTTGATATGGTAGTGGTTTTGATGATGATTGCTGTTGTGGTGGTGGTGGTGGTGGTGGTGGTGGTAGTGATGATGGTGTTGATGATTGTGGTGGTGTTGGTGGTGGTGGAAGTGATGATTGTAGTAATAATGGTTGTGATGGTGGAAAATTTTGCTGTAACGGTATAATGTAATGGTGATGATGGTTGATAAAATTGATAAGAAAATGTAATATGGATCATGAAAAAAAAATGAATTTTTGTTGTTGTTTCCACTTAGATGTTGTGGATGAAATGATGAGCTTCTTCCTGGCTCTCTTCCAAGGCTTGAGAGTTCAGATGGGAATCCCTACCATACAACATACTATGTCAATGTTCATCAATCTGTTTACGAGGTAATTGTCATCCCAAATACACTTGGAGACATTTTGACTCGTAATGATCATTCTGTTTGCAAGACAAATTGCGTATAGGTTGTAGGATGGGACAGAGTAATGTCTTGAAGATGATATACATGTATATGTGGGTAGCTGGTGTTAGTTAATCGAGTTTAATTCACATGCCTGATTTTATGGCTTGTATTTTAGAGGATATCATGATATCATTGATTTCCTGGGTATATCTTTTCAATATCAGGGAACAGAACTTCTTGACACTGCAAGGGCAACTTGTGAAACATATGCTCTTGCCAGTAACTGCTCTTTTCATTTCACATTAATTATATGAATTTGCCTTCATGTCTTATAATTAACAAGTACTTACCAATTGTGAAAGATACAGTTAAAATTTATTGGTTCTTATATCCTTCTTGCAGAGAACAGCTAGCAGAGACCATCAAGCATGAGAGCTCATCAGGGATCAGCGTTGTAGAGAAGTAAGTACCTCATGCTATTCTGTGCTGATGTTGTCATTCCCCTATAAACCTGCTTTATCCATGATGTTATGAGAGGAAATAGAACCCTTTGTAGGTTGGGAGCACAAAGTTAAAGTAGAAACCTTCAGTTATGTGTACAGTAGACACCATATCATAATTCAAAAGCTTTGTACCATAACAAATGACATATTACAACACTAACGGCTTTTAAAAAGTTTCATCTTTATAGGCTCAATGTATGAGATGTTGCTGTTGATTGTTCAAACTCAAATATGTTTGGAAATAATACTGCTGCTATCTGTAAGAAAAGTTTGAATTATTCTAAGATCTGACAAAAAGCTATACTTTGAATTTGATTTCAGATTTCTGCAGATTCTGGAGATCATAGTACAGGAGCCCGGTTCAGCCTTCAAGACATTTCTACCAAGCATTATCTCCATCTGTATGGAACACATATACCCCATCATTGCAGAGGTAATAATACCCTTTTATCATTGTCACCATTGACATCATCATTGTCACCTACATCATCATCACCTCACAATCACAACCACCACCATCCTCATCATCACCATCATCACCACCATCATCATCAGCACATCATCATCAACATCATCACTATCACCATCATCGTCACCATTACCATCACCTTCACCATCATTATCACCATCATTAATCATTGTTACAATTATTATCTACATCTTCATAATCATGATATAACTATGTTTGCATCATCCACATTGTAATCAAACCAAATTTATTGCTAATGGATTGCTGAATCCTTATTTTATTTTGATGCAATTTCTCCCCCTCCAGAGGGCATCACCGGACATCAAGCCTGCCCTCTATAGGCTACTGTTTGAGATGCTACAAAGCAAGTGGCGGTATTTCTTCAACACCTCCATCCTAGCCAGCATGCTTGGGGCACCACCACAGGACAATGTGGAGCATGAACAACAGTTCATCACAATCATGCAGGTATGGGTGGTGCAGTAGTCATCCTATCACTTCAGTGCACATCAATAATTATTCATCAATATTACTTCAGAGTATTCCTAGTAAGATTTCTTGAAGTGTACTCTTGTTTTAATCTGTTATCTAACTAGGCAACATCATAAGGCACTACTGGTTATTGTTGCATCATGGCTATGAAATAATGAAGGGGAAATAAACATATACTTAGCATACACTGAAGATTTTCCTGTACTATAATGTTCTGAATGAACAATAGTATTTCTTCCAGTCTGGTAAACGTACCTTGTTTGATCTTTTGAAATAATTTTGTTTTATTGTATTTCATAACATATCACACATGTCTTGTTTCCTGCAGGCATTCGGCCAGTCCTTCCTACAACCAGACATTTCTGTTTTTAGGCAAAACCTGGAAGCCCTTGAGATCCTAAATGCCAAACTCAAACTCTACCAAAAAGTAAGTGATAGTTGGTATTGTAAACCTCAGTGTTGTAAAATACTGCCAAAGTATTGCATGTTTCTGATTTAAATTCTACAACACTGCCAATTTCAAGTTTTTGATGCTTTATTGTCTTTATAACGTCTTTGTTTAAGAAGTCACAACGTACTGCAAGTTTGCAACAGAAATGGATTCAAATTTATCATTGAATATAATGCAAAAATTTCACTAAAATTTAGCTTTGTATTTACAAAATGGAACACACACACTTTGGCAGTTGCAGAATTCATGCACTTGAATGGCTATTGAAAAAGTCTGGATTCTTTATTGTAGTACATTGCGGTCATGGGACTCAACCAACTGCTGTCAGTTTGTATATGTACTAAGTGATGCGTGGACTCTAATATGGAATACTGCTTTTCTTGACCCTCTCTCTGGCATCTGCAGAAGATCTTCAAGTCTATGATGTTATCACCTTTCATGAACGTCCTTCTCCAAGCATTGATCCATAAATCACATGACCTGCTGCAGGAGGAGACACTAGTCACCATCTACAACATGGCATCCGTAGACTTTGACAACTTCTTCCGTGTGTTCTTGCCAGAGTTCTTGACGAGTGCAGAGGGTCTGGACCCCAACCAGAAGACTATCCTCAAGACCAACTTCAGCTTTGCAGAGGTAGGTTCTGAGTTACCCTACAGTTTCCATTGTATGTTAAGTTGGCCATGGAAACGAGATTTCTGTCATTGTTTCATCTTTTTGTTCTGTTTTCTTCTCTTGTACCTGCGGGATAATTTCATATGAATTTTTTCATTTTTATATCTCCGCCCACCGAAGGTGGTGCTGGAGGCATTATGTTTTCAGTTTGTCCGTCCGTCCGTCCGGCTTTCTTGTTCTAGCGATAACTCAAGAACCACATGAGGTATAAACTTCAAACTTGGTGTTAGTATGTATCACCATAGGAAGACGATCTGATTAGATTTTGGGGTACATAGTTCTAAGGTCAAGGTCACAGAGGCCAATTTTTTCTGAAATTTCAGGTGTTAGGCTCGTTCTAGCGATAACTCAAGAACCATTTGAGGTATGAACTTCAAACTTGGTGCTAGTATGTATCACCATAGGAAGAGGATCTGATTAGATTTTGGGGTATTTTGGACAAAGGTCAGTCACAGGTCAATATCTGAAATTTCAGGTGTTACCTTGTTAATGCAATATCTCAAGAACCATTTGATCCATTAACTTCAAACTTGGAACTAGTATGCATCACCATAATGAGACGAACTGATTAGATTTTTGTTCACGTAGGTCAATGTTGACAGGTCATAGAGGTCATTATACAGGTGTATGTGAAATTAATGTTTTTTTACCTTTGTTATCACCATATCTCAACTATTTTGTATTCATGACTACATGTAGGAGGAGATAAAGTGATCAAACTTTTGGGTTAAGAGGTGTTATGTCAAATGTCAAAGAGGTCAATTAACATGTAACTAGAGGCTTTTTATTATGGATATCACAAGATTTCAAGAACAGTTTGAGCCATCAACTGCATTTAGGCGGAGGCATACAAGAGACCCAGTCGCATTCATCTTGGTTTTTTTTTGGGGGGGGGGGGGAGAGGGAGGTTAGAGTCTTTAATGGAATCTTTTGTCCTGTGTATAACAGTAGTTTCACAATTTTTGAAATAACCAACTCACTACCTTTTATGATGGTTATCCAAAGTTGACTGCCCAAATATCGCTCAAAATGTTAGAAAGTTCGTCTTAATTGAAATTCTATTTCCCTCAAGATGCTAATGGGATGGATTTTTCTTCATATATCTTGAGACAAAGGGAATAAAAACATGTTAGCAGTTTTGAAGAAGCAAATAAAACTTTCATGTAATTTGTGAAATTGATATAAAAAATATGTATATATTGTATTACTGTTATTTTTCTTTGTGATGATGATCTTAACAGGACCTTCCATCATTCAGTCAGAACATGCAGCGGTTTGTGAGTGATCTGCGTTACTACAGACTGTGCAACTCAGCCCTCCCTGCTGGCTCTGTCAAGCTATGACGAAGGAGGAACCAGGGTGGGGGACACCTTAGATTAGACTAGGACAGACGTGCAAAGGAATATCCGAGATGCCAGGGTTTCCAAAGTTTGACAATGCTAGGACTTATCTTGTGTTGGGTCCATACCAAGAGATTCCTGTCAATTGGTGTGGAACCTACTGGTATCCATGCAATATAACATGTATAGTAAACTGACTACCAGTGGGACATCCTGGTGGTGTGTCAGGCTACATGGTCAGGATGAAACAAGTTACTCGAATCCAGGTATTCCGGCTTTTTGGGTGGAACCCTCGGGCATCCCTGTCACCCGACAGATACAGTAATCTCATCTCTAAGAGGACAATACGTTGGTATGTTGGGCTGCATGGTCGGGATGGAACAAGTCCCCCAAGCATATGGGCAAGACATTATATACAGGAGAGACACCACAACCAGAAATGGCATTGAGATGAGAGTGAAAAATCTCTGGCTTTGTTACCCGTTACGATGAGACTACACCACCGTGCTTGATAGCAATGGGGCATGTTCAGTTGCAATGGATCGGCACGACTGATATCTCTCCCATCACATTATCCAAAATTAAATACTGCATGTATGAGTAATAATGTGGGTGCTTCAATAGACTGCAAAGGAATCGGGAGACAGTGTGGTCATTGTTCATTTTCTTGTTGATCAATTCCACTGCGATTACATATCCATGTCCTTGTGTCATATGCTTGTTGCGCCTGTGCATCAATTGGGGAATACAGCAGTAGACTGTGCAAGGTGATAGAAAAACAGTCTAGACTTTTAGTTTCCTTGCTATATCACTTGGCGATCAGGTATATATCTTCTGCTGAGAGCTTCAGAGTTGACACCTTTATGGCTCTCAGAAGATATGTCTTACAGTGTCCAATGCCTGTTGCGCCCACGCATCCATGTGCAAAGTTACATTACCTCGAATAGACTCCTCACCCTCTTCATATACACCCTCCAAAAGGTGCAATAGCGCTGAATAAGTTTACCAGATAGGTGTTCATGACTTTAACAAAAAAATAAGTGTAAACAGACAAGAAAACTGTTGCAACTGTAGGAACAGCACAATTCTTTTCTTGTTCCCTTTTTTCTTGTTTTTGACTCTAATTTATCTCAAGGTATAATTGTCTTCCAATGTTTTGTAATCCAGTCAGCTTACAAAGTATGATTGATGTTTATTAATGTGTGACTTTTTTCAGAGAACTAATTTGATATGTATACTGCTACTGATTGTCCCATCATATGCTTATCTCATTGTTGACAATTATTTATTTTAATTTTAATGATATATACATCACTTATAACAACATGTTATGCATAGTTCAGAGTTTGAACTCAGAAACTTTTCAACTCTTATGATGAGATACATCAAATGTATGTTCATCTTTCTTATGAATTCATTGTTTGTTTTGGACTTGAAGGTGCCAAGGAAAAAGCCCTGAAGTATGACAAAAAGAAATAAATATTGTTTCACCTTGTTATATCAGCATTTTCTCTTACTGTTGGATCAGATTTTGGCATTATATTCTTTTTCTTCCATCATGTATATTGATAAAATTTTTAGTTTGTGTACAAACAGACATAGATGGTTTTCAAAACATTCACATTTATTCCAGCTGTGATGGTCTAGCCTTGAGTGGGCTAAATTACTGGTTCCTCCTATTTGTGTACTCATATCAGTATCAAATCTAAAGATAAAAAAAAAAACACACACGATATGAATTTCAAAAGGGCATGCTTTTTACCAAGGCATGGGATTGCAAATGTTTTGTCTTTAGACACAAACAACATGAACAATCAAAATCTTCTCTGTTTTTAATATACAACTACAAAGAGCCAAAATGGATTCTTCCTCTAGGACAAAACTACACAAATTACTTTTTTGTTACTTATACACTTTATACATTAGCGTTATGGGATGATGATTACAGTAGACATTCCTTTCCACTTTATATTTTGTTATGAACTCATATTATTATAACCTTTATGTTTTTTCAAGTACCAGGTGGTTTAATGTGATAATCAGTCAAAGTCTGGTGTATTTAGAGAAATTATAACCCATTCCGAATCTGTGTGCTTTTTATGCTCAGTTCAGTTCATCTGTGTAGGTTCACTATATTTTTGTTGAGTATGTACACATCTTTTAAAATGTTATGGTCATTGCTCTTTTCAAAATTTGCAAAACACCTACCTGACTTAGCAACATCACATGTTTGAACTTTGAATGCTGAATGGCACAAGTTAAATGATTCACTTAGAGAGATAAGCACTTTTGCATTGAAACTTCTGGTTTTTTGGTCTCTAGCCTTCACTTATTTCATATTTGGGTTATACTCTGAAAGTAAAATTTGATTGAAGACAGTTTTATGATGTTTGATAATTTGGATAGAGTGACAATTGAATTTCGAGTTGGTATGTGTGTCAAATTATATTTCTGTCCCAACCATCACTGTGTTTTGGTGAATATGAATATTATGCATTGTCTGTTAGTATTGTATGGAATCCATGAGTACACTAATCAAGTTCTTGTTGGTAAACCAAAGATTTAAGAACCGAGTGCTAGATACGTAGAGGAAGAAGTTGAAATCTGAAATCTTGGTGCAACGTATGTTGTTTAGAATACAGTGTGTGGATTTATAAGAGTTCTAATGCCATCTTTTTTAAATCATGTGCTTCCGTTTGTGTGATCGCAGAAATTAAGTACTTGTAAAAATGCTGATCACTGTTGTTACCACAAGTTGCAAATTGCAAATGAGTTTTATAAATGCTTTGTGCCCTTGTACAAAGGCAGTCTAGAGATCTGGGAATGATGAAAGATTTAAAAAATGTGAATCTATCATATTTACACAGAATTTTAAGAACTCAAAATATTTGATATCTACAATAATGTTCTAGACAGGAAATGAGTTACAAAAGAGCAAACGTAAGAGGTAAGGAAAGATGAAAGAAAATATAAAGAGACAGGGACAGATCAGACCTTGTATGAGACTGGTAATTTTATATTGTCCCACATGTTCATATCCATGTTTGTACTTTCTAATATGCAGTCATTGGCACGAATCGCAAAGCAATTAATTCTCCAGAATGAATTAAAAATGTTTTCTCTCAGAATACAATATCATTACCAGAACTTGGGATTACCTTTAAAAACTTAAAGTTCTCATGTATCATTCTGACGCATATCTAAATACTTGGTCTGTGGATCGTTGTTGCATGTCATCTTATCTGTTATGAACTGGAAAGGCATAATACCATTTTGGCAATTTATATAAATATCTAGAGAACTGGAAAAACACTAGAGATCGCAAGAATTTTGTGCATGTTTGCTTAAAATTACTCGTTTGTCTAGAAATAAAACTGGACGTTACTATTCCAACCTGATTTGTAATACACCTGTATCAAATGAAAATTGAATTGAGAATGCAAGATTTCCATTGAAAACAATGAAGATCTACAAGATTTTATCAATATTTTCACAAAATTGAGATGCGTCTTTCTGATTCGCAGCAGAGGATTTGAAATTTTGTGAATGTCTGTTGAAGGTCACATGTCTATAATAGAAAAACATGATCTGCATTAGATGAATATACTTAAAATTCATCTAAGAATAGATCACTCTTGAAGTATACTACATCGTATTACAGTTTTTGTATGCTCCCCCATCTTGTAATGAAAGAAAACAATTTAGTAATATGCACATTAGATTGAAATGATCACTGAACTTTTTGTTTTAAACTTGTTCTCCTTCAAGAAAAAATGACATTATTGCATCTTTAAAGGAGAGTGAAACCCTGGGGAAATACCCATTTTAATGAAAAGAGAGGACAGAGAGAAGCAATTTTTAAAAAAGTTCCATCAAAATCAGTTACGAAATGAGAAAGTTATGAAAGTTTGAAAAGTCTCAATTTACTTTCTATGGCGATCCTCAAATTGGCAATGTTGCTTCAAAATGGCAGGTTTAGTAGTACAACTCTCAATGTTTTGTACACAAAATTTCATATTTTCTCCTTTGTCTCTAAAGATGCTGCTTGTCTTTTTGTGAACTCAGCATATGTTGTGTCAAATACATTTTCCCATGATACATCTTGAGCTAAGGAGACAAGCTGCACCTTGATAATGGGGAAATTATAAAATTTTGTGTACAAAACATATTATTGAGAGTTGTAGTACTAAACCTGCCATTTTGAAGCAACACTGCCAATTTGAGGATCGTCATAGAAATTAAATAGAGACTTTTCAAACTTTCATAACTTTTTCATTTTGTAACTGATTTTGATGGAACTTTTTTTTAAATTGCTTCTCTCTATCCTCTCTTTTAATTAAAATGGATATTTCCCCAGGGTTTCATTCTCCTTTAAAATTTCTTTTTTGGTATACTGTAAAACCAGAAACTTTCATGTGCATTTAATGTCGCAAGTGGTTTAGACTCGCGAAATCTTCATGCCACAAAATTATTAAATTACAACTGACACAACACTCAATATTTACCATTAGCAAAAGTTTCTTGCTGTGAAAATGGCTGTCATTTAGAAATCACAAACGTCTTTGTGTTTCAGTGCCAGTCAGACATACACGACGCACGGCCCGTGCACTGAAAAATTAGCAATTTTAGCCAGTGCGTTGTCTTTCGCTGGGTGTGCATCAGCATTCGTTACTCGTTCGTCGAGTGCGCTGGACCAACACTATGCATTCGATGTCATTCACTCTGTGCGTCAGGATTTTTGTGCATGCACAAAAATGTGCGCGGAGCTCAACGCATGAATGTACTCGCCAGGAGGGCGCCAGACACGCGCAGAGCCCGCTGAACCATCGCCAGATACGCGTCGAGCGCGTTGGACCAACGCCAGACACACGTGGAGCACATGCTGGGTATTCATTTGTGCACTTGTCGCTGGACTACATGTGACGGCAGGCAAGACGAGCCACACAGTCACGTGACCGCTGTGTGTTGAATGCGCGGTGCATGCGCGGCCCATTTGTTTCGTGCGCTGGCAACACGCTGTGCATTCCTTAGATTTTTTAACATGTGCATCCTGTATACGCTCTGTATGAATTCTTTACGCGCCCTGTATACGCGCAGCAACACGCTGTCTATTCGTTGTTAACTCGCTAGCTTCTCCCAAATCCTGACAAAAAGTTGGGTGCACGACGACGCACTGAAGTTATTTTCTATTTTTTAAGTGATTTTCAATGCGTGGGCTGTGCGTCACCTATGTGTGACCGGGCCTTTACAATAGATTTTTTTGTACAGGTCAGATTATCATTCAATATCTAACCTGACCTGTCATCTTGCTAATTATGTCTTCTTGTTGGGATATTAGAGCATGCTGTGTTGATGATCACTGAGATCTCACACCTACAGGGGAAATAATGGAACAAATATGCTTGAAGCTCAAGATGAGCTGCTTGGAACATACATGTACTAGTCTATTGCTTAAGAAAAATATTGTGTACATGCACCAGCTTGAAGATTTTGAAGAACAGTATACCACATCACATCACGCTGTACACAGCTCACACATTATACATCATGTGATACCATCATGTTGATTAATGCAAGTCATTGGCATAAAGGTGCAGTAAATATCCATTAAATATATCACACATGTACTCCATTGGGCAAATGTAAAATGGTACGACTGTATGTTATGACAGCTTAGAATTACAAGTCTGTAATCTTTCCATTAGCAGAGCACAAACTACTTGAATTCATTATATTTCCTTTTCTTTATTTTTTTCTCCTTGGTTTTGTGATTGCAATATAAATCCATGAACAGTAATATCTTGGGCAATGGGTAGAGTATGATATTCAGTCATATGTAATGATTATATGTAAGTTCAAAAATGTAATTAAATATAACCCTGAATGTACTAATGAAAGTACTAATGGAGGTTTGTTTTGTAACTTCAAGAACTTCATCACATGATGTATTGTTATGGATTGAAAATGAGAAGTACATTAAGTATTATTAAAAATACTGGAGCCACAACCTGTAGTTTTTCATTCAAATCAATTTATTTCAATGTCCATCTCCTTTTATCAGTATCAACCATTTAAAACAACATACAAGGACATGGACATTTCATAATTTTGTATTGCTGCATTCTGAGACTTAAGTATAGGCTTTATATTGGACCATTCTATTTTTGATTTCTCAAGGCGATTGTTTATCTTCTATATTTACTTGTAAACCAAATGAATGCAATTCAATATTGGAACAATTTCTGAATTCACATATTCAACTTTCACATTATGGAAGCTTGGTCCGAAGGTTGTTCTCATTAAAAAAACTTTAATGAAAAAGAATTTGAATTTACTAATTAACATTTGTGTAAATGCATAGGGATAAAAACAAACATTATATGTCTAATAAAAATTAGATTCATTGACATAATCTCTTTCAGGAAGTTCAGTTAGGAAAGTTGCCTAGCATTTATTCTTAAAAAATGTAAGTCATTCATTTATTTCATACTGTCATCATTATTATACTTCAAGCTACATCTAACAACTCATACACATTTCCAATATTTCAAGAAACTTGTATGATTTTGTGTTTTATGTAATATTGGGATCACTGTACTACCAGGTCCATGTCATAGGCCAATCCCAGAATACAATATTTATGTGTCAGATGTATCTTGTAAAGAATGAAAGATTGTTATTTTATTTTGACTAATGCAGTCAAATACTTGTAAAGAAGCTTGTATGTAACAAAATTATGTTTAAAAGAAATGTATATACGGTACATTGCAAATAAAACCAAAATATTCATGGATGTTCTACTCTGCACTTATTCTTTTGTGTTTATGTCAGAACTATGCATACATGTATGACATACTCTCTATGAAGTTTGTGTTACAAATTGTTGTGAGATACACATATAACAATGACACAATATGAACTCGCAAAATCAGTTTATGTCCAAGAATGTCTTGACAATATAAAATATAAAAACTTCTAAGGATAGAGGAAATAAAATGTAGGATGATCCTGGGGTAGTTGCAGGATGTGGGTCTTGAGCTTGTCCATCCATGATGCTAACTGGTCACTCTGTCTCTTGCTCAACACAATATCTGGTCTGGACTGCACCTGTGGTGCAACATATAATAATGGTAATAGTTTGTTTATCATATTCAGAAAAGTATAATAGAAAGGGACATAGAAGTGCAGAGTGATTTAGACTTTTATACTTCTTTCAAATGAAACAAAGAGGCAAAGGGAGAGGGGAAAGAATTAAAGTAATGGACACTATATACCAGTATTTCTATACATTTCTACAAAATGCAACATAATAGAGATAGGGGAAAAAGTAGAGAAACGGTATGTGACAGATCAAAATAAATGTGTCCAACACTGAATGAGACATTAGAAAAAATATGTTTCACATCTGATGCAACTTTAATTATAAGTACACATAACCGGTTGTGAGGGAGGGTTACCTCGTTTATTCTTTCCTTCACATGGAGGATATATGTGGAGCAACAATCAAGCTAATATCATTGTCCCAACTATTTACAGGGTGACTTACTGTATCTAGTAGCTGTTGTATGGATGAGGCTTGTTGTTTGTCATACTGAATTGGCTCTGTCATGAAGATGGACGCCAGTAAGCTTTCTACATGGTGCTGCTTTACATAGCCCTGTACATTACCTTGCATCAAGAACTGACAAATAAAACAAAAAAGAATTTAAAAAGACAACTATTTATACTTTCTTCTGTATTGAAGGATGTAAGTGGGTAGCAAAAAAAAAATCAGGAAAATATTGATATGATATCTCGCTTTCCACCACCGGCGTAACGAATATCACAATGACAAATGTTACACTTCGCAAATCCTGGCTTGTCGATCTTCCGAACGTAATCGCTCAAGAATACTCCGTTCGCATCCTTCTCCTCTGTCCATTTCCAAGTCCACTTATTCTTGATTCCTATGTCGATTTTTGCTATATTTGCAGTCCTGTCCACTTCCATTTTGATTTTTTAATTCCAATAAGAGGCACAAGAAAATCAGGAAACGAAGTCGAAACGCTATCACAAAGTCGTAAACTTCCAAGTATCTGTGCAGTATGCGATGCGACATCGACAGTACACAATACACAGCGCATCGCGCTGTGCACGTATATGTGTGTATATTAGTGTGCTAGCGTTAGCTTCGCCATGCGGTCGTCCTGACAATGCACATTCCAGAACGCTTAGTCTCATACATCAGCCACTTTTCCTGTCGCCGCACGTTCAAAATACAAAATCATTACGTGGCTGTTACGCAAATTTTAGTAAAGCGCATGGTTTTACAGTCCATAGCACTTGTCCACACATACTCGTTACCAGGATTTTTATACAAAATTCGTGCTGTGCGTACGAGAACCACTTCACACTATATTAACATACTTCGTATGAAACGGCCAGTAAAAGACTATATTTCATTTGGGAGGGTTTTTTTTCCGCCACTAGGTTAATGCACACGAAAGTACGATAATGCCTTCAACACCTAACATGTCACAGAAAAAAACCCGGAAATATTTCTTTGATTTTAAAAAATCCGGAAGTCTTACATTCTTGTGTATTATATTATTCAAGTAAACTCTGAGACAGAACATCATTTTGATTATATATCGCATAGAGTTGAAATTCACTTTACTTTCACTTCTAGAAAGGCAGTAGACGTGATTCCTACATTATATATCATCTCAGAAGATATGAAAGCAAGTGACATTATTGATTATGGCTGATTGGCATGTATGCAATGAGATACTTACAAGCGTGATGAGATCTGGAATGGCTTGGTTATTGGTCTTAGATTCCTGGTATAGTTCTACTACACAGTTGATAAGTAATTGATTCCATGGCTGACTCAGTAGATGCTGATCTGTAGATAACAAAGGAACTCATTAGGAACTGCTCTCAACATTGATTTTTTTTTTAATTTAATCACCAACAGATACAATGAATAATGCATTTTTTTTATAAAGTACATTTTTAGGTGTAAATGCAATCGAATATGTTACATCTCCTGGCCAAGATCTACTTTCCCTAAGTTAATTTTTTGTTTTCTTCTGAATAAGGTGATAAATATTAATTTTCTCTGCTAGGTCCACACAATCCAAATAGTTTAATATTGCCCTCTTCTCAACTATTAAAAAGCAATAATTATTTTACACAATGTGAGGTAAAGGATGGCATTAGTATCTCCATCTATCTATGCCCTACTGGTTCTCATCAAATAATATGAGAGGGACATAACTCACTTGCGGTGGGGTTTTTATCAGCCGTCATGTTGATCATTGCTTTGATACAGACAACAGATGCATGCAGTAATGGGTCACTGCCCTGTTTGTTAAAAGTTTTAAAAGATACAAATGTCTTTATAAGGTATACTTTCAAAGACAGTAGAGTTTTGAGAAAGGATGAAGTCAGAATCTTGATGATGATGGCTTCATGTATAGTGCCGGTATCCGCATCTGCTCGGCGCTCATGGTGCTTGCTCTAGAATGTCTCACAAATTCAAAGTTTTAGTCTGTGTGTCAAATTGAGATAGTTAATTTTACATTATCCTTTGTTAGCACTATCATTCTTGAGATGATGATGTAACTGGGAACAGGTAAGTCTTAAGGGCCGACATAAAAGTGGACAGAGACTCAGTACTCCTGATACATTATATTCCACAGCTTTGGTACACAGTTGTCGAAGGTTTTCTCTCTCTCTCTCCCCAGGTTGTGTGATAGAGCTTCTGTCAGTAGAGCTTGGTCAGCTGATCTTAGACTACTAGATTCTTGGCCAGACTTGACACTTAATGATAGAACAAATGATCCACTTTACCCATCTGTTTAATCATGCTTGTAATAATATCAGTGAAATTGATCTACAGTAAATGTTTACTTGAAAACTGAAATTCTAATGAAAGGTAATGTAATATTGCCAAAAATTATGCAATATAAAAATCATACATGTATACATGAAGGTATAGAGCAAGAGAGAGAGAGAGAGAGAGAGAGGGGGGGGGGGAGGACAGAGAGAGAGAGAGCAGGGGGTAGAGAGATTGATTTGATCTACAGCAGATGTGAAACTTACTCCACATGAAAGAATCCATTATATTGAGAGAGGGAAAAGAGAGATAGAGAGAGGGGGAGGTTAAAAATGAACCGTTTTACTATAGATGTGAAACTCATGCAAAAACCTATTATATTGAGAGAAAGGAGAGAAGAGAGAGAGAGAGAGAAGAGAGAAAAAAGTGAGAAACAGAGAGAGAGAGTGAGAGAAGAGAGAAAAAAGTGAGAAAGAGACACAGAGTGAGAGAGAGAGAGAGAGTGAGAGAGA
Source organism: Heliocidaris tuberculata (assembly GCA_025618425.1). Taxonomy (NCBI): domain Eukaryota; kingdom Metazoa; phylum Echinodermata; class Echinoidea; order Camarodonta; family Echinometridae; genus Heliocidaris; species Heliocidaris tuberculata. The sequence goes on along the minus strand of CM046836.1, from coordinate 6,395,757 downwards.
GATCTTTAAAATAACTTGGTTGCTATACCTGCAGCATAACATTCTGTAAGATGGCATACACCTTTCTCAGGGTGTGGCAGGTCACAGGGAGTCCTAGGTCTTCCTCTTCCAGAAGCTGTCTTCTCTTACCAGAACAAAGCTTGATGAGGGATGGCTCTGTGTTACCACATAATGGACGTTGCAATGGTGATGTGAATGATGATAGGAACAAGGCTGTCCACAGCTGTATGCTGGCCACTGTATAAAAGATAGAACAAAAAGGTAAACATTGTATTATCTGTATTTTAGAAGGAAATAAATGTGAATTTTAATTTTAAAAAAAATTAAATCAGCATTTGCACTGATATATTGAAAGGGAGCAGCTGACTTTTAATTTTTTTCACATGATGATTAGTGACAAAATTAGTCAAATAAATCTAGTTTTCCTTATTCCACAAAAAGAAAATAATAGTTTATGCATTCAGATCAACTCACATACATTTGCATAAACTAATTCACAGCCATTTCTGCACATCATCAAACTTCAGGACATATTGATCTACATGTTCAGGTTTTGTACAAAAATACTAACTGACCCAACTGCCATACAACACGTTAAAAGAGGCAAAACTTACACTGCTGGATTTCTTTTGAGGAGCATGAAATCAACCTCAGTAGTATATCCTCCTTGAGAGTTACTGTGTAGTTCACCTAGGGCAGAGATATTCAGGAGGGAATAGTGAATGATTCTGTTTTTTTCATGCAGATTAAGAGTTTAAGAAGATGGAAAACACTTTACATTGATACCATCGTCTGAGAAATGAACCTAGGTTATTCTTTGGGGATGGCAAGCATAGGCAACAATGGCAACAGAGAGTCATGTTGCTAATGCAAAAACTTTCCCCAACCTGTGACAGACTCATTTGCATCTTCATCATCATCAGGCTTAGTGTGATGACTGTGATTATTAGGGCCACATAACATGTTCCTTTACCATTTTATACATCTGTTGATACAATGAAAATATGTTTGATTACATTAGAACGAAAACACAAATTAAAATATTTTTTTCAACCATTTGACTACTTCTTACTGTATTTTTCATCAACATGGTTTTTTTTTTTTAGGTTTAATTTATTGAAATTGTAGTTCACAAAAATGTCATTGGAACAAATTGCATAGCCTATGCCCCCAATCATACATGGGAATGAATCAAAATTACCAAAAGAGAAACTTAATCCTACCTTCATCTTGTAATGCTTTTGATAGAATGAAAGGTGAGCAAGTAGAGTGAGAGCACAGCACTGCATGCGAAGGAGAAGGGAAGATGTTGGTTCCAAGCTACATTGCTGTCGGATACATGTCAGGATGGCCCCATTGGAAATGATCAGGGATAGCACTGGAAAGAGAAGAATGTTTTATTTATTACATTTCGCCGATCAACAAGCATGGAAAAAAGTATAGAAAAATAAATATTACATTACACCGACTCAACTTCTATACTGATGCTTGTATATCATCATCTGAGAGATAGGATATTTTAATTCTTTTCATGAAAGATCTATTTGAAATATGTTTTGCAGTACAAGGACTGGATTACACACATATCACATTTTACAATAATGCCTATTTACTGTCTCCTGATCAGTGAACCAAGCAACCTGAAAGAACCAAGCCCCACAGTGATTGTGACAAATAGAGGGTTAGTGAACTCAAATCTTACCTCTACTTTCACCGTGCCTTGCAGTGTGAACAAGAAGATTTGTTAAGAAAGTCAGACAGGAGTGGAGAGCATCTTCATCTTTATCTGTCTGTTTAGTCAGGATACTGATGACTGGAATATAATGCAAGAAAAATATTATAAATTAAGGAGGTGGATTGTGGTAAGACATGTGAATACATGAAACCTAAGAACAGCATGGGAGAATAAAATTTGCAGAAGTGGTAGCAACAAACAAATAGTAATTCACATCGCAAGTATATGCAATTGTGTTTATCATCACTTTTGATTACATCTTTCATATATAATAATTATGATGTCTGCAAGTATAGTGAATAGAAATCATTATGCAGAAAGATGCTTTAGAATAGACAAAATGAAAATTTTCAAGTGTATATTACCATGGTAGATGATCTTGAGATCAGTCTCACCCAGGACAGATGATGGGTGATTTTGATAGAGAGTGCAAATAACCTCTAGAATACATCCTACCTCTGCACCTGGAATATCAATTAAAGTGAAACATATTTAGGATGCTTGGTTACAGAATTTCTATGAACTACTTTAATTATTAAGTATAATGCACTGAAATAAAGAAATGGATTCCTCCAGGAGCACATTAACTTTGATGCATGTTAATAGTGTAATCATATCATACATTACTCTTTAGATCTATGTGGAAAAATTCAAGAAATTGACACTCACTCAAACATTAATCATTGAATCTTTAATTCACTTTTTTGATATAGAACTGTCAAAATGTTATATAAAACCAAAAATATGCTAATATTCCAAATGTCATCTTCATTGAAACTGCAGAGTGCATATAGAATAAGGCTAACTCTTTTGATCACTAGCCTATGAGTACATTACCACTTTGTCTAGATGGATCTGTCAAAGTACAACCTTGGAGTAGCTCTGGCATCCTCTTCTTGATCCTGTCCATGTCTTGGCTATCAACAATAGTTTGTTGTGCAGAGAGCAAGTGTTTAACGAGGCTTGCACACTTGTGACTTGCAGGGTGAGATGCATTCTGTAGTATATCCTAACAACATAAACATAATCAAGGAGAGCAAATCAAACCAAGAAAAAACACAAATATTAGACAGGAATTACAAAGTAAACAACTCATAGTACTATTCAATCATACTACATTATACAACTCGCAACTTACAAAATTGCTAATTGTCCCAATTTCTTTAGTAGCATAATTTTCATATCATCCAAAGACAGATATTTGAAAACAGCTGATAATTACACAATTTAATGGCTATAATAATTGATGTACAAGTTTGGCTCCTTTTGGAAGATGGAGCAGTGGTCAGATTTTGCCTCAAGCCATTTTGTTAAAGTGTTGAAATACATATATAGTGACGCAATGCATATAAGATTGTCCAATCCAGAGTGGTCTTCCTCTAGAAGAGACAGTTGTTGTATACCAACCATCATGATATCAAGACAGGATTGACGCTGGCCCATTAGATGAAGAGTGAATGCAATGTCACCATCTCTCTCAAGATCTTTAAGATTTTTCTCATCTACATCCATTACTAGATGGTCTATCCACTCAGCAAACTGGAAGCAATAAAAATACCAATTTAGTTCATACTATCTTCTTTCAAACTAGATTTCTTCATTTTACAGTATATCATCTTAATAACTAACAAATAAAGAAATAATGCATTATTAGTGATGTTGATACATCTTAATAAGATTTGCATGAACAAGATTTTTGTTATCATTCCACTTTATTGAGGTAATAGGGCCTCATACTAGCTCTAGTTCTACCTAGTACGGCTCTGCCTCATTGCATCAAAATAATTGTTTTCCCAACAATAATATGACTTATGTATTTGAGATGCAGTTTTTCATGCAACTAAGTTTTGCTATGCTACCTTAAATAAACCTTTCGCTCATACAATAAAGGGAAGCAACTGATTGAAATCTTTTGAAGAAACTCGTATGAAGTACTCAGGTAAATTGAAACAATTTCTCATTGATTCTTTTCTTCAAAACCAGGCGCTTGCAATCATGCTGCAACTAGCAATGTAAATTTAGAGTTACAATATCTCACCATGCAAAACATAAGTGAAAAAGTACATGTGCTTACTATTTTCCCTCTTGCCTGCACAGGGATGTTAGGTGCTGTGAATACCCACTGGACCAGACTCTGATGGTTGGTATACAATGTATGAACATCCAGTATTGTCACATAATTAGCCAAGATGTAGCAAGCTGGTTACACAAAACAAACCATATATTTTATTATACGATAGGAAATTGTGGTACTGGATGCACAAAATACAAATAATTGCTTTTTAACCAAAATATTGAGAACCGATGATAGTCTGGGGGTATTGTTCAAAAATGTAATGCCTCATTATTTGAATCATTCATAATTACATTTTCCATAAGTTTTAATCCATTGACTGACATAATTGAGTTTTGTTTGTACAGAAAGAGTTTAGAAAATTCAATTTTAATTCGAGTTGTTTTAATAAAGGGCAAACATATTGGTTTCTGTCAAGAATCAATTTGATATTCGACTCCTGTTCCTCATATAAACTCAAACACTAAGGATTACTTGATTACAGAGTTTTTTATTAAATATGCAAATCTTGCCTACCACTACTTCCAATTTGGCTTTTAGACCGGATAAAGCAATCTGCAAACAGAAAGAGGAGATGCTTGGAGGATGCATGAGAGAGAGATGAAATATCTAGGTGCTCGGTGATGAAAGATGTCAGACAATTCAAAAGGTCAGAGCTAGGAACCCACCTGCACAAGGAAATATGTAGCATCAACTGAATAAAGGACTTTTGAAACAAAATCTTAAGTCTTAAATTACAATCCAGCAATTTTACTTTTAAACTTTAAGATAAAAGCAAGTATGTAGGTAGATTAATGACTTCATTGTGACCTAGGGACATGTGGAATCATTGAAAATTTTGCTGAAAACAAATACACATAATGCTTTAAAATAACATTTTGCAGTAATGTATACTCTTTGAAAAAACTCTAAATCATGACATATGTATTAAGGTAAACAACTACCATGCAGATACGGTTGATGTTTCATACCTGTCTCCATACAGCCAAGCATAGTAAAGCAAAGCCAACAAACATCGCTGCGTATCTGCATGTGATGTTGATCCACTAGGTCCAATGACAGTATCTCCACAGTCTTCAAGCAGATGACATATCTCACTAGGAGAACCTTGAGAGAAAGAAAAAGCAAAAAGCATTAAAATCAGTTCATTCCAATATTCTAATCTAATGATCTTTTTAAAAAATCAGTGCCTTTGTGCAAAAGCATTCACATACTCAATGATCAACAACTTTAATTAACAGAAATATTTAACTGAATTGTGATATGTTCACATCTTATGCTGATTTGGTGTTAGATAAAGTGCAGCAAAGTCTCACTAATAATCTTTACTATTTTCAAAACTTCATCATATCTGTAAGTCTTTTATTCAATTCCACATTATAACTTTCGAAACTACAATCTAAATGCCCAATCAGCAATGTATTATCAATGTTTACTTACATGATGTATGATTTCATTCTCAATAAACATGAAATTTCCAATGTAATCTGAAAGGTATCATACGAGGCTGATAGAAAACAAGACGTATGTTTCCAGTTGTTAAAGCAGATACATGGAGGGAAAATACTTATTTACCTGTGATGTTATGAATCATGTTTTTGGAGATGTTCACATCTAATGAAGATTTGTCCCTGGATGAAAAACAGTGCAGCAGGTCAACCAGGAAACTATCTGTTGCATTCATGAGCTCTTTGATTCTAAAAAGAATATGCAAATGTACAGATTACATCATTACATTATCATCCTTATCTGTGGATTTGTTCACATTTAATGCTGATTTGTCTCTGGATGAAAAATAGTGCAGCAGGTCAACCAGGAAACTATCTGTTGCATTTATGAGCTCTTTGATTCTAAAAAGAATATGCAAATTTATAGATTACACCACTACATCACTTTGAACCATGTCTGTGGATATGATTACATCTAATGCTGATTTGTCTATTGTTCTCAAACATGGTAGCCATGACAATGAAATCTTTCAAGGATACTGTTTAATGTCAATTCAATCATAATCAAACTTTTTTGTTTGGTATTCTTATATTTCAGATAAGCAAAGTTAAATGTTGAGAAATAAGGGTTTTGTATCATTCAATTACTTCAGAATTTACAAGCGATGGTACTTTGAGTTGTTATGTCAACACTTTTAATACCTACAAAGGTGAGTGAATGTTAATGCAAAGGGTAACTGTGGTTAACACCCTATTGATACACACTGCATAATTTACATTTACATACCCTTCTTGCGATTGGAACCGATGTCTTACTTCGAATGCAAGTTGAATAAATGAGGATCCAACTAGAACAGAAAATAGAAACAGTTCAAATCTTATCAAATATTGCATATAAGATCCACACTTATAGGCAAGATGATGACAAAAATCAAATGCTCTTGTAAAACAAAACACAATACACTAATATATGACAAAACATTCTTAAGAATGTTACTTATGTCTTCTAGCATGATATTAGTCTCTATTTGCCACCGCTTACCCAGGTGTAATAAATGGGTGCCTGGTAAATGTGGGAGGAACTATTCCTTGAATGATGTGAGCACCATGGTGGCAGCCTATAGCTATAGCATTGTTAATACTAAAGTGTCTTGAGCACCATGTGTGGTGAATATGAGCAACATATATAAGAAGCCAACATTTCTATATTGATTAAAAGTATGGTATTGAGCACAGAGATAAAGGGAGATATATCAAAGAAACTCCCACACTGCTACATTACATACCTAGTTTTTCAGAAAGGATGTCAGGGTCATCATTCTTGTGAAGAGACAGCATAATGCAAAGAGATTCAAAGAGTGCAATGTAGATCCCGGATTGGCTCAAACCTTCATGGTTTGCCTGAAACAATCACACTATGTATTAATTGAAATACTGGTGAAATTTTCACATTATGAAAAAGAGCACTGACAAAAAGTATGTAGCAGAATGTTTTGTTGAATTAGTTGGTTTTTTGTACCATTCTATCCGTATCTAAAAGCATATTTCAACTGAAATATTAATGAAATATATTTCAAGCAATGTCTATTTTAACATTAAAACTCAAATTCAACTGGTAGATGTAGGTGTAAACTCACCACAACGGCAGGAATGCAAACACTATCCAGAGACTCCATTAGATAGAGTGTGAAAGACATTAGATTGTTCTCACATAGAGCATCATCAACAGGGGATGATCGATTAAGACACTTTGAGTTGTCGAGTTGATTGGTGGTCTTGGGTTTGAGAAATACACCAGGGTCTGATGTAGGGTCTTCCTGACAAACCTGGACCAACCTATTAATGGTAGAAAACATTTGTATAGCAGTACTTTAAATCCACTAATATGAAAGTGTTTCAGAGGCACTCAAAAGCAAATGTCACAGATTAAACACTTTTTTGGTATGCAAAGGTCAATTTCTTTATAATGAATATCGATCAAAATTGGATATTCAACAAATGTGTCTCCTACATTCGTCCCCATATCAAGAAACAGTTTCTATGGATTGCACATCAATTTACAATTATTTTATTGCTTATTAGAGTTACTGTACCTTAAACCATTCAGCAGAACAGACATGACTAGCTCAAGAACATCTTGATTTTTCTTGGGAACAACCTCTCCTTGACCCTCTCCACTGAACTTGCCAGTCCTCCTTGTCTCCCTACCAGGATTCTGACCACTTCTCCTGTACACTGGCCTGGGAAGTCTCTGGAGAACCGCTAGAGTCCTGTCCAAAGGCCCTGCCAAGGACTTGAAATCAACTGGACTTGGAAGGTGATCTCTCCTGCATGATTGTTAAGAATAAGAACAAAGTTCAACTTATTTTCCATTATTCTGCACATCTGCATATAACCATAATACTTGTATTACAGTATTTTAGAAAAGAAAAATAAATTGAAGGCATACACCTCACATTATCACAGCAATTAGTAAACTGTGTACCAACAAAGAGTGGAGTAAAGATCATGGTTTGGCTTACACCTGTATTCCATTGCAAAAAAGGTCAGTTTACTTCCAAATAATATCAGTACTATGCTTTAACGTATGCATCTAGGTTTCCTTTATCTGGCAATATAACAAGGTTTATAGAAGATTTGGAGAAGTTCCTGAGTCACTCAAATATTTCTAGTAAAAAGGAATTTCTTCCAATTCCACAAGCTAAAGAGAAATTAAAAATTCAACCTTGGGCCCTATTTGTAACCTGAGATTCTTCTTCATTAAGTATTTGCACAATGTAATATTACACTTCTACAATATTTGTCTTAGTAGCATAAAGTGTTATTCAGTGCATTGGGCAATAAGACCTTACCTTAGCAAGTAAGTGAATGCCTGAATAGCTTGTGTAGATACTCCATTGTCCTGATGCTTGATACACTGAGTCAACACATCACATATATGTCTGCTGATGGTTAGACTAGTCAGCAGTTTCACATCTTTGGGTTGCCTTTAATAATAAACAGTTAATTTCATGAATGATTGAACATTGTTTTGGAAACATTTCATTTTGTTTTAACTGTAAATACCACAAGCTTTGCACCCATGGAATTCAACTGAATTATGTATTTATTTTGGAGCAAGCGCCATGAGCACCTCAGTTGGCGGATACTGGCGCTGTAGAAGAATTCATAATTATTATTATTATTAATATACATTTATTATACAAATATTTGACATTTGCTCAGTTATTCAGTGACAGAAGTAAACTCAGGTATAAATTCAGTTTCTGGAATCACTGTCCCTCCTGACTGCTAATGCTTGGAAAGACAACAAAGCTGATGATAAATTTGGCAGATGTAATGCATTTTTCATGATAAAATCTCATAATAAAAGGAATGAGATGTACTGATCAATTAACAGCAATATTTTACTCCTTTCACTTTGAAAAAAATCTTGGATATTTGACTGCCTTCTCCATTGATTGGAATATGTGATTTTGATACACTACATTCAAATAATTCATTGCAAAGTTTTCAGCTTTTATAGGCAAATTCTATAACATGACCATGTATTCTTACCTGTGAAGAATTTCAGAAAGCAGCAGAAGTCTGTAAATAAGAGAAACAATGTACAAGTTACAGAACCATATTGAATGTTTGACTAGCTGTCAAAGCAAAGCAAGATCAATAGGGGTGGAGGGCTAAAAGACAATTCTGAAATTAAAACAGGATCTCAAAGAAATACTCTCCAAAATACCTTTATTCAACAAACTGTATTACAATCTAAACAATGAGAGAAGAATTGAACATGTTACTGTTTACTATGATAAAATGGTCTTTCAAAATGGCAGAACAGTGTTTTCAGACAGTGTTTTCAGACAGAAAATTAACTTGTACTGCAAAACTGATGTTTTATATTGGTCTTACCCTTGTGTAAGTGTGTCAGTACTGCTAGTCTTCTGGCAGTGTTGCAGTGTTCTAACAATAGCTTCTATCCCATAGACTGTGTGGCACTTTGTGAAGAATGTCTCGTGCTTGGATAATAGCAACAGACAGCAAAAGATGGAGCTAGGTTAAGAGAAAAACAATATATTCAGATGAATAAACTAAATCATGCAGAATATATATTTGCTTTGCATGTGGTAGTTTTGTTTTTTGAAATTAGGTTATTCCCTTTCTAAAGTTTATTATTTCTTCAATTCATTGTCTGATGCCACTGAGTTAAAGTTGTGTTTTGTTTTAATTGTCTCAATTTTTTTTTTAGATTGGTGCTGTGAGTCATATAGAGGAGGAAGCATCCCATTTAACAAGTTATATAAAAAGTTATTCATGAGTGCACATTATGTGTTTCAATAGACTTAATACAGATGTAATGTTTTTTATAGTGTAATTAACCCATTACATAAGGGAACCGAGTGATCCCTGTATTAAGAATATATGGGAATAAGAAAATTGAATAGTTTAAGGGTTTTTTAAAATTTCGGTGGCATATTCATAGGTCTGAAAGGCCTGTATTCTGCCAAACTATAAGCCCCCATCTAACTGCCCAGATTTAGGCCATGGAATTATGGAGTGCCAAATGTCACCCTCTTAATCCTACACAATTTTGTAACAAAATGCAATTAGAAAAACTTGTCTTCATGAAATTGATTTCTAATGTTCATTGCACCTGCAAATACATATCTATTTTTCCATTATGTTACATGAATATAGTAATTTATACTAAACTTTGGGGTTGACAAATGGCCTTCCATGAATCAGTGGCCTAAGATAAGTCCGGCTTAACTTAGGCTGCTTTCGAGAATACAGGCCAAATTCATTAAAGGAGAATGAAACCCTGGGGAAATATCCATTTTAATGAAAAGAGAGGATAGAGAGCAGCAATTTTAAAAAAGTTCCATCAAAATCAGTAATAAAATGAGAAAGTTATGAAAGTTTGAAAAGTCTCAATTTACTTTCTATGGAATCCTCAAATTGGCAATGTTGCTTCAAAATTGCAGGTTTCGTAGTACAACTCTCAATATGTTTTGTACACAAAATTTCATATTTTCTCCATTATCTCTAAAGATGCTGTTTGTCTTTTTGTGAACTCAACATATGTTGTGTCAAATACATTTTCCCATGATATATCTTGAGCTAAGGAGACAAGCGGCACCTTGAGAGGTAATGGGGAAAATATGAAATTTTGTGTACAAAACATATGGAGAGTTGTACTACTAAACTTGTCACTTTGAAGAAATATTGCCAATTTGAGGATTGCCATAGAAAGTAAATTGAGACTTTTCAAACTTTCATAACTTTCTCATTTTGTAACCGATTTTGATGGAACTGTTTTTTTAAATTGCTTCTCTCTATCCTCTCTTTTCATTAAAACTGATTTTTCCCCAGGGTTTCATTTAACTATACCTGAGCATAAGATCATTGGTTGTTGAAAGAGCTTCAAAGAGGAATTCGGCCACATCCTCATCCAACAGAGTCTGTGTATGTGAAGGTCCATTGTCTCCTGGTTGTAGGGAGTCTTGTACTACAATCTGTGAGATGCACTGAACACAGCTGATTTGTAGAATCTCATTCCTAGTGAGGAGTATCTGAGAGGGGAGAGAACAGACATTCAAAATATAATTCATCAAACTCATCTCCCTTGGATAATGTCTGGCCATTTTGGAAAACGACTGTGTCCTGCATCAGTACTGTCCTGCATGCCCGTGAGAAGCATTTGTCACAGCTGATTTAACTTCCATCAATGTCCATGTAACTTATTTGAAACTAGAAACAGAAGTAAGGCATTATTGATATCAAATTGGCACACCTATGCAGCATGGTTTAAACTATACTAACCAATGCATGCATTGGAAGAGCACCATCTTGTGGTGACATTTCATTGTTGTACAGTAATCAAGGTTCTGTTCTTACTTCAGCATGTACATGCAATGCTCATAGCTATCACACTAGGGCTGGGTGCTCACACAACTATATCACTCTTCTACTTACTTATTTCTCAAAAGAGAAGGTATTTTCAATGTCAATTTTGGAGGATTTTGGAAAGGTTACAAGAATAAAAAATAAAATTGAGTTTACATTTAGGTCCTGAATTAATGTAATTATAAATTACCTGAAGATATATTGCATTAAAAGTGAGTGTTGTTGAGGGCTTAACCAATACATGAGTATTTTTGAAGGAAAACTAGTTAAAATGACTGGTCATCCTCCATCTTGCCCCTCCAAAATATGTATATATACAAGTGAACCATTATTTTAAAATATTAAAGAGGAACTTGAGCATATCATGTCACTGTAAAATTACACACCTTTTTCACTTTCTTGGAACTATCTTCCCCTCATCTTTACAAAAAAGTTTTTAGAACCATTAAGATTTATCTCTAGGGAGGACAGCTTTCTTAACACTGATCATAGTGTTATACTGCCATCTGTGTTCAGAAGTTGAATGTCTGAAGCCACATCTGGCTTTTCAATTACAAATGTTACATCAACCATGCATCAACCAGGCTGATGGACTTGTGGGTAGCCCCAGTATGGAATGTGTGAACCCTGGGGAGATCCAGGGAGAGAGAGAGAGAGAGCGAGAGAGAGAGAGCGAGAGAGAGAGAGAGAGAGAGAGAGGGAAGAAGAAGACAAGAAATAAAATTGAGAGAAAGAGGAAGAAAGAAAAAAGAGAAAGAAGAGAGAAAAAGAGAAAGAGAAAGAAATAGATGAGAGAAAACAGAATACAACATATAATAAACATAGGTAAAATAGTGAAAGAGAGTGGAAGAGAGAGGAAGATAAATATAGAAAAGGGAAAAGACAGAGAAAGACTGGGCAGAGAGAGGGGTGAGACTGACAGATACTAAAAGGGAGAAAAGAGACAGAGGAGACAGATAGAGAGATAAAACAAGAAAGAGAGAGTGAGAGAAGAAGAGAAGAGAGATAAATGATTAATGCATATTATCAAAAGAAATTAAGTTTTACTTGAAAAGACGGAAATAAAGAGAGAAAGGGAGAAAGGGAAAGAAAGACACAGAACCTTGACATACGTTTCATGTTAACTTTTAAATGAGATTTCACAAGAAATAGTCCAAGGGGGCCTTGTGGTTTTAGCTCTTGTTGTGCATTTCCTCTAATTTGTACCATGATCCATCCTGACATGGTTCACATTAATGGATCAGCACGACAGCCTGCAACATCCATGTACATGAGATCGTGGACATAAACTGAAGTAGAAAATAACATTTATAGGAAACACACATCTAGATTATAGGTACAATTTGACATTTGATAGGCCATGATGCCCAATTAGTGTTACAATAGGCAACAATATAGAAAACAAGCACACAGTGATGTATTTCATCAAAACATGAGATCTGTAGATGATATATTTCATGCTGTTTTCTATACCTTCCAATAAAAGCATGGACAATGCCCAAATAAGTATTCCTAAGGAACCAAGTGTGAAACTTTCAAAAATGACTTTTACAAGATTTTGAAAATTGATTTGAATGGACAATTTAACCACAGTAGAAAAAAAAAGACAAAATATCTTAATTGTGTAAGCACATACATGAACATGCACAACTCTTGATGCTGGTAAAAAATATTTCAAAAAGTGTGAAAACTGGCACCCCAATGAAGAACAATATCTTTAGGAGAAAGTAGGAGACAGAGTAGGCTTAAAATATCATAACTCTTACACAATTTCTAAATGTACAAAGGGCCAGGGTTCAAAAGTTCCAGGTGTATACATGCAGGGTTGTCACCAGGGACTTTTTAGTGGTGGAAATTTTGTCGCTCAACACCTTGCCACGGGGGTTCAGGGGGACAAAAACTAGTCGGTTTTCGGGGCTTGTAAGTTATAGTTAAACAGTAAAAATATCATGTATCTACATAGTACACACTGTACTGTAGCTGCAGCATTAAGCATTATAAATACTAGTACTTGGTTTACTTTATATACCTGCTGTGAGTGCTGTCAGATTACAGGCTTAAACCACAATTGCATGTTTGCAGGTCAAAATCGTAGTATTTTTTCTTTGTCAGTGGGGAAATTAGTGCCGGGCGGGCGGGTGTGATATTGCATTGAGTGCCGGTCGGAAATTTTGAGTGGTGGAAGGTTCCGACCGGCGCCGACCACCGTAGTGACAACGCTGTATACATGTACGTGAATTTTAAAAATGTCAAAATGTAAACACTGACAGGGTCCCAGTATGCACAGAACCCTCTACAGTTTGCCCTGGACCACCAGGGGAAAAAGGTTATTGTGGAGCCCTGCCAAAGGATAGGAAAATCTGAAAAGGAAAGTATTAAGTCTCAAAGGCCACTTAAGAAATAGGAGAGGTTAAAGTTTCTAGTTTTAATTAGCATTAGAAAGATAATGAAAGGTCACTAAAATATGGTAATGTGAGCCTGGTCTCTCTGGACCACACGCATCACTCTTTGAAATTATAGCAGGATCTTGATCCTGATCAAAGGAAATAACATGGGATGCCCCATTAACCTTTCAGAGTGTCCTCTGACAGGGGTTCTCTTTCCCCATCCTGTAAGTGGACCCACAGGATTGTCTTACCTTCTTCATGACAGAAGAGATGCTTGGTTGTGTGCTTGGCTTCATCAGGAGGCCTGTCAACTCCTTGCTCTCTAGAAGTCTCCTCAACAATCCTGTATAGACCGAATGGAAGAGCTGTAATAGTGGCCATTCTTATGGAAAGTGCAACTGTTTTTGACAGAGTGAAAAATATTTCCAACACACCATTGCCAATGAATGTAAGAAAGCTCTCTTTTCAGAATATTTCATTGCTCTCTTGTCCCCTAAGCCTAATAAATGTTAAAACTACAATAGCAACCATTTATGAAGGAAGACCAAAAGCTTCAATATAAATGGAGGACATATCACACAAACTCAATAAAATCAACGTACAGAAATTTTCTGTTAAGTTTAGCTGTCCTTTCATTTGCAGATCAAGCAATTGATCAGTAGCATAATGGCATACAGCAAAAATACTGTAGGAATAGCAATTCCTCTCAGAAACCTTCTACAAAAGACCTGAAGTCTCTACTGCCTTACATAAGAAAGTCTCTACTGCCTTACATAAGAAAGTCTCATCTTTACTCATATAGAGCTACCATCATATGCATTTTCCTACAAAGAGAACAGCACTGTGTAACAAACAATTAATATTTGGTATAACTAAGATTAAACCAAAATTTGTTATCATTACACTTGAATGCACTTAGCCCTCTTGATTATTTTATGTTCCCGTAGATTGGAGATTCACTAAAGCTTGAAACTGAACACAACTATTTGAGAACCAGCATGGACCTTGTGGCAGATTAGCCTTGTGTTAAGTTATCCAATAAAGTCTACTACTACTACTACTACTACTACTACTACTACTACTACTACTACTACACTATATCTGCTTAATTTCAAGCCAGGCTATGACATCCAATGTGTAATAACTGCACTGAGTAATGGATGAAGAAATTTAAACAGCACAAAAACACAGTTACGTTTACTGCAAAATGAACTTTATATTGGCAACATATATTCTTGAAATGTTCAAAGGGATGAAAGCCAACTCTTGTAACATTTGAGCCAAGAGACTTTCACTGTTGGTCATGGCATAATCAATCTTCACACCCACATCTGCTGTCTACACAGAGTTGACATAACATTTTAAGGTAACTAAACATGTACATCTATGTAAAAGGACGAGCTCATGAGAGGTGATTAGAAATACAACAAAGGTTGGTCATCTATCAATTAACTATCCTACACCGCATCTGTACAAAGACTTCTCATTAAACCTAATCTACAACTCAGTGAAACGCTTTAGCAAAAGCCTGTTAGGAATTCAGGATACATCTCTTTATGAGTTTAATTTGATCGGTGAATCAGTTTACTCTAACCAGTAATTTATTGTAATATGCAATAGGAATTAAGCCTGCTTGAAAATGTGTTGAATTCAATATACAGTACATCACTTTTTTTATAAAAATTATTAAAAGATATTTTTCAGATTCATCAAAATTGTATTTGCAAATGTTACTTTGCTATTAGGAAAGAATATATCATGAATTTTTAAAATGTTTCTTTATTAGACAATTCATATTTTATAACGACTTAGTATATGAAATTAAGAGGATTTTTTTTTGCAAGCCATAATCTTGAAACTGTATCGATTAAATGTATTTTAAAAGTACCTATTGAATTTAATTAGCACAAACTTTCTGCACTTATAGTAGGCACAAAGTCTGTATAGAAACAACTTCTTTATTAGGATGGTTCAAGTATATACTTTCGTATATATCGTGAAACCCATCAAAGTCAAAATGTGTTTATCACAGCAGACATGTAATGTGAAAACAGTATTCATCAACTAAACAGGAAGTGGGTGTGTATTGGGTGGGAGTAACACAGCTGAACTCAGAATTGCAGTAAACATCATCCCCTTTCAGTGGGATTCACATTTCAAAATTTACCAATGGTTGTCGTCATGCCCGTATCTTGACTAGGATTCCTTTATTCTCCAGGATGGATATTTGTATATTGTGTACATCAAATTTATCATTATCACTACATATTTTCCCCCATGCCCATATTACGATCAAGATTTCATAGGTTTTTTTTTTTTTAGATATCTTTACTATGTATAGTTCAAAATACATAAGTGAATGCTATTATTGTAAATCAAGGCATCAAAGTACATATGCACATTACGACCCCAAATGTTGAACTCTAAAAATTAAGTAGATTGATTTTCAAATACTTCTTTCATAACCAATCTGGGGGCAAAGTAAAGTACATAATATAGTCGACAATTACAGTAATGGTGGGAATATCTGCCCATAGAACATTGCATATACTTTTAACAATACTTGTGCTCTGCAAAAGGCTAAATATCTTTCTCACAGCATGGGTAGGGCTACCCATTGAAAGAGTTACCTTTGGCATTGGGTTTGAACTGCAGTGACTAGGCCAATGATAAGATAGGGAGTATGGCATTTGTAATCTGCATGCTGAACTTGGGATAAATGTCACTGTCGTGCAGCACAGACCCAGGGTGGATAATGAAAGATTTCAGATTTCAGATTTCAGATTTAGATTTATTTCATTACATTTTCATTTTTCAAAGTATATAACCATAAGTATTATGAAATTGACAATATACAAAATAATTGACAATACAACTTAGTGCAGAAACATTTTTCGATCATTACAAGCAAAACAAAGTGCATTAAAGTTTGAGTTGTGAGAGAAAAAAAAAAGTAACATCAATGAAGACTTCGTAAGATTAATTTTATGAAAATGAGA
Source organism: Heliocidaris tuberculata (assembly GCA_025618425.1). NCBI lineage: Eukaryota > Metazoa > Echinodermata > Echinoidea > Camarodonta > Echinometridae > Heliocidaris > Heliocidaris tuberculata. The sequence goes on along the minus strand of CM046836.1, from coordinate 6,379,213 downwards.
ATGAAAACAGAGACCAGCTTGGAAGCAGAGCTTGTAGAAGCACTGGTCCCTGGCAAAAGATAAATCATGAATACAGTACATAAAAAGAACTAGACTGGGCAATCATGCATAAAATGCCCAATAAAAGGGAAAAAAGAAGAGGACTGATACATGGCCATGGAAAGCAAACAAATTATAGACATAACACACTTTCTATCGAAGAGAAAGCATTGAAAAATATTGTAAACACAAAAAGCTGGAAATAGTAATAGGAAAATAGTAACGATGAAAAGATACATATATATCAAAATGATGTTTTTCTCCCTTAAATTGGAGGGAGAGAGGCAAAATTCTTGATTTAAATAGCAAAACAGCATTATATTAGCATAGAGAATGAAAGGAAAACTAACCGATGGCAAAGGTTAGTAAAGCTTCAGAAACTGGGCTAATGACAAAATATATGTATGTATATGGAGCATACATGTGCATTTGGCATGCTGAGCTGGAAATTAATGTTAATGGTCATGCCAAGAACCAAGTCGGATGATGTAAGGACATACATGAAACTTTAGTATCTATATTGAATTGGAGGGAGAAGGGGTTAAATCATGGATGTGAACGGGGTAAATAGCTTTCTATCGGCGAGGGTAGGGCAAACTAACCTATGGCATTGGTCTGTAGCTGCAGTGATTGGGCCGTTGACAAGATGGGGAGTATGGCTTGTGCAATTTGCATGCTGAGCTGGGGATAAATGTCATTGTCGTGCAGCGGACCCAGGAGTCTTGCGAGGAGGAAGACGATGCTCGTTTTGACATCTTCTGATGAGGAGGCAAGGCCAGAGACCAGATAGTCCAGCAGGCTGTCTATATATGGGAAAAGGATTTGAAATTAAAGCATATAGCAGACGGATACATTCAGTAAAAAATTGAATGCATATTGCACATCATACTTGGAAATTTGTAGAAAAATATATGACACTGAAGATAATCTTGTCTACTGCATTCTCTTTTGTGTGTTTGTTGAGATGAAGATGATAATGATGACCATGATTTGGGAACATGTTGGTAAATACTATAAAATGTACTATTTTCCAACTTTTACACCATAAAGCATAAAGAATAAATAAAAGTATGAACTGTAGCTTCTTTACATAAAATCGTGAGAAAACCTTTCAGCATCATGTTCAATTGCTTCTCTTACATTAGCTATAGAGATTCTAACTATATTGAACATTTCAATACTTTCTGTTTTCCACTCATCAGAGTCACTGAGATTCAGTTATGTTTGTCATCAATTCCATCAACATATATCACATTCAAAGGTACATGTACATTTGTATAAGTATGCTTTCTGTTTACAGTAGAAAAAAATCCTGTTCCAATACATAAGAAGTTCACATCTTCATCTGATAGCGGTTTTTCATCAGCTTATTCAAAGCAGTTCTGGTACAATTTATCACATCTTACATTCCTATATATTCAGTAGCTTACTTATGCACTGAAAAAACTAAAAGTTTACAATTATTATTCATTTCACACCGTGTCATGATACATGAAGTCAGTTTTAGGAAATGCAATCATTAGTTGTCATCGCAATATTCAACTTACCTGCATGTTGTGCTAGAGTTAATGCTAAGACAGGAATAGCTTGTAGTAACTGACCAATCAGAGAAAGGTAAGGTAGGCTCTGCTGGTATCCACAGCCTGATTCAATCTACAATGAAATCGTAAAACAAAATATGTTAACTCAAAACTTGCTTCTATCAGGTTGCTAGTTTACATTTATAGATAAAGTTGAGTTCTGGTCATGCGATTACATTGTGAAAGAAAATGTCTCAAAGCAACTGGGAAAGGTTGGTCATGTCTACATAAGAATTGGTGTACACTGTGAGGTTTTGCAAACATCAAAATGATAAGAAATTGACCTGATGCTGCTGAAAAGCACATGCAAGTTGCACACAGAAATGGGTATATGGGACCGCACTGACATGCGGCATGAATGTTCGGTCAACACACTTCAGCTATTTCTCATATTGTGAATATGACGGCATTTGAAGAGCAATCCTTTTCACGGAACATTTCTACTATAAAGTTCTTCCAAAGTGACATAAAAGTAATGAGAAAGCCCACAATATTATTTTCACCTTTCCCAGAACTCATCCTTCTCTTTAATAATCAACCCAAGCTCTATGCTAAGAAATTCTCAACAACAACAAAAGAAATTTTGACATGCTAGTAATCTAGTCCAGACTGAGCAAGCTGATAAGTGACTGAGGCTTGCAAGTTGTAACATGTGTCCCGATTGATCATCAGATATACCGTTAGTTATGTACTTAAAATTCACTATTCACAAATACTATATTTTAGCCTGTGAATTGGCTGTGTCATATGCTAGTGCTACATGTACATGTAGCAAGTTTTAATTTTTCGTAGTGCACTAAAATTCATGCTTCTTAACAAATTCCTGAGTTATGAGCTATTTTGCTTACCTTTTAAAAGTTATTGTACTCATATTGTCAGAATACAGATTGTTCTTAGTCAGACTGTTCTTAGTTACACAAAGCCATAAAGCAAATGATTGAATGGGTCAGTGCACTGTACTTGCATCATACATGCAACTTTACCTTAACCAGGATGCAATGTATCTTATAAAAGTTTTCTGGAAAGGCAAATTTGAACTTGCAACCCCCATTTTCATAATGTCAAATCAATCTGTGCTGTAGGCCACCGATGACGATAACAACACATATGAAATTTATGAAATGTGAGGTAAGTTTATTTCATTGAATTAGTACTGAACTGCAAAGTATCGTCACATCATGTTGTCAAAATACAGCAAATCACTTAGACTGCAGAACAAATTGCGTAACTGGTTTAGCAAAATGAATGATTCAAACAGCTGGTCAATCATTCATTAGGGCTATTTTTCTCAATTAGACTGTGCATCATATTTCCTGCATCCTGCCAGTACAAATAGACGTTTACCAAGCCTGAGATGTCACATCGTTTTCAAATATGTATCACAAATAAACTCTCCAGGAACAAGCTTGCAAATTTGTAATTCCATTGCTTTTTTTTTCTTTCTTTTTACAGCAGAAAGTTTTCATGAAGTACATGTACAAACCTCAAGAAATGATTAAATCCATTTTGAACTTCAAAAGGAATGACAAGCTTTCCTTGGTCTAAGCCTATTGGATTCAAGAATAGAAATTTGTGTGAACTTGTCATCATGATGTACAGGACTGAAAGGATAAATCATGCATACTGATAGTTTCCACCATAAGAAGCTTCCCTTATTAATTCACAATGTCTAGGAACCAAGAACTCACTTATTCTCAGTCAAGGTTTGTGAAATAAGAGACAAACACTTAATATAGATTAAATGTTTGTGCAGCTTGATTTATTTCAAAGTTTGAGGTTATGCGGAAGCCATAAACCCCCTGTGGAAATAGTAAAGACTAATTCCTGTAGTATAGTACTACTGGCTTCAGTCTCATGACCTTTCTAGAAGTGACAGTGCATTGTCAGCAGGAGGACATTAAATGACTGCACATTAGTCTGATTACCTTTCAAGCTCAACAGCTGGCTAAATGTGAAAAGGTCTTCAATACTATAGCAAAAGGTCAGGTAGTGAGAGGTGATCAATTAAACGTTATATGCATCTGCTGATACATGCCAACACATTGGCCCGAACTCATGAAAGAGGTTTATTTTAAACCATGGTCTAAACCTATGGTCTAAACCATGGTTTAAACAGGGAAATGTAACTTCCCTGGTTTAAACCTCAACCGTGGACAAAATTAAGCGTAAATAAGCATAAATAAGTGTATATAAGCGCATTACTGTCCGCCTGTTGGACTAGAGGATTTGCACATACTACACTTATGGAGGTTTAACCATGGTTTAAAATAAACCTCTTTTGTGAATTCTGGCATTAAGTACAGAAATGGTGTTATGTAGGGGTAATTTTCCTTTGTTAGATAACATGAATTTACTTTTTATGTAATATTTATAAAAAGTCATCTTAAAAACTCACAAAAGTTTCATGCATCTATTATCATCTTCAAAGATTAGTCCTAATTTGATATACCTTGACCTAACTCCATGTGTAAATATACAATGTGTGCATCCTTTCTAACACTAAGCAGTTACAAAGGGGAGGGGGGGGGGTACATGTAGCCTTTTATTGAATCCCTTCTCAATTCATGGTCATATTTTACCAGTTTAAGACTACATGTATTTTAGTTGATTCTCTATTGTCAATTATGTTCTAATAAAATGGGGTTTCTGTAGTTTGATACATTAACATGAAAGGATTTAAAGATGAGATAGGATTATAGGGACATCTTTAATCAAATTTTGAATCACATATTGATTTATTCAAGAATGACCATTCTGGCTTCCAGATTCTATGCATCATTTCCCCTTAATGTCTACCTGAATTTACACCCTGCCATCCTCATGAAATCTTTCAAAGTTTGCTGTCCTCTACATATTCCGTGTTATCACGTATAAAGACAATCCCTACTGTTGACAGTGTAATTCATCTGCTGAGGGACAGAGGGCGTCAACTCATGTCATTTAAAACAGAGTTAATGCCCTTCTAGCTCTCAGCACACAGTATGGTTCATATCATACCTGATCAGAAAGGTAAATGAATGAAGCTAACATACATGTGTATGTGAGAAAACATGTTCACATCTACTTAAGAAAGTATTCAAGTTAATGGATTCATTAAGTCATCACTAATTCAAAAAGCTGATTATTTAATGCAAAATATGAATGCGTAAATTTACATATTTTAAAACAACTTGAAAGCATCAACTATTCAATCATGTATCATAAGGCGTACAGGCTACGTTTACGAACCAGTCTTTCAACACTTGTTTTTAGGTGAAAGACGAAGTGGAGACATTACAATGTGTCTTCTTGACCAGCTGCGAGATAAGGGGATATAAACACTGGACATACATTTTCTTTGAAGGCACTTAACACCATAGCTTTATTTGGACAGTTGGTCTCAGAAGGGGGGGGGGGGCTGAACAGTATTGAAAATAAAACTTGGAGTGTTGTTCTCCAACTCTTATGCTCAGACGGAGAGTGAAGTAGGCCTGTAAACTTGAAGGTCTCTTTGTCATCTATTGACCTTAGCAAAGTGAAGAGGGATTTAATTAAACCTGTTGACCACACTGTATTAGTGTTACACGTAATTGATGAGACTGCCCATCATGAAGCAATCCCCTGGACATGTGAGTAATCATGTACACACGATATCCTGTACAAGAAGATCTGCAATAGATGTACATGTGTGATCAGTGCCATATCCTCTTTAAGTGAAAGTGTGAGGGTGAGAAGTGATCACTACTAGGAAACTGACTAAAAATATAGATCCCAATCTTAATCATTTTGTAATATTCTTTCATTTAATATATTTTTGTCTGAATTTTGAGAATGAGATTCCAATAAATGCTATATGAATAAATTTACACAAAAAGCAGGAAATTAGATACTACAGCAACTACAAAATGAACATACTATGCACATTTACATGAACACTGTATGCAGCCATAATGTAGACTTTTTTTTTAGAGGGGGGTTCTTTTTTCCCCCTCTACAACTAGGTTTTGGTCCTGCTTTTTGTAAGTTCCCGGGGTCCACATCATGACAGAGAATGAACTTTCCATTTCAACCCAACCCCTTGAACTTCTGGAATGCCATCCTGGAAAAATCAATGTGACGTCAAATTATCTGCCAGTCACCCCCTGTCAGGCCCCAGCCCTGACGCTACGTCACATAGGAAACTCAAGTCTATCCAGGTCTTTATACATACACACCAGGACGTCATACTCAACTAGTCAGAAATCCTCATCGAGTTATGGGCTTGTTTACGGATTCTCCCCAGATACCGGTAGATCAGATACTTTGAATGTCAATGAAGACACTTTTACTGCTTAAAGAAAAAGTAGCGGAGCAAAATGATTTTTAAAAATGGGTTCATGGGTTGAGGGTGCTGGTCATTTATTCTCTCAGTAATAGGTATCACGTCATTATATATCAAATTGATCAAATAGCCTTGACAGATTTGTTATGAAAACTATATGAGAGATCTCTCAATTGTTAGGTTATTTATAAATAAAATAGGAAACACTATTATTTAGCAAGGCACTGCTCTGTCTACTTTCACAAAAGGAAGCTCTTGATAAAAATGAGATTTCTTGAAAATGAGCAAAGTGTGTTTGTCATTTACATGGGCATCTATGCAATATCACAATGTACTGAACTAAATATCTCTCAGTAAGATGGGAGTTTCTGCTCAAAACTTGGCCTGGAAGTAAAATGTGCCAAGTACACTCTAAAAACATCAATTACTCAGATTTAAATGGTTTGTCACTTGCTTCCTTTTGTCAAAGTAGGGCAACAATGTCCTTTGGCAAGGCATTAATCTACATTTGCCACTCTCCACCCAGTTGTTAAATGGGTACCAGGCCTAAAGGCAGGAAGGATTTCCTTGAATGCTGTAAGCACTGAAATCGATGAGCCTGGGTAATACTGGAGCACCTTGACCACCTTGTGTGGTGGATATGAGTGCTATATAAATATCCATTATTAGTAGTAAAACTAGTTGTAGTATTATTTAGGAAACAAGTGAATGAGTAAATTACGCAATGCGTAATAAATGTCCCCGCCGGAAGTGCAGATCTGTGGAAATTAACTAGCCTGAACCTTAAAACTTCAGTGAAAAACTTTAGTGAATAAAATAATAATGTTACTGCATGCAAAAGAAGAGAATACCAACAATGCATGTATACAACTGAAATATAAAACATGAAAACATTATGAACCTTCAGCCATTTTGAATAAATTTGCATAAATTTGCATGAATAATGAATTTCAAAATTCTGTGTAGAAGTTTGGAAGCCCCCACCCAGCCGTATCAGATAAAACAATCGGAATAAAAATCCGATGTGAAATAGAGGAGAAGTAGCATTTTTCGTCAATTTTGAATAAATTTGCATAAATTTGCATAATTAATGAATTTCAAAATTCTGTGTAGAAGTTTGGAAGCCCCCACCCAGCCCTATCAGATAAAACAATCGGAATCAAAATCCGATGTGAAATAGAGGAGAAGTAGCATTTTTCGTCAATTTTGAATAAATTTGCATAATTAATGAATTTCAAAATTCTGTGTAGAAGTTTGGAAGCCCCCACCCAGCCCTATCAGATAAAACAATCGGAATCAAAATCCGATGTGAAATAGAGGAGAAGTAGCATTTTTCGTCAATTTTGAATAAATTTGCATAAATTTGCATAATTATTGAATTTCAAAATTCTGTGTAGAAGTTTGGAAGCCCCCACCCAGCCCTATCAGATAAAACAATCGGAATCAAAATCCGATGTGAAATAGAGGAGAAGTAGCATTTTTCGTCGATTTTGAATAAACTTGCATAAATTTGCATAATTAATGAATTTCAAAATTCTGTGTAGAAGTTTGGAAGCCCCCACCCAGCCCTATCAGATAAAACAATCGGAATCAAAATCGGCCAAGAAATGACGGAGAAGTAGCATTTTCTAACATTTGAGCACACACGGACAGACGGACGGACGGACACACACACACACACACACACACACACACACACACACACACACGCACACACGTACGGAGCCCGTTTCATAGTCCCCTCGCGAACTTCGTTCGGCGGGGACAACAAACATCTGCCTAACCTGACTTCTGTCTTGTTGCAAATGGTATCAATTTCACTGAATCAAATCTATATTTATAGCCACTAAAGTAAGAGGGATTGATTAGGTTCTAATGTGATCTTTGTGCATTTTTGCCCACTAATCACAAGGCATGGTTTTTACAGAGGTTCTAGAGCAAAGGACCATAAAATTCATGATTCCCCCACCAATCAAAAAATTACATATATTCCATAAATACATGCATGTTTAAGCATGACCTCTTCCTTTTGTCTACAATTTAATCACCATGGATCGGTAAAGTAAATGTTTCAATGGAGTCTTACTAATTATAGTAATTTCTTTACAATTACTGACCTCCCATGTTATACATGTATCAGTATGTCAATCATACATTTTGTCATTTTGCAGTACATGTAGACAGTAGCAGATTTACACTGTAGGGGGCACATCTGGCCTGTGCTCCCCCCCCCCTTTTTTTTTTACCCAAGTGATATACCTTAAGTACACAACTCCAAGTTTGTGCCCCCCTTTTGATCTGATAACTTTTTTTGTTCTGCTTGTCAGAGAATTTTGGAGGAAAAAGACACCCCATAAATCTGATAACCTTTTTTTTTGTGTGTGTGTGGGTGTGTGTGTGTGTGTGTTGTGTGTATGCTTTCAGGTATTTCTATTGTGCCCCTCTTTTACAAAATCCTGGATCTGCCCCAGCATGTAGGTCAGTGATTTCTTGATTCAATAACTGATTAATGAAGAATGCTAGCACATGTAAATTCATTCATCAACCTTGTACTTCATGGGTACATATATCCCATCTCATAATACAAGATGCTATCAAAGTAGAATCAGCTGCCCCTTGGGCTCCTCAGCTCAGAGTGCATTTGTAAGGCACATGATGGCTGCATGATCATCTCTTTCTCCCTCTCTCTCTCTCTTTCTCTTTTTCTCTCTCTTCTTAGCTACTTTCTCTCTCTCTCTCTCTCTCTCTCTCTCCCCCTCTCTTTCCCTCTCTATCCCCTCTTCGTGTATTTCTTGGGATCACAAAACTTTGTCTTCAATTCTCTATCTCTTCTACATGTATATGGGATGTCTTATGACATTTACCTAGCAAACTCCAAGAAAGGTTAAAAGTCAGGCCTTAGTGATTTATTATCTTTAGCAGAAGAGAGGCTTTCATTGCCCTACATAAATAAGCCAAGCCAAAGTTTATGGGCATTATCATTACCTAAGTCATTCAGAACTGCACAGCAGGTTTACATATTTAACACTATGAATTGTAAAAATGTAACACAAACTTAGTTTCAGTCCAGCCCAGCTCCAGGAGGATTTTTCCCTTTTTTTTTCTACTTTTTTTTTTTTTTTTGTATTGCAAAGTAATGCAATCACTCTCTGATATGTTCAGATGCTATTTTCATCTACCTGTTTTTTTTTCTTGCCTTCAAAGTTTCAAATTCACTTGTATAAATAATTATATTTCACTATAGCTGAATCTCAAGTCGTAGGCACACTACCAGCACCTCATCTTGTAATCAAAATGAGAGTTGCAGCAGCATCAACTGCACAGCTAGGGAATGTTAATGTATTACAAAATGACTCTCACATTTATGCTGGATTTAAGTAAACACAGGAAGTGAACCGAGGCTGCCCAGTTTGTCTTGTACATCCTATCGCCATCAACAGTATGGTGATGAAACTTACCCGACACCCATGATTTGTTTTCAGAACTGATAGCCACACATAGTGATATACGTTGACAGGCTGTGTAAATATCATGCTCAGGACTGGTCACATGATAATTAGGGGGTTCAATGAGAGGTTGGGGGCGGTGAGCAGTTCATTCTGGTCTTAGCCAGATGAAACTGGTTCCCAGAGTCCAATCAACTGGTCTTCCACAGGACTGTAACAAGCCCAAAGACAACCAGATGACCAGACTACACTAGATACTTGTACTTGTAAGGTTGAAAAGGTTGATGGTTTATTTTACCCGACTGCTAAGAAAGCATACTGTGTATTCTTGTAAGTAAGCAACCAGGGGACCGACAGCTTTAAAGGGGGTACCCAATGCTGAAACAATGTTAGTTCATTTAAAAGATCATGATTTTATTAGAAGAAAATCATCTGCCTTAAATTTTTTTTAAATTCGTGTTGCCAGAAAATCCCCGAAATATGGTAAGATTTCAGGATATTTTGGCCCCTCAGCTGTGTCCCAATTTCAGCTAGGTAACCACAATGACGTCAAAGTGGTTACCTTGTCGCGCAATTATTCTAGCAAAATGCGCGCAAGGTATAATGCATTTTGTACAGTCTAGCGCGCAACACATCTGCAATACGCGAACCTGGGTAACCACTTTGACGTCATTGTGGTTACCTAACTGAAATTGGGACACAGCTGAGGGGCCAAAATATCCTGAAGTCTTACCATATTTCGGGGATTTTTCTGGCAACACGAATTTTTAAAAAACTTAAGGCAGATGATTTTCTGCTAATAAAATCATGATCTTTTAAATGAACTAACATTGTTTCAGCATTGGGTACCCCCTTTAAGTCCTCTCCGAGGGACTTGGTAATGATGATTAATGCCTTATCAAAGGTCACTAGTGCACCCACTTGGTTTCGAACCCAGGTCCTCCCAGTTACGAGGCCACTGCTCTACCAATGAGCCATCGTGCCTCCTCTTGTAGGCAGCCTTGTAGTTGCAAAGACATTTGCTCTCATGTAGCCTAACAGAAATTCTTTTAAAAATTTATTGCGAATTTGGGGTCTTATAAAGAATTGCGATTGATTGTAAGTTAATTTGCGATTGATATCAATCACAACTCTGCACATTATAAGTCTGTAAATTTATGATTGATTCAGATTAATCAAAACTCTTTTAAACTTTATAAGACAGGGCGTTGGTTTGGAGACATTCACCACCATTCACAATTATTGTATATATGTAGACCCAGTTTTTTTTACTCCTAAAAAGTCTTAAGTCACTTTCTTTAGACTTAGTTTAGTTCAATTTATCAAACTGAATTTGCCATTACCTCCAAACAGTACCTCCAGACAGTACTTCCAGGTACTTTGCAGGAAGCTAAGGATACTTACCTTGGAAATAATTTCTTGAATGAGGAGGTACACAAGATCATCTGATTTCAGTTGGCAGCATAAGAGAACCAAAACTTTTGATGGAAAGAATTTGTAATCATTTAGACTATAAAAATAAATATTAACACACATTTCCAATAATTTCTTCTCAAAACAGAAATTTAAACTTATAAAAAAATGCCATCTAATTCAATGACTTCAAGTTCATCAACTGGTGCCAATATCGCTAAAATCATAGATATCATCAAAGTATTAAAGTAGACCTAGTACATTCAAAGAAAATTTTACAAATGTCAACTAGATGTATCAAATATGATAATGCTTTCCTTAACCTTGGAATGATTTTTGAAACATGTATTCAAAGTTAAAAAGTAACTTTCATTATAAATCTATATCAATTTCTTCTTTTTTTTTGTCCAAATAATGAAATACTCACTTTCACTTGCCACAGTTGTTACACTATCATCTGATAGCCCTAGCAGATCTAGTAGCGATATTAAAGGAAAAAATAAAACAAATTAACTTTATAGAGGGGCTTTTCAGGAGTTAAAAAGAATTGCCCCAAAAGTGGAATGGTAGAAAGGGTTTTTTTTTCCCCTTTTGAAACAGTTTTTAAATTCAGCTGATTTGATATTCTGAGAAACCTTGTTTTTTGCTTTAGTGAATTTGGTCAAAATCTCCCCCCCCCCCCCCCCCCCCCCCGCATGATTCAGCTACGCCAATGAGTTAATTCAAGTCCAGACTCTACCTTAATTCTGTGAAGGGAAAACAATATGGGATCAGTGCTATGCCTATGAAGAGAAAGCAGTCATTATTTTGGATAACCCACATTTGAAAATCAAAGTCTAACAAAAAGGACAGTGGACAATGATATCTTACATGTGGACCTAACTTTGGCTAATAAATTTAGTCTACTTCAATTTCAAGTCAACTTGTCAGTCACCATAAGTTCATAACAATTTTACTTGCTCCTTAATTTCTTAAATAGGTCTGTGCTCCTGTGGGCGGCCGGTCCCCTGTGAGCAGCCGGCGGTGAATAAAAAATGAAAATAAAAAAAAAAATTTGATATCCCTTCAAAAATTACCCTGGACAGTCTCAGGTAGGTTCTATTGCACCAAAAAACATACTCAGCCAAAGCAGTAAGTATCCTGAATCTCGCTCAACATCATGAGAAATGTACGCCACCAGTCATGGACAAAAAAATTGCAGTTTCTTAACTTTTAAGTTAAGAGACTATGACATACTTAAACCAATACTTAAACTTTATTTGTTCAATTTGATGTGTAATTTGATGTTTATTTAAGAGAATGAAGTTGATGGTCCATGTTTTGCTTCAGAAATTTTTATTTACACTACCACAGGGAAAGCTGCATGGGGGTGGCCGCTCACCAGTGCCATTTTTCTGAGTGGGTCTGGTGAGCAGCCACCCTGTGTAAAACGTGTACAAAATGCAGGTTTTTGTAGGAAATTGTAGTCTGCTTTCATTTTTTGGTCATGGCGTTTGATAGATCATCATGTTTGACAGATTTTATGGGTTTCAACAGAATATTATTAATTTTTATAAAGTATTGGAATGTAATGTATGAAATGTGATATTAATTTTCTTTCACTTAGTCACAAATATGATGCTGAATGCCCGACATATCATGGGCGGCTGCTCACAGGGGTAGAGGCGGCCGCACACAGGACCCCTAGCACCGTTTTGAAAAATGGACACTACTGACCACGTTATTGGTCAATAATTTTAATTTTGCCTTCTATTTACTTTAGTAAGCAAGTATTTGGACTATGAATTGATTGTATTGAATTATGTGCGAGTCTTTGATTGATAAATCAGGAAATTCCCTTTAAGCGGCCGCACACCAGAGCCTTTAGTCTAGATCTAGTCTAGAATCTAGATCAAACTTCGATCATTTGTGACACACCAGGCCCAGGCCAGAGCTTAATAGGGTAAAGAGGCAGAGCAACAAGTGAATTTATTTTGCTTCAGTGGTCTTCATTTTCAGTTCATGCTGGAAATAACATAAATTTGTCATGTAACAAGTTAACTATACACAGCCTCGGATCGATCCGAGGCTAGGCTAGCTAGTCTCCTCGGTCTCTCATTATAATTTCAGTCTCACTCAACTATTAGTACAACCGTAGGCGTAGCGCACTCGAATCCACACTCGACTCCACAACTAGAACTGCACACGTACACAGTACAGGCATACGATACACATAATGCACACACACATAGTAAGATTAGATTGAGCCAGTTAAGATTATAAGATTATAAGGTTTGAAGTTAGATCTCCAAGGACCAAGTCTACTTTAAGAAAGAAAACAAAATCCTACTGAAAATGGTCCGAAGCAAGTGTTCCAGCACGTCTTCATCGTCTACCAGCAGTTTCCAAATTTCATTTCGAGAGCTGCAGGATAGCAAACCAAGCAATTCTCCGAGGAAATACTTCTTCTTGATAACGAGTTCCTCTCGATTCTCAAAATTCTCGGCCATACACGCGATGCACAGAAAAGACTGTGGGCGAATACCTTGCAAAGTCCAAGTGGAGTCGTGACTTTGGTGATTTTTACCAAACAGATATAAGCTACTCACTTCTGCCATCACTCAGCGTGGGCCTGCAATGATATTTTTAAGAACTCCAGTTTATTTGAGATTCATTATAATATTAAATTTTCTTAGAATTTGTGAATTCGGCTAGCTCTCCGCCAAGCTCAGTCTTACAATACGCATACGGCAGATCTCCTTGCATTTTTGCAATATACGCAGTATATGTTATCGATATACCAATTGCTATCGCTTGAAGCCACGTGGATTTGATATGAAATCAAATTCATAATTTCATTATTTCATTATTTCATTATTGACAAATAGAATGAAATGATATAAAAGTTGATCTCATTAATATTAGTGGATGCAGTGTGCGTAAAACCTGTCACCTAAAAGTTACCTCTGTCTGGCAAATGGCAATCGTAAGCAATGACTTTGGTAGAATCCATAAGGCATTATAACAGCGAATGAGATGGGCCAAAATTAGACGTCGGTATGTGATTGGTCGAAAGTTTAATGAGTCACAGCCGATTTGTGGAATGGTAATTGAGTTTTATGACAGGTGTTTACTGATACAATCCAAGATTTTCAGTCACTACAATTTTCGTACTCGATGACTTTTACGAATTGCGCGGAGAAAAAGATTTTCTTTTTTGTTTTGTTTTGTTTTGTTTTGTTTGTTTTTGTTTTGTTTTGTTTAATTTTTCGTATTCGGTAGTGAAAAAGGAGGGGTCTTTTTGACACACCCTGTGATTTGCCAAACATACCCGAACCCCTAACAAAATACTGCAGTGCCTCTCCCACTCCTACCTGTGATTCCCCATTTAATCTTCAACCTCCTCCCCTTTCTCAATCTGTTTTTTTTTTTTAAAGTTATTGTTCTTCTTAATTCTTCTCCTGTCTATATCTCCTCTTTATCCCTCTCCTTCAGTATTGATTTTTTACTCTTTTCTTTTTGAGGACAAAGCTTTGGTAGGCCTACTTCTAGCATGCAATTTAGGGTCATTCAGCTTCTCGCCCTGACAGCTATCTCCCAAAGCTTAATCCATAACACGTCATACGACAAAATCCTAACCAAATACAACACCGATAGGAACACGCATGGGAGTGGCGCGCCTTTAACGCTTCTGAAGATGTTCTAATGGATCCCTATCTTTAAAAATCTTGTTTGGGATGTTTTTACTGTTTAACTATTACATCCAACGGAAGTTCGTTTTGATAATCTTAGAGCCTGAGAGATACGTGCCTTGTTATTATGATGGTGATAAGTCAGGCAGAAAGATGGTGCACTAACCCAACCCTTTTTCACAAACATTTTTTTAATCAAAATTTAAATTAGATTAATTTTTTAAAAACTTAATACAATTCATTTATCATCCATAAAAAATCTGCATGGCATGAAATCATTTGTAAATTATACAAGATGAAGAAAAGGGAACTTACAAAAAGCGATGATCTTGTAAAACGTAGTTCCCGTGATAACAAAACATAGTAAATAACATACACTTGCCAACAAATAAAAAATGGGGAAATAGTTATTTCTAAACTTTTGAGTTTACATCTGTTTAAAAATGATTCAGTTACATAACTTTACAAAATGATTGTTGCTTAATTTTAAGAACATATTTTAAAGACTGTCCTATCGAAGATAGGCTCCTGCTGCCATGTTGAGACTGCCGCAGTATTAAGTGACGGACAGATATAAAATCTATTTGATGATGTACAGGACAGGACTACATCAATGTCGATAGATGACGTCGTTGATGTGAGACCCTGATCCGATATCGTCGAAGAGGTTAATACCAAGATACAAATACAATGCACCCTAATCAGCATACACAGTGCTCATATAAAGATCCCTCTTCAACCGAACCCTAAAAGATTTTGTCACATAGACGTGCCCCTCAGACACTAATTCCCCCCCTTTTTTTTTGGGGGGGGGGGTCTTCATTATCTCCAAGCCCTTTCCTCACCGTGCATCCCTCTACTGTCATTTGTGGCTTATCTATGCTATACTGATGCCCCCCCCCCCCTTCCTCAACTCCCCGCAATATAATGGTGAAAAAAGGAGAGGAAGGAGAAAGACTCCGAGAAACAGGAAGAGGTTTAAGGCAAAGTTGGGTAAATTACGTTTTAAATTCGGAAAATTTTGAAACGACAACAAATCTAAGCACAAAGACATAGGCAACTCGCAAATTTTGCTACAGTAACAATATTTCTCAAACAAGCTGGAACAGTAATGATATCTTCATTCATTTGGGTCAGTCTTGATGGATACTGACAGATACACCCTCATTTGGCCGCTGGGAGGTCATCTGGGGTCAAATATTGGCTTCAAACTGTGTCCATTGGAGTGAGCCGATAAAAACCCATTTTATGACCTTCACGGGTGTGCGTGGCGCGTGCCAAGAAATTGAATATTTGGGTTATCGGATAGACTTTTATGCCGGAGGAGATCAACTTTGAGCCGAGCCAAACGGGCCATCCCAGATATGGTGTCAATCTCATCCACACGGTCCATTCTCACTAATATTGGGTTTAATAATCTTAGATATTTTTTATCAATATGCACTTCAGAATAATTTTCTTCTATTTTCTTTAATCATTACTTCTTTTTTTTCTCCATAATAATTAATATGTATTCTCCTGCATCAGGAGAAAAACAAAATTTGTTTTATTTATTCTATTTACCAAGTACTTTCGCTATAGTATTAGTCAAAGAACTAGACGTTTGTCGCAATCCATTTTACATGTGATTTTAGTTACATTTTTTTAATTGACAGAAAAATAGAGAAATTGTGATTTAGAGTTATTTTCCTTATTTCTTTACAGCGCCCTCCCCCAAATAGCAAAGACAACCAAACGGGCAGCAAGGGGTAAAGGGTAATTCGAGAAGAAAATATTCATGTCATCATTTTGAGAGTCTTACAGTAACAGAAGGCTACATCTTTCTGCCATTTGAGAAAACAATTCAGGCCGTATATACACTCTTGGGTAAAAAGTCACCAACTTGATGGTAGTTGTAGGTTAAGTTTTAAGAGTTAAACTATGTCTTCTGTCTAAGGAATAAGAGCCCTGAAAAAGGCCTAGTGAAGTCCGTTAAGAGCTCTAAGCTCCGTAAAGTGTGTGTGCGTGTGGGTGGGGGGGGTAGTTGTGAATAGCAACATTCTCTTTAGGGCAGTTATGTATCTTACCAACTTTCTGCAGTATTATGCCAATCTGATTAATGTTTTGTCTAATTAAGATTACTTTCTGCAAAAAGTAATTGGGAAATTAGTTTGGGGAAAAAAAATTCTATTTTCCCAACAACTAGGGCATTTAAAGAATTCAAGTTTTACCAATAAAAATAGCTTTTCTTAAAGTATGCAGTGTGAATGCACTAAAAAGATTGTGAAATTCTTAACCCGTGTTTGATCTGTCAGACCTGTAAGCACATAAAATATGATATGATCAACAAAGACACAGGCATGCTGATAGCCATTGTTTTTGGCATGATCTGTTCTTAACTGAGGGTAAGCTTTCATCACCCTACCCGACACCATGGGTGTGTTTCATTCTTTTGATTAAAATAAGAGTGTATAATTACATGTCTTGTTTGCAAGTCTCTCCATCTTTATTAGGATATTTGGCACTGCTTCTAGCTTTCCTGGTGGATTATTGCCAACGTAATTATTATCACTAAAATATCGAATACGATATAAGGTTAGGGTGATATGGTAGAACATTTTTTGTTGCCACTGTCTGCATAAGTGGTGCATGTTACACTGAGTCTAGGACATTATTTGGCAATGATGTAATTGGTTTGAATATCACCCTCTAGTACCCCTAAGCACCCAACACCCCGTAATAATATGAAAAACATAAAACATAACAATTCGAGAGGGGTAGAATGAGGACATAAAAACTATGAATTTCTTATGATGATTATTACTTGAGCTTATTTCAGAAAATGAAAAGAAAGAGTAAATGATATGCAAGTCATTTCATACAAACTTTAAGATATATTGTGGAGGTATATATAGCTCACGTTGTTTATCATGCTTGATAATAACAGTAACATTTTTATGGCGTTTAACACTGCATTTCTAAGTGCTTTACATAATAATCAATACATCTGTGTTGTCAGTTGCATTGTTAACTTTGTATCATGATTTACTTGAAACGGAATAGATAATCAAACAAATCTGCCAATCAATATTCTGGCGTAAGTGAAGAAATGAATTCAAACTAGTTAACCACTGACATAACACACAATATTAGTAGATTCAACGCCCTTTGTTTTTCTCTCACATACAAAGGGCTCGCCAAACATTACCCGTAAAGAATGTTCCAGGGTATAATTATAGAATAGCAGACACTCCTCGTTTAATGCATGGAATAAGATCCAAGCAGACAGCAGATCATCGAATAACACCTTCTGGCTTCTCTCCATCTCCGATGACTCCTAGACATGTCTTAAAACGCAAGCATTAGACTCTTGGATGGAATTATTCAAACCTTACTTTAAACAAGAGACATTTTCTTTGCTAGGATGCAGGGGCTTTGCATGCTCATAAGAAAGCCTATAAAAAGTCCACATCATCACATATTACGATGGTTGAGAAATTTTAAATATGAAGAAAGAATCATTTTGATTAAAATATATTGAAAGCAGGGGCGTCGATCCCCGGAGAAGGGGGCAGTTTCCTATATCTTCATTAATTCGAAATGGAATATTATGTATCTTATGGAGCATTTTATTCCAATTAATGTATTCCCTCTACTCTTATAAGGTGAATCGATATCTCTGATTGAAATTTTGTTTAGTCGCTGTACATTTTGTTTGTAAACAGAATTACGGTGAAAACATTTGTCCTTTAAGTAGCTTATTTACCTAATTTGTTATATTTTTATTTCCACTTATAAACAATCATCAGCTAAATCTAGTTTCAAAAGGGAAAAATCATCTCAGTACGGAAGTACTCTGTATATAATTTACATTGCCATCAAAATATCAAGTTTCTTTATTTTTATTACTTCAAACTTTGACATCCACCGGTATCGCGCTTGTATGTGAAAGCTCGAAATACCATGAATTCCATCTTCTCAGTCAGATGTGGTTACCAAGGAAACCACAGGCAACCTCCCGACGTCTGCATCCAGACTTAGAACAGAAGAGGAGTCATGTCAGGGCTTTCAGGATGCCATCGTGCATGATGTACTAGAAGATTTTTTTCACTGAATGGTCTCAGTGGTGTGCTACAGGGATTGTCAAGGAAGAGTACTCCCTCCTTTTCCCCACTTGTACAACGAATCATTTTTTAAATTCAATTAAATTCAGTTTAATTTATTTTCCACTCAAACATGTATGGAAACAGTGACAAGTGAATAAAACAGAACAGCGCCATAAAGGAATAAAGTCACTGAAATAGGTATAAGAATAATAATTGGCAGTGTGCAATTATTATAATTTTGTTGTGTCATTTTTTTCTAAACCCACATTAATGAAAATGTATGCACACAAAAAAGGAATAAAAAACTTTGAGCCAATATAGAAATACTGCTTGAGACTCACTGGCTATAGAAGTAAATATCAGGGCTGAATTAAATATATTTTGTTTAATTTAGATATTTAGACATGTGAAGAAAATAAAAGAAAATGTATAACACTTGCGCGGCTCTTCTTATTCAGCTATACACAATTCTTAAGAACTAAAACTGTGTTCAGAAAGTCAGCCTTCACATCTAACGTCCAATAATAAACTAAAGATGAGAAACAGACATTTTAGCATAGGGTGATAACAAATTGATATCGCATATAAAATTTCGTTTTAAGGGTTATATACAACAACAACAACAAAACCCAAAGCAACTCAAGTTGAGGTCACCAACAAATTATATTCTTACTATTTATCTACCCTTACCCCCTCTATAGGCTTTATAGAGCAAAGGGGATGGGGGACGATGAAGAGTGGGTAGAATAAACCGAGAGAAAGGAATCTGAACAGAAACGGTAGAGAAAAGATGGAGAAATAGAGGGGATCGACGCACAGAGGGAGAGAGGGTAGATAAGGGATACAGAAACGGTGAGAGAGAGACAGAGAGACAGAGAGAAACAGACAGACAGAGACAGACAGAGACAGACAGAGACAGACAGAGACAGATAGAGACAGACAGGGACAGACAGGGACAGACAGAGACAGACAGAGACAGACAGAGACAGACAGAGACAGACAGAGACAGACAGAGACAGACAGAGACAGACAGAGACAGACAGAGACAGACAGAGACAGACAGGGACAGAGACAGGGGGTCAAAGAGAGAGAGATGGAGCGTGAGAAGGAGAGAAAATGAGAAAGAAAAAGAGAATGGGTAGGGCGAGAGTGCGAGGGAGAAGAGAGTGCGTGAGAGAGAGAGAGAGAGAGGGGGGGGGGGATGAAAGAGAGAGAGAAATGAAGGAGAGCTGGTCTTCCTCTTTAACTCTAGGTCCAGCTCATCATTTCTCTCATGTCCATCAACCAGTATGGTTACTAATGAATGGTGAACTGAAAAAGATGCTATAAGAAATCTCTTTCTCATACACTTGCCATCCGGCAGACCTGCATCCTCTTCTCTCCATACGAGTATATGCGATATGATATAATACGTTGTCAAAATATTAAAGCGAACTGTGCCATATAGGACTGAAAGGTAATGAAACTGGGTTTTGTAATAAACAAATATACCTTTTCAACCAATTTAATAGCAACTCTTATATTACACCCCTCATCCTTTAATTAGAATGAAATAATATCACATTAAACATAACGACAGTGTGATTATTTTCTAAGCTCAATATTGGCGACTTAAGGATCTACACGCGTGAATTTCATTTATCTTCACCCATGAAACCATCAAAAAAAGAGAATCACGGGTGTATACATGGAAGAGCCTTTTCCATTTATGGGGGGTTGAACTCTTCTAGGGCCGCTCTATCTTACCACGCACCCTCTATCATCCAGTATAGATAGGCCCGGTGCTATCTCTCTGGGTCGGGAGAATTTCACATACCGCTGCGAATGGCCGCTCTCTATCTACGACACACCATTGCCTATATTTGGAATGTACACTCGCCGTGTAATTAGTCTCTCTCTCTTAGCTTAACCCTTCCGCTGCCGTGGCTTGCTTTTACCACATAGGTTGAGTATAGCACTACTGTAGAACATGTACACTTACACTCAGCACTACAGTGTATCTTCTTCTTTTTTTTTTCAACACTGTACAATTATTTCTTTTAACTTTTAACATAATATACACCTTTTCCTTTAAGTAGACTTTTGTTAAAGGTGGCGGGTTTAGCCTGGCTCAATCTCTGATTGTCAATAAAAAAAAAATTGGAGGCAAACCGAGGACCAAAGGTACTCATCAATATTAGTCTAACGTGAGATACAGAGCAGAAAATCTTGCTTGAAGAATATATACACTCTCCAGTAGGCATACACTGTAGCTTTCCCCTACCCGTCCACGAAAGAAAAATTTCTTCCCTACCAAATTCCTTGCATACCAATCGCATACCCGTTGTCGGAGTCCTTGACGTCACATGTTAACTGGCTGTATCGTATTATGTAAAGCATATGCTAATTTCTTGATCATCTTTTGACGTCATTGGTCGAAAGTAACGAGGCAGGGTGTACCCGCAGCGCTGACCAATCAGCGCGGAGCAGGGTCGTAGTCCGAGGTACTTGAATGGGTGTTAGTGAGCTCGAGTTGTTCATGTCACAGATTGCTCTAGCTTGCAATCTGGTAGGACTGGCTTCAGTCTCCCTCTGACTCCTCTTCCTAAGGTAAGTCTAATTCTAACCTCCTGAGTCTATTTCTTCTTCTTTCCTCCTATTTTTTCTCTATGATTCTTCATCGCTGCATTCCTTTTCTAATAGGCACATTTGGGATTCAACAAGCCGGCATTTGTTCTCGCCCTGCCGATATCAAATACTCGTAACAACCGACACTGTCAATCGCATCTTCGTCGATTATTAGCTGATAATTTGTTTTACGGATTTGGCCAGATTTGTGTTATTTGCAAGGATAACTCAGTTTGTTCTTCGGATTGGTGTGTCAACGCGAGCGTGATTAGAACTGGTCTACTGCCGAAAGAAGAAGATTGCCAAAATAATTTGCTGGGTTCGTGATTATTCTCATTTTCTCGTTACTTTTGATTGAAGCGTCACAGAACCAGCATCGATCTGTGATTTCTAGCTGAGGACAGAAGTCAGAGCTTGGGAATAATTACTGAGTTTGTAAGGATCTTACTGTGGCGCTGTGTGTGGTATTACGCTGCCTGTTCGTTGAGTTATAGAACCGATTTTAAGTTGTTTTTAGAGATATATTCCATACCAAGAGAATATCATCTTTATGCGTTTTTCAAAATATTTGTTTAAATTTAACATTGAAGAAAAAAATTAATATGTACGGTTTGAAACTAATATGGTTATAATCAGAAAGGTATTTCAATTTCTAAGTAATATATACATATATATATATATATATATATATATATATATATATATATATTTTGCATTAGCTATTGAAATGAGTCCTATGTGTAATAAGATGGAATTTATCATGTACTGTGTAATATTCCGTAAATAATAAAGTATTAAAGCCGGTATAATGCGAAATTTGTAAAATCAAGATATCTCAAAGACGATTATAAAAAATTTACTTTAGGTGATTAATACTCATTACTCACTTCTTTGTAAATTGTACAGTCATGTATTCGGTCACGCACACCCTTCGTTCAGTCGTCTAAATTTATCACCATAATAGCATATACTGTTATTTCCTGTAATTCAGGGAAAATTAATTGTCATATGCAAGCAGAAAGAGCGAGAAAAATCATACTTATTAGGTTTATCCAATCATTTTCTTCTGCAAGCCTTCACGCTGTGCATGCAAATAGTGTCCCGCTACCCGACTCCCTCCCGCTAGGCCCCAATATACAGTCACCATATTTGGGCCGCGGGTGCCGACCTGACAGTATGGATAGCCTCCATATCACACTGATCTTACATGTAAAGCTGTATGGGAGGGTAATCCGCCATTTTGAAAGTCGCCATTTTGAAATAGTTTTTTTCATTTCTTATTTGTTCTTTTTGTTTGCTAAGTGAATCAGAATATATTCAAATTCGTAGCATATTGAAACTGTATACTTTAAAATGTATTTATACAGTCAGTAATATTTCGGCACACATCTTTATAAGTTCTGGTTTGTAGTATCTATTCTGGTACAATTCATTCAACAACAACAAAAAAAAAAAAAAAAATATATATATATATATATATATATATATATATATATCTTATTATACTAAAAATTATATATTTCTATATCATTTCATACATTCATTACTTATTAACAAATGTAAATTTGAAATGGCCTGTAACCATATCTCGGACATGACTGCTGATAGTGGAGTACTTTTTTATGCTACATTTGTTTTACTGAGAAGCAGAATACCAATTCTTTGAACTAAATAGTGTGTGTTATTGATTTGAAGTACATGTTATCTTAATGATGTGATCAAAATGTTCATATTCGAGGGTTAAACATCTTAAAGTTGAAAAGGAATATACCTAATTAAGTGACTGAAGTAAACAGCCGCTTCTTTCATTAACTGAATTTAAATCCAACGAATATTTCTTTTTTATGCTGTTGTTTAAAACATTATCATTGTTATCATTATTGCTGAAATGATTTGTTGTGTTAATGACTGTACGTTATACCAGTGCGACATAAGAAACAGCTTTTTATGGACGTAGCGTTTGGTTTCTACAAATTACTAAAATTGTTAGATTCTTTTCTTGTTAGGGCAGCTTGGCTAAAGCCAGGGTAATAATAGTACTTTGTATGTGCTGGGTTGGATACGTGCGCAATATAAATGTAGCTATTATTATTATTATTATTATTATTATTATATATTTTTTAATGAAGGACGTTATTCACATTGTAAATCATGTATTCGTAATTGATTGGAACTTGTACAGCCCTACCCATCTGGATGATAAAGTCAATACAAAGTTCAAGAATGCAATTTAGGTGTCTTTAATTAAATTTGATATTCTGGCACAATTGAATAACATTACCTATACGAATATTTAAAATGGAGGATCGTATTTGGTGCTAAAAAATAACATGTTATACAGGTCCATCCATATAAGTTGGAATTTGGATGTGAATTTCAACCTTTGAACTTAAATGCATTTGATACAAGGATTTTCTCCATTCCTTTTTTTTTTGTGCAGAATATTTATAGTTTATTCTTTGATGTAGCTGGTATCATTTTGTCTCTATGTCTTTAAACTACAAAGGAACTTTAATTTTCTTGCAGTCACTAAATCTCAGACATATCAAAGGGAATGTACATGATTTCCTTTTTTAAAAATGGCTTTGGTATATTATAAAGAAGCTGTAATATATATATCTCGAGATCCTTATGGTTTTCTCTATTTTCATTTGTCTCCCCTTCGTACAATCTTTGAGTTGCTGACTTTACACTTCTTCCAAGACTCACACCTTCTTCATGTCTCACATTTTCTCCTGCTCCAAACTCCTTTTTTACGTTCTGTTGCTAGAATCTTTGAGCAGCAGAGTTCACACTTTCTCCTCAAAATATTTACCAATCTCCTTTTTCCCTTCATTTTCTGTTGTTAGGATCTTTGAGCCGCAGATTTCACTTTATCTCCTGGTTGCACTCCCGAGCAGACAGGCACCATGGCTGAAGAATCGGATCAATTCTTGCAGGTGGACAGGAAATCCCAGCTCGAGTCTCAGGCTCAGAGCTTCGATGGTAAGAAGATGTGCTGGGTCACTGATGAGAAACAAGGATTCATCAAGGGAGAGATCATCAGTACCAAGGGTGAGGAATGCACCGTCAAAACAGCCACAGGAAAGGTAAATATAGTTATGAATAATAAAAATGATAATGATAATGAGATGATGATGATGATGATAATATAACAATAATCATGGTATGGTCTTATTCCCAGAGTAGCCTCATCAGTATTATTGTTTTCTTCCTGAGAGCATTGCAATCTTATTATTACCCCGGCTTTTTTTATCCCGACTGCATGATAAGGCACTCAAGCATTCATGGAATTTCTTCCTGCTATGTATATTTACCTCACCTGGACGGAGAGTGGCAAATGTAGATTGATGTCTTGCCAAAAGATATTCTATACAGCGTATATGAAACAATGACTTTATGGATTTTCAAAGTTCTGTTGAAATAAATACCCAAATTGGCTTTAGTTTCGGCATCCATTAGGTGAGCATTTCAAGAAATAAGTAACTACTTTACGACACAAAGGTCGAGTTAGTGGTAACGAAGATCCCTTCTGTATATAAGAACATATGAATGGTACAGGACTTTTGCGCTTCAACCATTTAACTAAAATTCAAGTGAATGAACCTCTAAATCATGATGCTCCCATACCTCGGCCTCGTACAATAAGTTAATTAAATTAATAAGATATTCCATACAGTATATCTTTATTGATGCTGTCCTTATTGCATGACATTAGGACTAACTTCAAACAAGCGTCAGCTTATCAACAAATGGAAATATACAATGTATACGGACAGTTAATATACCTTCACACGTTGCCTTTGCTTCAGAGTTTTTATTATCATGATTATCATAAAAATCTATATAAAAAAAGAAAGTATAAACCGTGATTGTAGGTATTGAAGAAGTTAATGACCCAGCTAGGAGTTATTGTCTTAAACTGTTTGTATACACACATCAGATAATACGGCTTAAAGAGTATTACACAGGACCTCATTACATAATCACAAATAAGGTGTGCCAGTTGGGTGCAACACAAACACAAACATGCCAAGGTATTGCACTGTATAGTAGCTTCGAGATGTTATTTAATGATAAAAATAAATGATTGAAAAATGATATGATACATACAGAATACAGTTAAAATTACAAATGTCGTCAAATTAGTGTTTGATATGATGTTCTTATTTACACATAATCATTCCTCTCCTTTGGGTATCAGTGCTCTCATTAAGAAAAACATCTAACAAAATATTCTTGTGCACAACATTTAAACGATATTAAACCACAGGCCTGCTATTACCTTTTCTTTCATAATGATATTTTTTGTTTTCAAAGTTCTGTCACATGACTGTATTCTGTGATGTCATCTATATGAGTTAGTACTACAGACGAAAAATGAGAGTTATGTACAAAACGCAAAATATTTCCTTATATTGAATCATGCTTAAGCATGTTTGTGTTTGCTTATAATAAAGTTTATCGGTGTACGATCTCAATTCACTATCAAAATGAACTATACTATAAAAACATGATGGAAGGAGGCGAGGGTCTCAGGAAGCACATGGCTTGTGGTGGGGTCGCCTTTACAGTACATATCTACATATACAATATTATACAGCAATTATAACGTACAAAAAAATCTAAAAGATAAAAAAAAAATCATTTCAATTTTTTTTTTAAAATAGAAAGAAATGTATATCACCTCAAATCATATTATATTGTTATATCATATCAGAGTAAGTTAACGTACGACTAAGTATTATTATTTTATTATTATTACCATTCAGAGCTCGAAAAATGAAAGTGAAACATTTAATTTTTTTTCTTTGAACCTGACAGCAAGTAACCATCAAGAAGGATGACACCCAGCAAATGAACCCACCTAAGTTCGACAAGATCGAGGACATGGCTGGTATGACCTACCTCAATGAAGCCAGTGTGTTGGAAAACCTCAGGCAAAGATACTACTCTGGTCTCATCTACGTAAGTTTATTGACCTCTCAACTTTGACCTTCACTTGCATTGAAACCATAGTATATTTGGAGTAGAAAATAAACAACCTTGCTTATTAGGCTTGTGTTGAATTGTTATCGCCGTTCAGTGGATAGGCAGTTTGGACCATAAAAAAATTAGAAGACCTACCGAAAAACTTGCTGAAAATCACATTCACTGTAACAACACAACTCTATGAGATGTCATGCACGTGAGTCGGGACTTCGGCTCGTTTTTCTTATCTTTGCTCATTATTTAGCTGTTATACATTTTACCAAGATTGTTGGCCAGATATCACTCATTTATTGTCTTGAATATTGAGGTCATTCTCGTTTGATTCTTTGAAAGCTTAGGATTACCTTTCATTGTCCATCAAGTCTCAAACATTCAACATATAATATCTTGAATTTTGATATATATTATATCATATTATAATTTAGATATGTATCATATATCTAATTTATTATTTTGAAAACTAAAAACGCATGGTCCGTAGCGCCAATATAATTTGAAAAGAAAATCCCTTGCAGAGATGAACATAGTATTATGAAATTACATTGAACTTTATACCCAAATTCGTTTTTGTTCGTTCATTCGTTCATACATTCAGTATTCTATCCACTAGACCCGAATGATTTGGTTATCTTTTCCTTTAGCCAACTTTGAAATCCATGCATTCCTATAGTGGAGGCTGTGTGAGATATGTGGAAGGGGATGAGAAAGATGATCTATACGAGTATGGGTTAAATTCCATGAATATAATTTATTTGTTGGCTTGGATAAGGGCTGGGGGAAGAATATCCTTGGACACTCTGTATAGGAGAGTTCAAAGTCAGATGTTTTGTGTCGCGGCGCCTTGCACAAACACGCCCATCTTTCCCTCTCAGTACTAACGTTGCCACTGTGGCCCATCAGTGGTACTTCTTTTAGCAGGCATATTAAAAACCCACACATGCGCTCGCTTTAAATCAAGGGCTGTCAGTGATCAGCACTGGATCTACAAAACAGATTAACAGATGACAATCTTTTAATTATCCGTGACAGATAATCAGGGAGCTACTGACCTACATTCTCAATAGCTGTTATTCTTGTAACCCTGCATGTTAGCATGTATACATGGAGGTGTGGGGTGAGGACATTTGCTCCTGCGACATTTGCTCCCCAGTCCATATCTAGAAAGTTCTAAGGTTAAGGTCAATGTCATGATTTGTTTTTTGTTCAGGACAATGTGAAGATTAGGATTAGGGTTATGGTTATGATAAGGGTTAGGTTTAGGTTTAGGATTAGCATGGCAAAGTTAGACCGGAGCAATTGTCATACATGCATTATGGTTGAAAAATTAAATATATACCTCAAATAGGCATTTAACGAGTAGAAGTAAACTTTGATTATCCCATAGTAATATTACAACTCTTGACATAAATAAATGCAAATAAAAAGGGAGTAATATCGAAAAACGCATTTAAAAATTGACAATGGTAGTTTTATATTAATAACTTATAATATCATCGGCATAAATTGAATGTGCTTATACGAAATATTTGTGTCATGAAAACATTTAGATAAAGCTGAATGATAATTATAATCAAATACAGACATACATGTAAGAATCTTTGAGAAAATGCTGTTAATTAAAGATACGGTGATTTTGCTTACGAAAAAAAATCAAGATTAAGTCTTTATTAGTATTATTATTACGCCAGACTATCAGTAATAAAGTAGAATACATTGACATGTAATATTGCGAATTGTGACATCTAATGTACTGTCCTTACCCACGGGCATATATAGAAAATAGGAACTGCAGTGAGATGCAAGGGAGTTAAATTACTTGAACGGTATGTGGGTGCCTTAGTCCGGTCAACATTCCTCTCGCATAATTCCTACCAGTTCCAATATCAAGATCAAAAATAGAAACCTTGAGCATCGGAGCAGATGTCTGATGCAATCATCAAATTACGCGGAATAAGAACTGCCCGCATTCATAACAGTGTAACTGGACTGCACACCTTTCACACAGGGCTGAATATTACATTCCCCAGTCCTTCTGAGTGGTGTACACATGTTCACCAGTCATTCTTGTAAAACGCCTTTAAATTCAGTCTCGGTCCGCAATAAACATGGTCCTAAAATATCTCTTGTTACAAAAATAGGACATGTATCAAATAACAAAAAGATTATTTGTGCGTGGAAATATCAACAGTAATAACGACATTAAACATTTTGCAGACGTTAAGTTTGATCATTGTTATAGGCTATTCATTAAATGTATATCACTCTGCTATAAATGACGTATAGTTATTAATCCATAAAAATATGGAAATTAAATAAATTCAAGTTAAGTACATAACAATAAAAAAGAGGAGAATTGTAGAACCTTTTCATAGGACAAGATAGCATTTGTAATTGAAAAAGATCAAATGAAATCAAACGCCCAATCAGTAAGATAATGATTAAATATTGAGCTCACTTTTTGTCGTAAATATTAAGTACAAAGGGAGGATAGATGCGAAGATGTAAGATAGTTCCGTTTGATTGATACCTCCAATTCAAGTGATGAACTTGGCAGATGCAGCGTTTGCTCAACACGTCTTTCACGATGGATGAAGCGCCGACAACTTTTAATCTATCTGACCTAGATTCATGATATCAGACGTTAACTGCATGTGTTATGTGTTTTCGTACTATAACTGGAAATTAGAGTTGTTTGCTTCTTGTCCAGTTCAAAGAAACATTATAAGTGCTGAATATAACAAAAAAAGTTCACTTAGATACTTTTTTTCTTAATCGGAGAATATCACATCATACAGATCGATAAATTTATGTGGTTATATCAAGACAAAGTACATTTTTAAACATTATTTTCATTAACTATCGTTAAAATCATGCTGTTATTTCATTTTGTTTGTACTTACTAATACCAGGGCTGGCATACTTTTAATTTAAAAGTTGATAAATTTAGTGTAATTAATTTCCCTTTGTCTTCGCCAGCGTTACTTGAATTAGAAGTTACCGCTGCCTGTCTAAAATTGAATAGATATTATTCGTTCATATGCATTTCGGTTGGGTATTTATTATATTTTATCTGAACAACTTGGAAATTACAAAGGAAAATTTTGAATACAAAACGCTAAGATGATTGTTCGTGATGTGAGATATCAGTTGATTAACTTTTTCAATCGCTCCACACTCTGAGAACTATCTGAGATATGGTTTTATAAACGTCTTCTACTCTCTTATTTGCCAGTCTGCTACATCTTTAATCTTACAAGAAAATTGTTGTACTGGAGCAAAAGGTTACAAGTACCAGTATATGCTTTACAATGTTAATTCGCTTTTAGCTTAGACACGTTATTTCAACAAGCCAAACCGCGGCTTATTTGACCAGACGCTAACGGGCAAGTGTTAACATAAACAGCTCGTGTTGGGTATACAAAGCGCCAATAGAATGAGGCAATATAAACTAGGAATGTGAGACAGAGCAAATGTAATGAAAAGGGTATAAATGGTGTCTTTACATCAAATTTGAAAATAGAGGAGCGGAAATGTGTTGGATTCTGATACAACCAAAGCTGGTAAATTCAGGTCATTCCCTTCGGCTATTTATATGTTGATAAATATGAATTATGTTTAGGATCAATTTAAGGAGACTCAAATCAAATTTTAGGTTTTTATGTTGGTTTATAATCATTAGTCGTCACGGTTGCCATGATTATTTTTCAGGAAAGTAATTATATTGAAAAACATTGACAAAATATATTGGACACACATTAAACGCTTTCAAATGAAGTTACAATGTTAATTCGCTTTTAGCTTAGACACTGTAAAAAAAATGTTTGTAATTTTACAGCAAATCTGGCGTCAGCAGAGTCGCCATAATTTCTGATGTAAAAATACAAATTAGTTGTTACTTTTTCCTATGACATAGATGTACAAATAACATTAGATTAGCTTTTATGAGAAAATACAGAACTAATCTGTATTTGTTTTTCCTGTAAAAATACAGATATTTTTACAGTGTACACTTGGGTCATACCGGTACTACCTTGATAATCATTTCGTTAAAAGATAAACAATTTTAAATGACACTGATGGATGCTGTTTTTAACCGGTATCATTGGTATGTTTGCTTTTATCAGTGTTTAACACGCATTGGCTAAGCGTTATTTGCAAAACAACTTTATTGAAACATCAAATACAAAAGTGCTTATTCTTGTCTAAGGAATTGGTCTCTCCAAAATATATCAAAGGGGAGTGGAGTCTCGCTTTAAAAAACACTGAGACAAGTAACTTGGTAATTACTCAAATTAACTGATAACAGTCAATCGATTAGTCTTTTAAAGTGGTAAAACTGCCATTACATCATGGAAGTGAATTTTTAAAAATTGATGTTATATTTTAACGCCAAAATGTAAATTTTGTACGGACCCATATATATGATGACAATTATCATGAAATTAACATTTATTTTACTTCTCCTCGGTACAATGTTGCAAACAAAAAATTGGTGATTAATCAAATTGATTGATTAATTGCAATCGATTAGTCCTTTTGAAGTGGTAAAACTGGCGTTATATACATCATGCAAGAGAATTTTGACAAATTGATATTATATTTTATAATAATATAATAATGTAAATAAATCAACGGACCCACATATATATGATTTTGATAAAAGTGCAATCTTGAGACAATTCACTCTTGTTCGAACATTCTATGCAAGAGGGGTGCACAAAAACAATATATTCAATAGATAGAGAGAACAATTTTGTCTGTTATAGCATGCATTACAGACTAATTGTTTCAACTGTTAATGCTCGTCATTTTAGCAAACTCAAAATTTCTCTTTAATATTCACCAATTTTTTATTAATACTTTGTTTACAGCATCTTTCTGTACACAAATTATCTCTATATAGACTAAATGTTTTACGTTTTACGTTTTACGTTTTACGTTTTTACGTTTTTACGTTTTTACGTTTTTACGTTTTCCCTGACGGAGGGGGAGGACCCCCGAAAATTTGGAGAATAAATATACTTGGAATTGGCATTCAATGCATTCGAGTCATCCTTTATTATTTCTCATCATATGCCAATACGTGGAACATCATGAATTTATTTAGACTAAATGTTGGTATGTGTATTTCCTTGTCTGTTTCATGAATGTACATCATTCATACAATACAAAGTGTTGTAAAACCTTGAGAAGGCGGCTACAGAATGAGATTAGAAATACTCCGGTTATCATGAGTCATTAAGAAGAATTAACCCGCCGAAATGAGATACGTTGTCGATAACTTGGAGATAATAGCAAGTTTGAATGGCGCACTTTAATCATAACAGTATGTCACATGTAGAATCGTATTTTCCGCGAAATGGAAATAGCTAAATCATATATAGATTAGACACGATACATGATTGCGAATTTGATGATTACCGTCCGATAAGATGCCAGAAAAAAAAGGATGAATAAGATTAACAAAACGGTGTAATATACAATTAAAGTGCTATCTATATAACCAATAAAAATAGACAATATTTTCGGTTGTAATTTCATTGCCATTAAGCTGTATGATCGTCATTAAGAATTATATCAGTACATATTGATAATTACCAGGAAAAGTGTGAACTCTGCTGGTATAATACTATTTTCACAAAGACACCCACGAGAGGTGATTTCTGCATCGAACTGTACTATGTGAACTTTACTTTACATGCAGTATCATTATGTGCATATTAACGGATACAGTTACTACCCTATTAGCGAGTCAATGCATTCTTATACTATACCACCCCAAGAGACCACATACCGTCCTGAGTTTAGCCTATTGCTCAGCCTAATAGAATTCGTCATCTAATAATAGACCAAAACTTCTAAAGTTATATGTGTTCGCCATCACATCAAACGTTCACTGTGCAACCTATATGTAGAAACAAAAGCTATGGTTTTGTAATTGGGTGATATATTACATGCACGTCTAATAATAGCGTAATATAAAGTTCAACCAATAAACGCACATTATTGGCCTTTTTATGTTGTTGCTGTTACATCAAACCT
The DNA here is from genome assembly GCA_025618425.1 of Heliocidaris tuberculata. NCBI lineage: Eukaryota > Metazoa > Echinodermata > Echinoidea > Camarodonta > Echinometridae > Heliocidaris > Heliocidaris tuberculata. The sequence continues at coordinate 6,347,038 of CM046836.1, read as the reverse complement.
GTCCATCTTCAAGAAATAAAGCCAACATTGTTCACACTATTAATTTGAATCAAGTGGGTAAGAGCGATGAAAGCAAACAAATGATACGATTATCTAAGTGGCAAATACACTCAGTTATAAGTAGATTATAAAGGAAAATTGTTAATGCAGTCTTTCAGACTTCTGTTGCCAATGGAATATCACCAAATTGAAATATAATTATGTAAAAAGTGGATGACAGTTTGATGAGAGTTGAACAGTGAACAAAATGCAGACTAAAACCTGTCATGGAATCCCACTATTATGGTGTTTTTATTACCCCTCAACGAGTCACAGAGTCAACATGTTTACCCCTCAATGAATCACCGAAGCTATTGAAGAGCAATTTACACAAAATCCAATCCTCAATAAGCCCCAATAAAAGAAACCTCAACAATGAGCAGTTTATCCAAGTAATTGTATTATATTGTATTATAGACACCTCAAACTCCCTGTATATAGGACACATCAATAGTACAAACTTGTACATTGTTCAAAATTGTAAAAACAGACGGCATCAGAGATAACGGCTCGCCCATACTATGAGGTGGAAGTTGTGAAAGAGATGGGCTAAAAATATCGAAATAATTATATTTGGCAAATGCAGTGCCGTTAAGATGCTTTGAAATGATTCAGTGATAGGTAAACTGTATATATTTCAACTCCATTGCAAACCTATCAAAGCTCTTTCTACTTTAGGTGATTGGATGCTATATGAATGACCACTGTCATATTAAATAGAAGTACTGAAATTCCGTGAAAGAGGACATTTTATCCGATAAATGACGCATTCAAACGAAGACGATTAAAATGGCTGAAATTAAAAGGATTATCGAATTTGGATTGTATCCATCAACCAATGTAATTCTTTCAGAGTTTTAAAAGATGATAGAGAGTAAGAAGAAATATGCAAATTGTCTTTGCCACCCATGGTTTACTATTACCAGCTCCTGACACTTACATTGCAAGATGATAAGTTTATCAATATGCCATTCATACAGCGACCTTTGATTGACATCTAACCCCACTAATTATCGCATTTCATGAATGGCATTCATCAAATTAACCACAACCTAAACTTCATCAATCACTGTACCTTCTTCAATCAATCACTCTTCTAATTGAGTGTGTTCCCCCAGTTAAGGTTAATCCTTTCACAGTTACTACAGGATGTGTTGCCCATGCAAGGGCATTGAGGCGCCACGGTGTTGGGAGGGAGAGGGTTTATTGCGGCCATGGCGGATCGCGTGTGAGATACGGCGGTGGCGGTGAGGCGCCGGTGAAGGGTATCTACCCAACTCAGGCTAAATATGGGCATAAGACTGGACTGCATAAGACAAGCACGGCATACCATAGGCTCATACCGCCGCTCTTCATCGACCGCCACCGATAGCCTGCCCGCCGGTAGCTGCTGCGATGGAGAGCTGATGCGAGCTCATGGCATGGGGGCGTGTACAGGGGGTGTAGATGATCTTGGTGTAATGAACGAAATAGACATTGACATTGGAGGTGATGAAGAGAAGAGGAATGCGATGACGATGAAAGAAAAGAAAGAAAGGGAGAAGAGTGTGGGGAGGAAAAAGTAATAAGGGTTATAAAAATGGAATGACAATGACCCATTAATTTGTAGGTATACACAAACCCTTGCCCTTAAAGAATGGATGAACGAACACATTCGTTAATGGACAAATAACACAGTGATAACCGAAAATACTAACTGAATGAAGAGACAAACTCTGATATACTCACAAAAGGAAAGAAATTGAATATATCATAGGTTTTTCTAGGTGTGTATGTGTAGGCCTATGTGTAAAACAATTAAATGATTATACCATGAAATTATAATTTATGATATATACAATTACAAATGATGATATATTTACGATGATGATGATGATGATGATGATGTATCAGAACAAATCAAGTAAAATTAATGTTTTCCTCCTGTTTTCTGTTTCTGTAGACCTACTCTGGTCTTTTCTGCGTCGCCATCAACCCTTACCGTAGGCTACCCATTTATACCGACAAGGTCGTTATGCTCTACAAGGGTAAGAGGCGTACTGAGATGCCTCCCCACGTCTACTCCATCGCTGACAATGCCTACCATGACATGTTGCAGAGTAAGTCCTTCAGATAGGATGTAGATCAGTATTTTTGCTTAAACATTTAATGTATAATGTAAAACCACTGCAGGAGCTGCAGATGCAGCCGCAGCAGCACACAAGTTAAATTATGTGTCCTCTCTTTCTCTTTTATTGTCAATGGTGACCGATGTAGTTGATGTAGGTCTACAATTAAATAAGATATGATTATGATATCAAAATTATTTGAGGAATCGGTTTAATTTTTATGCACAACCTCAAGACATTTGACTGTGAATTTGGGAATGTATTCTTTTTGAAAAGAACGTATTGTTCTGAATGATATATTATTTAGTGGTAACATTAGATCAATCGACAGCGCTCTTCAGCGCAGCCTGTTAAGAACAGCTGGGCTTAACTTGCTCTGAAACACAAACCGAGGAGTCTATTTTGATCAAAGCAAACTTCAAAGTAAACTCTGATTAATATGAAACCTTCGTCATGATAACAGAATAATTTTATAATATACATCAAATTATTTCTCTCTTTTATTTTTCACAGACCACGAGAACCAGTCCATGTTGATCACGTGAGTATATAGTTCGCGTAACACATGATAAACGTTATAGAATTCCCTGAGCCAAACATATACTGAAAGTTATCATTATGATTATGCTTCATATCGGCCAATGGTAAACATAGATGTATATGTGCACCTACACAGCAATTGCAATTGAACATTTATTATGTGACATGATTGATATATATATATATATGCAATGCCAACAAAGATCGTCTAAAAAGATCAAACTGAACTGAATGTCCTTTCAACAAGGGCATTAACCTGGTATCATTTGCATCGCAGAATAGATTCTATCAATTATTTTCTTCAGTACTATTCAGAACAATATTATTGATGTAAAAATCAAGCTGCTATTCATTTTAAACACGGAATCTGATCAGAGCTACAATTTTGAACCGTTAAAACTGCGCTTTTGATGTAAATTATGTAGGTAATAAACCGTAATAAGCTTGCAGTTTCTAACTGATAATAATATTATGTTGATTCATTATGTATTCGTCTCTTCGTGTCTCTCTCTATGTTGTTTTCAACCAAATATGTTTTTTCTAGTTTCTGTTCTCTCCTATGTAGCAGATTGCAGTCTACGATCTCATCCGCATGATTTGACATTTCAATTTTTAAGCTTAGATAATATTTCGCCGTTACATTGTTTTCATCTAAACGGAGTGTTTAAAATCCTAATGCGGTACAATGCCTTTCCCCTTTAAAAAATATGCTTTCTGTATGTCTGAAACATGTGATTGAATCCCTGCACACAAAGTTAGAAACATCAACCTTAATATGAATTTGGCGATGAATTATTTCAGCACCTGTCAAAAATTACTTTGTATGCAATATTTACTCTCGATGAGTGGTGCTTTGTACATAAGAGAATCATCAGCCATCACCCAACACGCAACATCATCCAAACAAAATAAGACAATTTGACTTTTCAAAAAATTATTTGCAATTTGGAATGCTTGCAAGCAAAGGCGTGACAGATATACAAACATGTATATACAGTTTTATCATTCTTTAACGGGACCAAGATGGCCAATCGGAAAGTCATTGTACCTAGAATTGCTGTCTTTTCATGTTAATGTCAAACTGTAACTTGTAAGTAAGTTATTGTAATTGTATCGTAATTTGTATGTAAGTTACATCAAGGAAAATAAATAATTTGTAAATTTTAGCTGAGTTCAAATTCTGTTAACGGCCACCACCAACCGCTGACATATATTTTCTTAAAACTTTGACTTTTTGGTAGTACTTTCTAAAGAAAAATTCATATCTGCAACAAATGTGGCTGATTTGGGCATAATTTCTAGTCGACTCAAATGGAACTGAACTCAGCTAATCTACTTTATCTTAGCTATAACTAAATTGTATTTTCTTATTTTAGTTAGGGCGACTCTCCAGCCCATCCCATGCACGAAATCTGAAAAGCCTTATCCCAAGCTAAATACTGATTTCTTTCAAATACTTCATTTTTGCATTGTCACTCGAGCATGGTATAAAATCAACTATTATTATGCATCAATAAGGTACAAAGCCTGAAATAGTGTCGGCATGAAAACAAGAATGAACGGGGAACACTTCCATTTTGTTAGAAATTTTAAAAAAGATATAAATGAATGACAAGTGAATGATGGCATACTGCATGGAAGTAATATATGAACTCTTTCAAGTTATCCAGTAGTCCTTACAGTTCATTCTACTTCATATTTAATTGCAATACGTTAGGGAAACGAGGTAGTTTAAAGATCCTTGTTTCGTTTTCTTGTCATGATTAATGTTCATAGGTGTTGCACGTCTTGTCAAAAGTATTGAAATATTCTCGCATGATCTGCATTCCAGTTATGACCAAAGAGAAAAATTAAAATCTCTCTTCAAAACTTTGTCTAGATATCATATGATGTATTGTGATGTTTTATTTGATGAAGTGCATGTCAGAACAGATTACATCGCTTCTGCATGTATTGGAATAACGCTAGCCATTATCATGCCTTTTCTACGCTAACACCATTTTTTCACAACCAATAAAGCCTAACATAAATGCATTTTTGATGATCAGTGATGATGACAATGCTATTATCTTTTTATTTTCTTCTATCTTCGATGATATATCTCCTACTCCTCCGCCTACTTCTCCTCTACCGCTATCCTCTCAATACCTCTTTCCTGCACCCAAACCATTATTACCACCTGTTCCCGCTACCAATGCCACGCATATTCCCACCACTACCACCACCACCATTCAGTGGAGAGTCAGGTGCAGGGAAAACAGAAAACACCAAAAAGGTCATCCAGTATTTTGCCAACATTGCTAGTGTATCCACCGGAGGCAAACTTCAACAGGAAACACCGGAGGGCGGGAAGAAGGTATCATGTCATTTACGCCGTGCTCGCTGGCGGAACCACTGTTTTGTTATTCATTCTAGTTGTGGCGCCACCTCTCTGGTGTATTAACCCTTTCATCGCCACGAAAGCATTGCCCTCCGTAAATCCTCATTATAGGTTAATGTATAAAGGGGGCGATTTATAAGAGTTTAAAATCATGTCTCACAAAAAAAATAAGGCCACTCTCCTCGGTTACAAGTTTAACAGTACATATTGATATAAGTATATGTTCGTATTAAAAGGAAGGAATGTATATGAAAATGAATTAAGGAGTGGGTTCTAACGTCCAAACCTAGTCTTTAAAAAAAAAAACGAAGCAAAATACTTTTAATGAAGAGGAATTCACATTATAAAAAAAACCATAGGAAGAAATGATGTGGACATAATATTCTTTAAAAGGGTCTGCTTTTTAAGCACATTCTTGTTATTTCAATGTCCGCCGGATGATTATGTCCGTTGCAAATAATTGACTAACATGATATTGGAGATCGAAATGGACAATGTTTTTGTGTCATGGAAGTAGTTGACTGGTGCCGTTGTAAAATGTTCGTGGCGTATAAGGACTGCAGATGACAAAAACACATAAGAATTCCTGCGTCGTACTTCTTTTATGATTCCAAAGATATTTTCACCAAAGTCAGAGTACAACTTTAAATGTTGATTATTTTGGCATTAAATAGCATTAATGCTTTAAAACAATGCTTTTCCCTTTCTCATACGTGAAAGTATTTTTGAAATCACAAATTTAACTATACTGCAATCCATCTATACCAAATTAGATAGGTAGAAGTGTAATTTATTCATTTTCACGGAGTTTAAAAGAATTCTACTATCATAAAGCTTAACTTATATAAAAACGCACACCTCATACTTTCCCAATAATTTCATTGTTTAAATGAAAAGCATAGTTCAACACATGATTCATGTCCTAAAGGAATTCCATAATATGAGTACATCATTTGCAATCTTAATACTCCACAGGGGACGCCACTTCTGGTAATGTAATGTACGGTGTGTTCCTTGTATCCGTCTGTGACTGGCTAAATCAGTCTTTGAAAATTTTGTCACGTCATGTCTAGTCGTTTTTCTGTACTGATTTGGCAGCTGCAGCGCTCTTAGCCTTCTGACCCGGTCTGTACGGGCAAATAAATGTGCCAAACCTTTCTTCTTGCAAGAGAGGTTCGGCCATAAGGTTGGAGACACTCTTATTCTGCAGCCGTGCATGCAAGCCTTTTAGGGCGTGCGCGTAACGGCCACAGAACTTGGTGTCGACCTCTTTGTCGTATTATGAAGACCAGAAGGAAAAAGGCAAATTGACTCTAAAAATCTGAAGAATAACTCGTGACTCGCGAAAAAGACCATCAGACAGGGCTTGCGTCATTCATTTCAATTCATCTACGCAATGGCAGAATCCCAGTAATAATAAGTGCCCCAGACCCGGGGTGCGGATGCTAATTTGTTGTTTTCCTCTGTTCACCGCCTTTTTTTTTTCTAGTTGATAAAGTTGGCCGTCTGCTGGGCATTTCCATTCATCACGTGATGCTGCATCTAGAGAACACCGACACACGATTCTCCACAACTTAGTATCTAAACTACAAATAAATTATCAAAGAATAGGTTGATCGATACCCGTTCCTATCTTATTTTCAATCTACCAACTACCTGCTAAGTTCATGTAACACACAGAGTTATATAATTCCCCACCCCCATATTATTATTTAGTTAAAAGGAATCTTACAGCAGTGCTCTTCTGTTTCCAAAGTATTCTAATTTTCTTAGAAATTGATATTTCTTTTTAATATACCACTTTATTAGTGGGATCAATGGTATTAGTAACCTAGTAAAATTGCCTTTAGACCATGTCTAAATTACACCTCAAACTTATAAAGGAAAATCATTTAAGCTTAAATCAGGTGAAATATATTCTTCGGATTCATATTTTGAAAATGCAATTTTCGCTTAAATTACCTTTTTAAAAAGCAATTCTTCTATTGAATGCAAAATAGACTTTAAGGCATTCCTTAGATACTTTCAGTCCCCAAAATTTTGGAAGGATTGTTGTTGGTCCCTATTGTCTTTCTCTAGATCACGGCACGGCGTACTACGGCACGTTTAGTGGTTGAATGTGATAATACCCAGCAGAGTCACCTTTGACCGTAGTGTTATACTTAAGGAATTGTACGTACCAGTAAGTAGGTTTATACCATGCTGTAGGTCAAAGTGCACAGGGGTCATTGAACATTCATCAGAAACTATGACCTTCTCACATACAGATATACTGCATGGTCTTGAATCAATCTGTGGTATATGTTACAGTTAATAAGGAGGTTTTGACCGTGCTGTAGGTCAAAGGGCACAGGGGTCAGTGACCTTTTCAAAGGTCGCGATCTCCTTACCGGGAGATGCACAGCATGGCCATGAATCCCACTTCGGCTAGAGCCTCTTTGTTCTCGACCAATTCGTTTTTGACTGACCCTTTTTTTTTTTTTTTTGAGAACGGTACTTCCAAACCACAAATGAACCATCCATGCGGGAAAGAATCGTTGATTTTTATGTCGGCGACCTGACCCTCAACATGAATACATGGATCTGGAACACTTCTCACGTGACTTGCAATTGAAGATTAAAACAGACAAAAAGAAAACTAGCGCCAGTTTGGTTCGGTCCATGCTGTCATGAGAGGCAACCCACTTGTCACTTTGGTCTCACTATGAGGCCAGTGGCTGTCCCTTACCTTCTACGTATAGCATAGGACTAAATCAATTACTGAGGTTTACCAGGATTGGATGTTGTCTCGTGGGGATACAAGTAGTAACTGATTGGTGTCAAATCAATCTTATAATTATATAAAACACACAGAACCCTTCACGTGTATTGTGTGGTTTTGTATGAAAATCGTAGTGTCGTCAGTATTAATGTTATGTTATCATATTGTTAGAGTATAATTAATATAGTATATAGTATAATAAGTAAGAAATTCCACATTGTTTGCTTTTGGAAGAACCGAATGAAGATGTACCCACTTATCGTAGTTTGAGACTGCAGGTAATTTATGAGCAAAATATCTGCATTATATTAGAAGTGGTTTTAAGAGGTTAGAAAATTCAGTCCTTCATGCCAAGCACCAGCCAAAGTATGACGGGATAGTTTATGACGCCATCGATCACGTGACCGTCGGGATCAAAATGGCCGCCAAGAGGAAGCATCTCCTTCTGGGGTGGAGTGTTAAAGAAAATCGGCGTTAATTATCAGCTTTCCAGTATGGTAAAACCTACATATGACACAATCTGAAGCTGATTTTTTTTTTCTTTGAGAGGGGAAAATTAAAAAGAAGTAGGAGTCTGATGTGAGAGATACCCATTTATTTCAGAGATATGGAGAAGGAAACTATTTTATTACCGTTATGGATTATAATTCACTTCGATATGGTCTGATTTAGTAAATTATATGTAAAATTCATTTCAGTCATATCGGCTTGAAGTGACGAAATGATAATTTCACTTCTTATGAACGATGATATCATATCTCCAATGGTGAAAGGGTATCTCCATATGTTTGAATAGTATTGTAAGACAGGGGAATGTACTATAACAGCCTACTGTAATGCTTGGTATCTGCATGGGGGGGGGGGAATCTGAAATAAAATGGTGCACTTTCATCGTGCATGGTGAATGACACAATTCTTGAATTTAATCATGTAAATGTGAACGAAGCATGCATATGCATGCTGTTGCATCGTTCACCATGACAACCATTCCTTCCAAACAATCACGTGTAGGGAAACCTTGAGGATCAGGTCATCCAGACCAACCCCCCTCTTGAGGCTTTCGGTAACGCCAAAACTATCAGGAACGACAACTCCTCCCGTTTCGTAAGTATCAAAAAGGATTACCCATATAATGGGTGCAGATTCCATCACGTTAGGGAACTTTAGTCTTGACTGTGCATATTAATGATAACTATGTTATCATATTCATCATTTTAAGGGACATGCTTAGATATATATATATATATATATATATATATATATATATATATATATATATATATATATATATATATCCTCTGTAATGTTATATTGTATATCTTTTGATGACGATCGTGTTCTTGATTGCAGACATATTCTATACTTACATATCCAAATACCAACAACAAAAAAATTTACTCTATTTACAAACTGGTCAAGTTATTCCTAATCATAGATAAGATAAGTTGCCAACCATGTAACTAATCATGTTTTAAATCTTTTATTTTACAACGTTTTCTCTTTATTCCAGCCGTTTATTGAACTAGAGAAAGTTTTATAATTATGAGAAAATTATCTTTCCAGGCTCAATATATATACTGACTGAGTTTTAGAATTTATGTCGTCATGCAAGTGATTCTGTTCGCTCGTCGTTCCTCTGTTCCGTATTGCGATATCATCATTCATACCAGCATATCAGTGAAATCCCCAAAATGATTGCAATAGACTAAAGATAACTATTTCAATTCTTTAAAGAAAACACATGTGTCCATCTTTCCATTTAGGGTAAATTCATCCGTATTCACTTCGGCACAAGCGGTAAACTGGCCGGAGCCGATATTGAGACATGTAAGTAAAGTCGTGAATTATTGTTGGCCGTTTTTATTCCTCCTATTGTATATGCACATACAAATCATCCCAGGGGTATGACATGGGCCGCGGAACCAGGGGGGGGGGCTGCAGCCCCCCTACTTTTTTGAGTAGACGCGTTAAAAAAAATCTCTGAAAAACTGGCTCGAAAATTGTCATCAATGAGTGAAATCAGATCAGCCCCCCCCCCCACTTTTTTGAGTAGACGCGTTAAAAAAAATCTCTGAAAAACTGGCTCGAAAATTGTCATCAATGAGTGAAATCAGATCAGCCCCCCCCCCCCCCCCCCCACTTTCTAAAACGCTCCGCGGCACCTGTATGAGGAGGAGGGGGCTGAATACCCTCACTCTCCCCCAAAATATGGAAAACTCCCAACATTCGGGCAACGAAGTCTTCTCTTTGTAATTTTTCCTATCTGTGTAATATAAACACAAACAAAAAGTAAGTTCCCCTAAAACAATCTCTATAATTTCTGAATCAGGAACCTTTGGGGAAATCTGGATACAGAGACTTGTAGCTGTACTTCTCATCTACATTTCATGTGAAATTTAGGGAAAATCATTTGGTCACGCTTCAGTGAGCGCGCCCTAAAGGCAAAATTGCCACTTTTTAAAGTTCACAAGCCCAATGTCATAACTTTGATTCAATGATATCGGAACCAATTTCACATTTTCAGCATCAGAAGGCATGCAGCAAATGTTTTATGTGGTTCCTAACATACCAAATGACTTGTGTGCAAAATTGCACGGTTGAGTGAGCACGGGGTGAAAATTGCCAAAACTGCAGTTTTGACATCTTTCCCGTGGTAAATTTTATCTTATGCGCTTGAATTCATGTTTTGGAAAAGTGATTTCCACTTTGGCAAACAATATCCATTTATTCAAGGTTGAAAGAGCACATAATAAAAACCAAAAAAATTACCATATCAAAATAATACAGAAGTATTGCTTTGATTTTGTGCACTATAAATCATCTGAATAACATTTTATTCATTATGTTCCTGACCGGTGTACATGACTGTATCAATGATCCTATGGCATTTCATTCAAAATGTTACGCTCAATGATCACGTGGGGCTGGAAAAGCCCTTTTTACGCTAATGAACTAAAATTCAATTGCTTCCTTTTTTTAAACTATCACAAGTCTTCTTGGGGAGTTCGTCTGATTTTATTTTGATAAAAATCCCGATGTGTTATGCTTCAAGTGAGCACATGAGATGAGCAAATTATGCAAATGAGAAGGAACTTTGGGGTTTTAATCCGCTTTGATCGTGCTATTGGATATTAATTTGTCGTTAAGTTCCTGCTTATTGGTGACCTCCTGAAGATATGTCATCAATGAAAAAAAATGCTAAATTTCACTTCTGTTAAATATTGAGTCAGCGCAATTCTTCTTGTGTACCTTATAAAACATCAATTTTCATTCACTGATGATGAAATTCAACAGAAAGAAAAAGGGTGGTGTTCTTGCATTATTGCAAGCAGTGTCGATTGAATTTTATTGAATTTTATCATAAGTGAATGATAACTGATTTTTTTTGGATAAGGTATAGAAGAAAAATTGCACTGTCTCTTATGTAAAAAATGGTGCATATTCCTTCGTATTATAGCAAATAAATATGATAAAATGGCCCTGTGTTGATAGATATTATACTGGATTTTATGACTTCGTGTAGGAGTGTATGTCGTTTCCGGTTAAACTTTTTCCGGTTTAACACCCTGTAACGTATATTTTAACTGCCACAATGCGAATTACATCAAATGGACTGTAATACTTCTTTCTAGATCTGCTGGAGAAGTCTCGTGTGATCAGACAGAATGGAGTAGAGAGGTCCTACCACATCTTCTACCAGATCTGTTCTGGATACAGACAAGATGTATTGGGTAAGCTAAGAAGGCGCGACTCAAAATTATTATATTATAAGTCTTATGTGTGTATAAAGGAGAAATTCATTATGAAGAGGAAGGGGGGGGGGGTCATGGCGAAAATACCCATTAACCCATAAAAGTTCAGAATTTTCCAAAGGTCTAAATGAATCGCCACCACTTACTCTTATCTTTCACTCTTAAACACTCTTTAAGATAAATCAAAATGTACATAAAATAAACCTATGTGAAAGAAAATTACAAACTGCAACAAAAATGCCAATATGTACATGAAAATGGTCATTTTAAGGTTCACTCCGTATTGCCAATTTAGAGGTTTTATTTTTCATTTGCAAGTAAAGTGACCTTGTCCATGAACCGCAGTGTACTACAACATTGTTATATAGACTCCAAAGTTTCTGCGCTTTTTGCTCTTTCAGCTCATATATTATGTGTAATTCACAGCATTTTTAAAATTCAAAACATAATGAAAAACGTCACTAAAAGGTGACACCGAACTCTATGCTTCCTTGATCTCGATGTTTTCTTCAATCCTTGTTATCCACACCAGACACTCTGCTGCTCGAGAAGTCGGCCAAACCCTACAATTTCAGCAATCAAGGTGAAACTGAGATCGACGGTGTCAATGACTCCGAGGAATTCAAACTTACTGATGTAAGAATTCATTTTGTATGAAATTATAAGCAGCTACTTTTGAAATTAATAATAATAATAATAATAATAAATATTATTCCGTTCTTGTATAGCGCATATCACATTGATAATAATAATAGTAGTGGGTTTTTGTATAGCGCAAATGTCTGTCAGACTTGACACTCCTGGCGCTCCACAATTATTACCCTGGCTTTAGCATGGCTGCACTTACGGCGCTCTAGCATTTCAAGGAATTAATTCCTGCCAGGTACCCATTTACCTCACCTGGGTCGAGTGTGGCAAATGTAGATTAATGTCTTGCCAAAAGACACTAGTGCTGCGCCAGGGATTCGAACCCCGTACCTTGTGTTTCACAGTCCGGGGACTTATTCACTAGACCACAACACCTCTACACATTTCTATGGGCTTCCGAAAAGCTTCAAAAATGACATGCATTACATTATTATAATTATAATTATTATTTTCATTATTATTATTATTTTATTTTATCATTATCATTATTGTTGTTGTTTTTGTCATCATTCTTGTTATCAACACCACCATTTTTTAAAAATCATTACCATTATTATTATTACAATCCTCACCATCATTATTACTAGTATTATATTATTATTAATAGTAGTAGGAGGAGTAGTATAGTAGTAGGAGGAGTAGTAGTAGTAGTAGTGGTATACGCGCGCCCACACACGCACACACTCATTCATCTCTCTCTCTCTCTCTCTCTCTCTCTCTGAACAGGATGCCTTGGATGTCCTGGGATTCACATTCGAGGAGAAGATGTCCTTGTACAAAATGTGTGGTGCTATCATGCACTTCGGTAACGTGGAATGGAAACAGAGACCCCGCGAGGAACAGGCCGAGATTGAAGACACACAAGGTAAGGCGTGCTCGTGCCGTCCATTTTATTTTTAGGATAGAATATTCACCTAGTGCAACATCTCGACTACACTATTTCTTTCTTCTTTTATTTCCGATTTTCCTCAAACTCTTTTCTTTTTCTGATCTCAGTTTGTCTGATTTTTCTGCTGGTATTGAAAGCAAGTTACTCTTGGACCAGACTTGTCCTTTAAGTGGTTTTTGTTATCTCTATTTCATCTTCATCATCATCATCATCATAATAATGATAATAATAATAATAATAATATTAATAGTAATAATGATAATAATGATAATCATAATAATGATAATAATAATAATAATAATAATAATGATAATGATAAAAATAATAATAATAATAATAATAATAATAATAATGATAATAATAATAATAATAATGATAATAATAACGATAATAAAAGCAAGTCATATGAATGCGCCAAATCCACTCTGTAGAGTGCTCTAGGTGCAGAATAGGATAAAGAAGTACCGAAGGAAGGAAGTAGAAATACAAGAGATGATTATAATAATTAAAGGAAAGCATTATAACAATAACAATAATACCAATATTCATAAAGCGCCTTATCCATCATGCAAAATGCTCAACGCTTTAAAAATTCGTGAAAGAATACTTGAAAAATATATAAATATATCAACATTACAATATATTTTAAGATGCACAGAGGGTCGGCGGTAGAGCCCCTTTTTTAGTTATATCATTTCTCGATGATTATTTCCAGTTCTTGACAAGGTTGCCTTCCTCTTCGGAGTCAACAACCAGGAGCTTGTGAAGAACTTGCTGAAGCCCCGTATCAAGGTCGGTAACGAGTACGTGTCACAGGGTCGTACAAAGGCTCAGGTGAGTGATTTCATTCGAATCCACTTTTAGTTTCAGTTTATTTCATATTTCACATTTTTGCAATATTTTCACGAAATAAATGGTACAAACAAACATGAATTCTATTGTGAGACCTAAACGGAAGATGAGTACATCATGATTATATAAATGTTTACATTTAGTATTAGACTGAGCTAAAAGAAGAGTGCAATATGAAGCAGCCTAAGGTGTAAGCTAAGCTTGTTTTTTGCAATATTTTCACGAAATAAATGGTACAAACAAACATGAATTCTATTGTGAGACCTAAACGGAAGATGAGTACATCATAATTATATAAATGTTTACATTTAGTATTACTCGAAAAAACTGAGCTAAAAGAAGAGTGCAATATGAAGGATCCTAAGGTGTAAGCTAAGCTTGTAAGTTATAGGCTCCAAAGGGTAATAAAATGTGTGGTCTAGACAAAAAAAAAATAGTTGGAACGAGCAATGCATGATTACAACAGATATTGTTAATATTGATAAAATAAATGTTAATAGCAGTAATAGAATTCGCATTAGAAGAAAGTGGCATTGGATGTTAGCGTCACTTTCGTTAATACAATAATATAACAATTCCCATTATTTGAATAACTTGGCATTACCTGTACGTCATGGCAATCTCTGATGTATACTGAACTGTTGACTTTGATTGGATTAATTTACTTGATTTATTTCTGCATGATTCCTTTTTCTTCTTTGGCATGTTTACAAAATATTCCACGAAATAATAGTTACGAAATTTATAGATGACAAAAGAATGGGTTGTCTATTAAAGACATATTAAATCAATTAGGAGGGTTGACAACATAAGGAAAGCTTGATGGAATGACAACCCTCAATATACTTTGACCGGTTGGTTACCAATATAATAGGTCTAAATTATAATAATAATAATAATATCTCTTCTTGTATAGTGCATATCACATTATGATATAACGTCTCTATACGCTATATCCCATTATGATATAACGTCTCTGTACGCTCCAAAAGGACTTTGTATATTATATATTACCCTGGCTTTAACTCCGGCAACCGCAGCGCTCAGTGCATTCAAGGAATAAATGCTATCAGGTACCCACTTACTACACCTGGGTCGAGTGTGGCAAATGGAGATTAATGTCTTGCCAAATTATGTATAGATTACTACTGCAATCTACTGTTATAAAGGTCAAATTAATATTTTGTTGGTCCTGGTTCTTTACTAGTATAAGGCAAGCAATGTTTGTCATTAAAATAATTATTCTCTCTTAATCGGCGATTCTCGTTTTTTGCTTTTTTTGTGTGTCAATCTATCGATGAGTGTAACATACCTGTTTACTAATTGTACGCATACTTTATGAATAAATGTTTCTCTTGACAACTGTCTTGCCAGGGGCTTGCCCGACTTAGCAATACCAAGCAATGTTGATTCAATCCATGGAGATGCCATTAGGCATAGCAGATTAATTAAATAGTTGGTATTTGATATAGTTGAGAGTTGATATTTGATAGTGATAACCAGTTGATAACCAGGGGTAAAAAATGAAATACAGAAGCAAACAGGTCTATATTTAATGTAGGTAAAAAAAACTCATCTATTTCCCTCATTGTAAACTGTAAAAATCCACATTTAAAACCCTTTTTTTTCTCTTTTCTTTTCTTTCTTTCTTTCTTTCTTTTTTTTTTTTTTTTTTTTTTTTGTTGTCTACAGGTCATCTACTCTGTCGGTGCCTTGGCTAAGGCTATCTACAACCGTCTCTTCACCTGGCTTGTTAACCGTGTCAATAAGACCCTGGCCACCAAGGCTACAAAGGCTTTCTTCATCGGTGTACTCGACATTGCCGGCTTCGAGATCTTCGACGTGAGTATAGTCAAAATTATTCATTCTGCAATTAGTTCCCTTCCACATACAATGTCTATCGCAAAGAACATTTTTGAGCTCCATGAATTTGACCTCTGAATGAACGAGCATATACTTGTGTCACAACTTTTTTCTCAATACGCTATAAACAGATAAACAGTGGCGGCGGTTTAGGAGTGAGGGCAAGGGGCGGGTGCCACTCCCCAATAGATTTGCCACAAATGTACATTTACAGCGGGTGACTGCATTCAAGGTTGTACGATCATTCATCCAAAGTGATGCCCCCCCCCAAAAAAAAAAACAGCAACAACACACAAACAAGCAAACAATAACAACAACAAACAAAAAAACAATCAAACCGAGAGAGAGAGAGAAAGCGAGGCCAGCAGTCATAGATTTCGCATTGCTCTGTGGTAATTACAAATAAGTTTCATGTAGCAAACATATAGGAGTGAAGATGACTCTTTTCTGTTACAGTGTAACCAGTATCAAACTGGGGTAATAATGTGAATATTAATAACACTGAACCCTCAGAGAAGTAATATTAAAGTATTCGTGTAATGCGCTATGGAAATGAAAAGACAACATTGCACTGATATCTTTCTTCTGCGTGAGACATGAAAAAGATTCATCGTGTATTCTTTGCTCTGACTTACAGTTCAACAGCTTCGAGCAGATCTGTATCAACTTGACCAACGAGAAGCTGCAGCAGTTCTTCAACCATCACATGTTCATCCTTGAGCAGGAGGAATACAAGAGGGAAGGCATCAACTGGACTTTCATCGATTTCGGTCTTGATCTACAAGAGTGTATCACCCTCATCGAAGGAGTGAGTCTCTGTACTCTTATATTCTATAACCACGCTGAATATGCTCCAAAGAACACTAAATACTATACAATTCAATTTCCGCCAAATTTGGGAAGAAATTTCGTTTTGAGTTTCGTACGAAAAATTGTAAATATGAAATTTCCCGAGTGAAGTTCTGAACGGTCGTATGTGAAGCACAACCGAAATGATAGAGTATTACAAGCTTTCCAATATTTATTGAAGAAAGGATAGAATCGGTTGTAAATCATCATGATATTCTCTTAATATGTTCGCCTCATAGCCTGACTGTGTTATTTATTCTCAGGAATCTGTGTTCATCTGACAGGTGTATGGTTTATCCTCAGTAATTCATCTCATACCCTACGTGTTTTGTTTTTGTTTTTGTTTTTTTAATTTGGTGTGTTCTTTTTTAATGATAAGTCATTTGTATCCCACATCCTAGAGAATGGTTAAAAATTTAAGTCTCGCTCATCCATCGTTCTAAATATATATTCTCGCTCATTCAGTAATTTGATATGTTCTTTTCTCAATTGTCTACTTCCTCTCTCAGCCTATGGGTGTGTTCGCCATGCTTGAGGAAGAGTGTATGTTCCCCAAGGCTACTGACTTTACCTTCTTGGACAAGCTGCTCAAGCAGCATCAAGGAAAGAAGATCCTCACCAAGCCCGGTGTTGGAGGTCAGAAGAAGGAGAAGAAGCACGCTGTCCACTTCGAGATCCATCACTACGCTGGAACTGTAAGTCTGTCTCTACTCTTATTTCATCTTTTATTCAATTCCACTCCCGACTAAAATCTCTCCTTACGCGATGCTTAATACAATACCAAAACCTGGAAATTTCTAGCAAAACTAGACTTGGACAAGATATTTCCTCGTTGAACAAAGAACTGCCTAAGTTGGTCAGAGACCTCACTGCCCCCATGAAGGACACCTATGCTAAGTATTCCCGAAAACCTCCCAGTTAACTTTCCGGATTTAACGGAACATGTTGATGGAATCTTTAAGGGTCTAAGCTCTTTTCGAACCTCTTCTCCTTCCGCAGAAAGAAATGCATAATGTTTTACACCATCTTCATAGAATCAGTTAATGAGGTATGATCTAGTCAACGATTGGAAGTTATTCAGATCTTGTAAAGATAAGTGAAATTAGCAAAAACAGTACGTGTATGTCGTCTATTCACTGGGTATTGCATTATACAAGCTGTAGAATACTTTAGGGACCAAACAATAATATCCCACAGCATTACCATTTTTATTGTTATTCACGAAAGACTGTGCTTTGATTATATAGTTAGCATAGTTGGAATTAATTAAAGTTATCTTCCGTATATTTCTATTGTTTTTGCTTTTGGATGGAACCAACGTGTGGTAGGATTCACTGTTTTACTCGTTGTTTAAAGCAAAGTTTTATAAAGACAAAAGTAAAGGTGTTTTTCTCTTCGAAACCGTCGATACAAACGACGGTATTTGATCCGATTCCATCATCATTGATTTCTAGGTCGACTACAACGTTGAGAGCTGGTTGGACAAGAACAAGGATCCTCTGAACGAGGCTGTTGTTGAACTCTTCAAGAAAGCTACTGACGAACTCCTCGCTTCCCTCTTCGCAGATTCCGGACAGCCAGGTAAGTTCGACATATAACACTTGGCAAACTTTCCCCTAACCCCTTCAGTGCCATTGGTCACCCATAACTTTTATATAACCCGTGGGGTGTTTCATAAAGCTGTTCGTAAAGTTACGCATGACTTTACGAATGACTTTTAAACATGACAAGCCAAATGGGATGCTCAGTCATTTTTGACTGCATCAACTGAAGTTGAACTGTGCAGATGTAGATTAAAATTATTATTATAACAAACATTTTTAAAGCAAAGTATATTTTTTGACATAATTTAATTGAGGTTATTGGAAATACAGTCACACTTTGTTAAAACATCAGGAAAAACTTTGGGCATTCTATCTGGCACTTCATATGCAAGTCGTTCGTGAAGTCATGCGTAATTTTACGAACAGCTTTATGAAACACCCCCCCCCCCCCCCCCGGTCTCACCAACGAGATTGACACTACACCGACAACAGACTGAACAAAAATTTTACATTGCCTCAAATGACCAAGAATCGGTCAGTTTGGAGTCTGTGTGGAGTCTGTTCGGCGGTGTGACTTGGGTATAAGACGGAAGCCCATCGCAAATCATACGATACGATTGCGATCCGATATTGGATGAATTTGCAATATCACGAGATGTAAAGGAAATAGATATGAATATATCTGAAGGTGAATTTCATACTTAATACGAAATTGCAGGGTACTGCGGGTCTTCCAGTCTGAGTATACATGGTAAAGGCCGAATCAGCTTCTAATCAAATACAGTCTGAAGACTGGTCTGACGTCACTACGATTCGAAGACCACTGAGACTCTCCTCCAACCGGAAGGACCCAAATTACCCCGCAATAACCCTTTTTCCTTTTCATATTAATATTAGCGACCTCAATCAGGAAGATTTTACAAATTCAATTTGTCATATTCAATGCTATTGCAATTTCTTCCAAATTCGGATCGCAGTCGAATCGCAGTGTGCGGTTTGGCTGAAGAAAATTTCTTTTTTTTCTTAAAACTCAAAATGGGCTCATGGATGGAGATATCTGATACCATGGAATAGTACTGTTAATTACCAAGATTTAAAAAAAAAAAAACAAGATGATAAATTTAATGTTGTCATGAAGTTCAAGTTATGATACATTTATGTAAACTTTGCGGCACCATAAAGTTAAGCGTGTTCCCTCAATCATTGTGTTGTCGGCATTGTTGTACAGGGTCCTCTTGTAAAACGGTGATCACTGATGGAGCTTCCCTTTAAAAAGAGATAATGAGGTAGATATATAGATAAGTTGTTTTGTTTACAACCAGGAAAACGAATTGTGTAAAGGTTATGTTGAGAACTAGTGGTGCTAGTACATTAAAAAAAGCGTTCAAAAGGTACTAGTATTCTCAAAGTAAACACAATTGATATGAGTTTTAGGAACCGTCAGCACTACAGCGAAGTTACAAAATGTCTTTTGAATATCACAAACACAGATTAACGCAGATTATGAACACAAAACCATATGTTCATCTAAATTTTCTTTTCTTTCACACTAAGAAATAGACGAATGTGAATTAATCGACTGATAACACGCTGTTTAAGATTATGGATTGCAGTATAACAGTGGTACATGAATATTTTTACAATTCTTTTCCAAAATCAAATGCAATGTAATAAATTCACTTTCTGTAATGATCTCATCATTAATTGATATGGCTATAGCAGGACATAGGGGAAGAGGTGAGTTAACATGTTTCTCAAAAAATGTACATGTATATATCGTCATTACCACTGTATAGCACCTTTAGCTTAGTTGACCATCACATTATCTCGGCCACAATTTTATTTTAGCCACACATTCGTCCATAAACATTTCAAGAGCATACTTTTCATCAATACAAGTTATTATTACAACAAAGAGAAAGTGCAGTATGTTCCAAATTATTACTTCATGATTAGATGGAATACTTCACATGCAAAATGTTCATTCTTCGAGATGAATTGCGATCATGCGTCATGAAATAATGCAAATCTATATTTTTCAGCCATCACCTTGCCTCTTAGTGCAAAATGGGGTGAGAAGTGAATTACTTTATCATTAGAAATGTAACCCAAGGCGGTGAAATAGATTGCATAACAATCACTCGTGTTTATTCTACACTCTAAGAATTGAAGGTTCCAACCTGCAACCCTAAACGGTGGAAATACAGCACCCCTATAATGACTGGGTGCAAATTCACCCTGAATGAAGCCTCACTAAGAGGGTACAGCGTTATATTTCAAGAGGTGCAATGTCCACCTTTGAAGGTGTTGGACTTCAGATTCAAACCCTTAAAGGTTAATTTTGGCATTGTACAGGGGTGATGCTATTGTAAATGTTTAGGATGCAAATTCAAACATTTATTTCTTGATGTCTACATTTATATCATGTTTCTTTATGATCATGGGACGGAATTATATTTGTCCCAATTACCCGAAGTTCAAATTTTACAGCATTTAATGCATTTCAATTTAGAACTGTCCATTTCGTGTTCCGCTTTCCTCATAGTTTTACATTTTCTTTGACATGGAAGGAAATTGTAGACTTTTGTTTAAAATCACTCATCAATCATCACCATTAATTAGATATTGCGCTCAATATTTAGTGCGCAGTTTGAAATGGTTTTTATAACAACATAATAGTCTATCATTCAGGATATCACGTCATAAGCGCACTCACCTACCGCATAGATAGATGATGGAGAATTTTATTCTAGGTGCACACTACGCGCCGTTTCCATGCTCACGAAGTACTTCTTCTTTCTTTCGTTTATTTTTTTATTTTTTGGATCCACCACCATTCATATATGTTACACCATAACTCTATACCTTATCATGACAACACGAAAATACAATAACGTTGTGACACCTTGGGTCAAATCCATCAAATGATCAGCTCTGCTTCTCTAGTACTGATCAAACAGTGAACATTATTGTAGGCCTACTTGAGAGAAAAAATATAAAGCCATCAATGAAGAACAATTTTCATTCTGCATTTTAAAAAAAAATTCACTTATCTATTTTTTATTTTATTTCATTTTTTTAAGGGGGCAGATACTTAAATGTAATTCAATAAATACAGTCATATCTACAGAAAATGCTCCGATCATAAATCTTGTTTATGAGAAATTTAATAATCATTGTTTTGATCTCCTGGTGCCAACGTTAACTCCGTAGATATGTACATGGGACGATATATAGTAGCAGCAGTAGAGTCATGCCTTGATAAGGATAGCACTTTAACTATTCCAGTGGTTCAGGGAAATAACATAGCACCTACATAATCATCATTAAAACATACAAACATATATGTAGCTCTAGGTATTGATGGATTCTGAGATTACTTTTTTAAAATCAATATTCGTAAAATATCTTTTATTATTAAATTGTACCGATTCTCGTTGTGCACGATGAATATCAAATAATAGTCGATATTGATCATTATATCACTGGATTATTACAATGGTAGACATATAAGTAAGAATATAAGTCTCCATAAGGGAGACATGATGTTCTTTAAAATGGAAACAGTCTAACGTCTCCTATACGTTTTGCAAATTAAATATCAATAAATGTACATTCCTAAAATTTAATCTATTCTTTTAGATGAAATCATTTTAGACGTCTTCCATTATCATAATCCAGAGTTATGTATATTTTAACGTAAACATACTTGAATTATTCATATTTTTATTGATACATTTATTGACCACTGATCTTGAGATCGTCTTTCTGTCGCTATCGCTCCATGACCATCTTGGTCGACAGAATATTGGTTTCTTAGGGTGGGATTTTAATCATAATCTTTCAAACTATGAAAATAAGGCATATCGAATCAAATTTCTTTTTAAATTAGTATGAATTTCCCCTCCACGCATCAAAACTTTTTTTTTCATAAAAGAAATATATTTCTTTCTTACCTTACTTTACACGATGAATTTCTCCCTTACCTTATTTTACCATAACACTTGAGTTCTGATTGCCTGCCAAGATAGAGAGACGATGTTTAGATCGGTGGAAATAATAATCAGTATTGATATTTGATATTTCGCTTCCCATACCTGTGAAGTACTGCGTCTATACCTTTTAATCCAACACGTTTTGATGTCACTGATTTGTACAAGTTTCTTTCCCTTATCACACGTGATTTTGATTTAGATTTCAGTTTTGTGTCACAATTTGTTTAAAAAACACGTTATAGTATTCGTCTGTCGGTTTTACTTGTTCGTTTGTGTATGTGTAATTTGTAGGAGACATCAAAAATATTGAAAAATACAGCTGCAAGTTTAATAGCGATGCATAATTTCGTGACAATTATAGACTGGCAAACAAACCTAATGGAATGGCTTTTAAAATTGTGTTGTCTGTACTGATTATCATTGTTTGGTAATTTAATGATCATTGTATCAAAGCAAAAAATAATGTAGCCTAGATGACGACCCGAAAAATCAGTGCTAAGGATAAGTCATGTTTGAGCATTGCTGGTGAATAAATTCACTAACTGAACATATAATTATCATAATGCCATTGTCTTTGTAAAATGTTACTATGTATGTATTATCTGATGCTTCAAGTCAGGAAATTTTCTTTTTTGAACATAAGAATTTGTATTAATACGACTTTCAATTTCAGTTTTCTAGATAGTCACCATATTCGTCACAGTCATGTTACGGTAACGTCTTGTTCAAATAATTTGTACTATATGTATGTTCTTCGTGTATTCCGGAGTGCATACCCCCGAAGTGAGTAGAAATTAGTCTAGATTTTTGACTAGCTTTGTATGCCAACCCGTTTGTGACGTGCTTGTGTGTCTTCTTTTTGTGTTATCCTAGGTGGTGGACGCAAGAAGGGTGGTTCCTTCCAGACCGTATCGGCCCTGCACAGGGTATGCCTACTCTTACCATGCATACACACTTACACACTCATTCACTTGATACACAAAAAACACAAAGACAACACACACACACACCCACACACACACAGCTTGTCCCGACATCACTATTCCCTAATGGCAAATCACCCCTGCATCTTCAGTCATCTCACCCCTTTTCTCTCTCTAGCAAGCTCGAACCCAGGAAACGCACAAACCCCAGAATGCATTGTGCAGCTCTAATGCTTTTGAGCCTCACCAGACTGTTTCTCTCCTCTCTATCTCATCTCTCACAGTGCATCTTTCACCCCAAGAAAGTTTGCTTTTCGTCATCCCAACCCCCATCAAAAAGTTTTGCCCCACTCCTCCCTTAAATGATATGCAACCCCTTTTGTCATGTGCTCTGTTTTAATACCTGTTCTGTTGATATCCGTTTAAAAATAAGTCCTGAACGCTTTCGTCTCTACTTTAAAACAAAACTATCTTTCTATTTCTTAATGCATTTTGTTCTTTTATTTTTTCCTTGCTGCAAATGTTGTATACGTTGATTCACAGGCACTGGCAAGGAGAAGAAAATCAAGACAATTAGCGCCGGGCACAGGGTTGGCATGTGTGATTAATGTCTTGACCGTGATCGTATAATCTTAATCTAGATGTAGAGATTATCTGTGTAGGATTAACTGGGATTTCTGTTTGGGATGTATCTGTTGCTGTTTTGCTGTCTTATATTATAGTCCATCTTGAGCATTATTTGCTCTGAATTTTCCCTTTAGAAATTATTTGTTTGGGATTAAATGGGATATTTGTACCTGTTTGCTGTCATAATATCGGTGTATCTTCAACACATTTTGCTCTAAAAATTCCCAAACGTCCATGCTCAGACTTACGATATGCCAAAGACTTATTTAACTTGATTATATCCTGCCTTTCACTTTTTTCAATTACAATGTTCCCGATGTGTGGTCGAGGCAGGCATAAGGGGAAACACGGCCAATGAATATATTGTTTGAAAACTTATCGAGTCCTCAATTTCAATATAGCCTGCATGGCGGCTGTGCAAAAGTAGCTCCAAAATGTGTTGAAAGATTTCCAAGTGAGCAAAATAAACCTATAATTCATTACTAAAAGTATAGATTGAATTCTTATGGTATTTTTATTCAATAATCCGACGCTAAAATTTCAAGGAAATGGAAACTACTGTAGACAATGCTTTGTAATTGGATTGCATGACTAACAAGCCTGAAGTGGACTGCTCTTTTTTATACAAACTAATTGCATGTTTCTGATTTCTCTCGTCAATAATTTCGGCGATTAGTTCCTCAAAAAAAAATTTTTTTTTTTGCAAGACCCTTATCCCTACATATAATTTCAAGATTGCATTACAAAGAAACATTGTCATTTGCATAATATCTTTTCAACCCTGAATTCAGCTCCCCCAAAAGCATTTGCAATTTCAGAACAGAAAGATTGAATGGTATTTTGAAACTCATCCTATCAGCCTAAATCATTTGGGGGAAAAGACTAACATCCTTTCTAAACATGAGAACGATTCGATGCATTTTGTGCATAATGATGAATATTAAGGGGCATGGATTAAAAAAAAATTATTTCTAATCATTTTCGAGATTAAACTACAATGCCAATGAAGACGGGATTCTGGAGAAAAATGATGAAGCATTTTTAACATAAGTCTTCTCTCATGCATGAATGCTAAATAACCATGGTAACCAAAGCAGATATTGCCATCAAGTTTCTTTAAATCCCACGAAATCTTTTCTTCTTTCCCCATCAAATACACACTCACAGTATCACATTCGGACATAATCAGATTATCTTGTATTTAATGTTTTCATGATGTTTTGTTTTCTCTTGTTAATTATGTTAGCCTACTGGACTCAACTTATCAAGTGTTCAAAAAATCATGACAATTCTGCCTTTTATACAAAATAAAAGACACAACAGAGAATAGAAAGAAAGTATGAAGGAAATTTAAAGAAGCAAAATTACATTTTATTCTTTTAAAGGGGCTTCTTTCCTTTCCTTTCCTTTATTTAAACAGCCCTATTGTTTCTCTTTTTATGGTCCATTTCGTCGACTTCCATTTTTCTTTTCCCTATCCCTGTTTTGAGATTATTCAACAAATTAAAATTCTACAAAAATTCTTTGGCTTTTTTTATAAATATCGGAATATAATGATTATATCGACCAAGTCATTATCTCTCCACCTATCTCTCAATCTCTTTATATATATATATATATATATATATATATATATATATATATATATATATATATACAATGTATATATTTATCTTTATATCTATCATAGTAAAACACACAATAAGTTGAGTCGAGGTAGGGCCTATGAATACGTAATATTGTAACCATGGTAACGACGTTAGTATTTCAAAATCTAATTGTTACCGTTTTTCCAGCCCGTTTTTTTAAGATTAAAAAAAAGACCTTAAACGCTCCCGTCACCCCCCCCCCCCCAATATCCTTTAAAGATATGAACTTTTCATTTCAAGATGATCCAAAAATTAAATTTTGATAAAAAACTTTAGAACGAGAAACACTGACAAGAACGGGCTACAACTGTTTCTTATTACCCTTGTTGTTTTTTGTCCACAAATTAATAAAAATAATAATTGTAAAATTTTCACTATAAGTACCCCCAAAATGTAGCATTATACCGACTAATCACCGCAGATTACATAAATGGTAACTAATAAGATTTTTTTTTCCTTCTGTTGGATGGTATGAAATTATTATTTCTAAAAGAAACGGGCTGGAAAATTCACAGTACATACACTTTGCCGTACGTGATGTAGAGCACAGTAGTTTTCTTCCCATAATTGTTTTAGTAACATTATCAAAATATCCTGTTGCGTTTTTGTGTGAATCTATATCAAAGAGTTTGCTTTCGGGAGAGAATCCATGTTTCAATTTTATTACTAGTTAATATTCTCTAATTAATACGAGATGATACCAAAAATGATATATCAAGTTTTCAATTTCGCGGCTATGTATTATAAATAGAAGAATTTAAACTGTACTTTCCATTTAATGTGTGTATTGAATTGAGTTTCGGAGACACACTCCGGCTAGATTAATTTAGTAGATTAAAAAAATCACTAGAATATAAGCTGTACCGTCTTCTTTTTTAATTAGTCGATTTTATTTCAATAACACAAGCAAATATAGCTTAGGTTCACAATTTTTCAAGTTTGAGGAAGGGTTTTCACTTTGGTATCTTTTAATAGCATCACACATACACTGAAAAAATGAAGGCTTAAACTATTACATTTTGTGCCTTTAACGGAGGCAAACAAC
Organism: Heliocidaris tuberculata; assembly: GCA_025618425.1. Classification (NCBI taxonomy): domain Eukaryota; kingdom Metazoa; phylum Echinodermata; class Echinoidea; order Camarodonta; family Echinometridae; genus Heliocidaris; species Heliocidaris tuberculata. Next base: position 6,320,574 of record CM046836.1, on the reverse strand, counting down.
TTGTAAATGATTCCACCACAATATTAAACAATGCCTTAATACGTTTTGAAAAAGAATTTGTGGAAAGGGTGTACTAAAATCCTCTCTTTTTTATACAAAAAAGGTCCATCCAAAATTATACCGCTAAGTGAACAAGCTTTCAACAAGACATAAGTCTTTATAGGCCTTTAGTAAACAGACGACAGTCTTGGAACGATGGCCGATATTTCACTTTTTTTCCTTTTCCCGCCTTTATCGTTTCCCACCAACAGGAGCAGCTGAACCGTCTCCTGACTACCCTCTACAGCACACAGCCTCACTTTGTGCGTTGCATCATCCCCAACGAAAAGAAGGCACCAGGTGTGATTGATGCCCATCTCGTTCTCCATCAGCTTGCCTGTAACGGTGTGTTGGAAGGTATCCGTATCTGCCGTAAAGGATTCCCCAACAGGCTGCCCTTCGGTGAATTCAAGCAGAGGTGGGTGGTGCGAACCTGTCAGTACCAGTTGTAGCTATGTGGAGGCTTCGTGGTATAGTGGTTCATTCACTTGACTATCAATCCAAGGGTTGAGGGTTCGAATCTCAGTCCGGCTCTAGCGTCTTTTGGCAAGACATTGATCCACGTTTGCCACTCTCCACCCACGTATTAAATGGGTACCTGGCAGGCTTTATTCCTTGAAATGCACTTTGCGCTGATTACGGCAGCCGGAGCTAAAGCTAGGGTAATAATATCCAAACCCTTTGGAAGCGCATAGGGCGTTATATCATAATGTAATATGCGCTATACAAGAATGGTTTATTATTATTATTATTATTATTAGAATCCGATTAAGAAAATTTGACCATGCGATCTGGTCAAAAATGACTAGACGTTTTTTGAGTGTCCATCCTATACTAACTTGTAAGTTTCGGAACAAGGGGCGAAAGAACATTACGTCGTCATCGTTATGAGTTAGATGAGTGTTCCTGAAACGAAATCTCATAATGTAGAGGATTGTTTTGATTACGGTTCTGGTATCTTCCCCAGAAAAGCCAGAAATTGCTTTAAACCCCAAGTTAGACTTGGGAGAGAGAACTATGTGATAATTTCGTACCATTTCTCTCCACTTCCTGTATTCACAAACTAACACGATACATACATTTTCCTCTCCTTCCCAGATATGCCATCCTGGCTCCCAGCGCCATCCCACAGGGATTCATGGACAGTCGCAAGGCCGCTGACATGCTGCTCAAAGCCCTCCCTCTCGAGGAGAATGAGTTCCGTATGGGACACACCAAGGTACTGGTCTTACAAGCCTCGTAGCTACCAGAAAGAATAAAGTATTCATTAGAGTGAAAACACTGTGGAAACAGTGTGAACACACTCTGGAAAAGCAGTGTGAACACGCTGTGGAAACGGTGTAGAGATAGTGAACAGCTCTATTTCCTTTTATGTGAGCTTGTTACTCAGCTAATATTAATGTTAGTTTGAAAATCGCTATAATTCGTTGTCATTCTGGACCATTCACTTTATATTTCGTTGGATTTTGTAATAAATCTAATTTCCGTCATCACTGTAACTCTGACTACTAACAAAGTCCTCTTTGTTTCTTTTGTGCCCCACAGGTATTCTTCCGCGCTGGTGTCCTGGGTAAGCTTGAGGAATGGCGTGACGACCGTCTGGCTGAGATCATCTCTATGATCCAGGCTCAGATCCGTGGTTACCTTGCCCGTATCGAGTTCAAGAAGATGCTCGACCAGAAGATTGGTCTGGGTGTCATCCAGCGTAACCTTCGCAAGTACCTCATCCTCAGGAACTGGGGTTGGTGGAGACTGTACACAAAGGTAAAACATTTCTATCAATAATAATTAAAATAATTAATTTCACCCTTAAGCGAATTTCTAATATTTGTCGGCATTTTTGTTCCCCCAATGTTAAATCCATGTCTGCAGATTTGATAATCGAAGCTCTTTAGTGTTGTTGATAACTGAAGACTGCCCTGGTTGTTTTGCTACAGGTGAAGCCACTGCTGAACGTAGCCCGTGCTGAGGACGAGATGAAGGCTAAGGATGAACTCATCAAGAAGGCCAAGGAACTGCTCAAGAAGGAGACAGATGAAAGGAAGGCCATGGAAGAGAAGAATGCCGACCTCCTTAAAGAAAAGGCTGATCTTATGGCTCAGCTCAACTCTGTAAGTACCCTAACATACTCATGAAATCTGAAACATTATTTGAAGAATATAGTGATACTGAGGAGACAGACATGCTGAAGCTTTTCGTCTTGCACTCATCAGAGACAACATAAATCGAGATATTTCGACTTTCTGTTCATTCTTGTGGTTTATTCACATGAGTGCAAGACGAAGTGCTTCAGTATGTCTATCTGCAACGCTATTCATGGATTTTGTAGTAAGAAATCATCTCTTTCACATTATTTGAAACGTGCCTTTAAACTAGGTGAATAGGGACAAACTCTAGATATAGTTATTCTCTAGGCATATTTTTCTCAGTGATAATGCAGCTACTCCTCACTTTTGTATTTGACATGAATATAAGAAATGAAAAGATTTCGGTTTTCAGTTTCTTCTTGCGATTTGCTCTTTTGAGTTCAAGACGAAACGCTTGAGTATGCTTCTATTCAACGCTGTTCTCCGCAATGAAATGAGTACGCATCATTCATATGGGGAAAATATCAAAACGCTTTTTCTTAAATATTGAAAGTGAAGCTCATGACATTGATGAGTAAATTAAGAGTTTCAATTATGAATATGGTCATTATTTTTTTTTAGTAAATGGAGGGCTATTATCATTATTATCGTAATCTAATATTCTGTCCTCTATGAGGGCGACAATAACCTAAATCTGCGAAAAGTCACTTAACTTATTTTTTATTTTTCTGATTAAGGTTGCGATTTTTGCATTGTTAGATTGTCACCACTGAGCTAATCCCAGTTGTCTTAGAAACCTTTAGTTAAATTTGAGTAGTGAGTGATTATATAGCTTCAGTGGTAGTGTATTCAGGTAGTCAGATTTTATCGTTGTTCTCTTATAGGTTTCTGAGACTGTAACATTTCCCCAAATCGTAGATTAAAAGTTAGAAACAATATATTTTTACGAATGATGTACATAAATGATTGCATTCATTATTATATTTGTATTGGTACGTGGATCATCAGTAATTATAAAGAAACTATTTTCTCTTCTTTCTCCTCTGTCTTGTAACCTCTCGTAGAAAGTAAAGTGGTTTTGATCCTACAGTTATATTTGTGCAAGTGTTTGTATCGTTTTGATAGTTTGCCTTTATTACCAGTAGTTTAGACAATTACGTGAGTCAGTCCTCACTTTAACCTTTTCAGGACAGAAATTATTACAGGGCTAAATTGATCACATTTTGTTCTTCAAATTGGCAACAATGATATATTTCTTTTAGTGCCATATGGTTCTAATAAGGTGTAATATGTCTTGAAAACAATATATGGTTAGAAATTTATCGAAAAGTTGAAAAATTGCCAATTTTGATAAAGAAAACAATGATTTTGAACCTCTCAAAGGGTTGCCAATTTAAAGATTTTCAACCTTATTCTCGTTTCTAAAATTCTAGCATCAAACGCAATAATGATCATGCAACAAAAAGGACATAGTTTGTACAGAAATTTTTGCTCTTTCCACTCATGTATCTGGTATGTTTTTTAGAGCTCTGAATCAAAAGTTATTGAGCTAAACCACAAAATGTGGTCGATTGTCTCGAAAGGGTTACAGCCCGGCTTACACGAATTGCGTCATTAACTGCGCTAATCGAGCCTTTGAAGGCACTTCACCCATACGTCAGTTATAAAAAATATTGTTTGCACTGTTCATTTTACAATCACTTTTCAAAACGAATTCAATCTTTCATGACGTGCAGAATACGGTACAATATTTACTGACGCGGTCCTTGTGTCAGCAAATGACGCCTTGTGTGAGCCCCGCTTAAAGAATTATTTAACAAATAAGAAAATAAACTTATTGTGGTACATAACGAAGATTTCTAACAAGCAATACAATTCCATGGATCAGAGATAATTTCATAAAAGTAGTTTTTGTTGATAAAAACAACAGGAAACAGCCGTAAAATCAAATTACCACAATTTCGATCACAACCTTCATTTTGTTTTAAATTCTATTTTGGATGGATTTATGTTTTCTTGAAGATGCTGGAAGTTGAGAACACTTATATAATAATAAGAAATTCTTGGATATGCGCTGTATGGAATTATGTTGTTTGTTAAAAAGCTCCTTTGAAATGCCCCTTGCGTCCAGGAGTTGTTGTTTTACTTTGACATACTTTTATTTAAAAAGTACTAATCGAACTCGTTAAAATGTTTAATATTTTAAACAAAGTCGTTATTACGTAGGTAGATTTTATTTCTCTTTCAATATTAAGACGCTATAAGGTGAGTATACGAGGTGATATAGGCGTATCGTACGTGGTAATAACATTGTACCGAGCAACTCGTTTTTGTCGGAACCAACTAACACTCCGAACAGGTTTCCGAACGTTTTCGTAAAGAGGGGTGTATTTCTCTTTTAAACGTCTTTTACTGTATTCCGAGATGCTGTAGCATCTACTAACAAACTATTCGATGTTATTTTATCATACAATGTTTTTTCATGGATTGGTGTAATTTTTGTGGTACGATTTTAAATGAACTGGGACCTATCTAACAGCATTGTTCAATTTCCAGAGGTTCCATTCATATACGTAAAGAGAGACGTTCTCTTTTAAATGTTTTGCTTTGAATTAGAATTGATGAATGAAATATTCAAGTGATATGGTTCCAAAGCTTTCAATATTCTGCTAACCTGTTTTTCCATGTAAAAATAAGTGTAGGTTGATAAATGTTAAAGTCAGTGTTACAGGTCTGAATTACTGCTTGGGCATGCTTGGCGAGATACACCTGATAGAAGAATTTTCGTAAACACTTTGGAAAGTATATCGTATTCCCTGGTTTACAAAGGTTACACTTCCTCTTTAATTGATTACATTCCGACATGGTCATCTGAGAAAGATACGTACAAGTCTGTTTTAATGGAATAAGAATGTCATTACCTTCTGATTTGTCTTCTTAAAACGATCAGTTTACCAGCATGAATTAAAAATGAATTTCCTGGAGCATATTGAAAAAAATAAAAAACATTGTTAAAAGTGCAAGTTACAGTTTAAAAGAACTGTATGATATAGCCCCACACCGATCTTTTGTTGGATTTCGGATGTTTCATTAATTTAGTCACCGCTTGAAAAATAGAAACCGTGACTTAAGTAATTTTTTTTTCCTCAAAAGTATATGCTATTTATTATTTAAAAGACTATTCATTTCCAAATCATATGCATGTAGGAGCAAGATGTCGCCGTTTATTTAATCGTCGGTAAAAAAATACATCCATGACTTAATCAAAACATTATGCTAATCTTAATTCTAGCTGGAATTTTCTTGATTTTCAAATCTTACAGGAGCAAGAATCTGCCGTTGAGATTGAAGAGAAGTTCACCAAGATGATGTCTCTCAAGGCCGATCTCCAGACTCAGCTCACTGTGAGTTATTCAGCAATATTACGATAAAAATGCCAAAAGTTCCTAAAAGACATTAGGTTGAATCAAGTTCACCCATTGACTACTGTATTCTCTCATTCCCACATGCTGAATGCAGGGCTAACACGGTTCCAATAGGCAGTGGGTTAAAATGGTAGACGAATATTAAGACAAAGGGTCTAGTTCGTGTAGAAATCCCTTAAAGGGCAATCCAACCTTACTAATGAGATGATTTGTGTGAAAGCAGAAAAATAAGAAAAAAACAGGATGGTGAAAGTTTGAAAGAAATCGGACAAGGACTAAGAAAGTTATGGATGTTTGAAAAATGAGATCACTACATCTCTGCGAATCTCAAATTGGCAATTTGGTGATTCGATTGTGACATTTTTGTGGACAACTCTCCCATTTGTCGTACACAAAAATATCATTATTTTGCGGTTTTCTTCGAGGCGAGGCGCTTTTACCCTCGGGGCAGTACTCAAAATATATTGGAGATGTATAGGGATTACAACTTTCAAAAATCATAACTTTCTTATTGCTTGTCCGATTTCGTTCAAATTTTCACCAATCTGCTTCTCTGATTTTCCTCTTTCTTTCAAAGCAAATTGCTATTAAGGTTGGATTTTCCCTTTAAAGAACTCACTCTGGTTTAGGAAATATTATAATCTGTCCCCGTTTTGGATTATATCTGTCTAATCTTATGTTGATATTATTTTGATAACGTTACCAATATTGCACATCAGAACTCAAAGCAGTAAACTGTTAATGGTTATTTTGAAAAAAACGTGCACTTTGTTTTAAAAATATTTCTTCAGTAGCAATAACATGGCACAATCTTTTTATCAATTACCTTACCTGTATAGAATGTGCCTTCATCATCAAATTCGATTATATCTTTTCTAGAATTAACATCTAAGTTTCCAAAGATGAATACCATTGTCAGGAAATAATATTTTGGACAAGCATAACTGAATTGAGAATTTGTACGCTTTTGAATTCTTATTTAATGTATTTTTCTTTTTATGTTTTGTGTATAAATGGTTTTTATTGATTTTACTTCTCTTCCCTTCTCTTTGTTCACAACTGATTTTCCTTGATTCACTAATTTTTCCTTCATTTCCTTCATAATACTTTCTTCTCGTTTATTTCGTCTTTTCTCTTCATCTTTTCTGTTTCATTACCTTTCCGTCTCTATTTCCTTTTCAAATTTGTTCTGACTTCGCTTTCCAAATGTTTATCATCTGTTCTTCCCCTATATATGTTTATCATCACTACTCCAAACATCTTCATTGGCTCTTCTTTCGTCTTTTCCTCCCTCCCCTCCGTTCTTCTTGATCTGGTATATCTTCCTATGTGCCATGAAAATAACAGGAACTGCAAGAGCGTCTTGAAGAGGAGGAGGACTCCACTGCCAATGTCTCTGCAGCCAAGCGCAAACTGGAACAGGAGGCTGTCGAACTCAAGCGTGATATTGAGGATCTTGAGATATCTCTCACTAAGGTACTGCGACGATAACCCATCCGAAAGAACGTTCACATTGACGCGTTCCTTGACCATACCAGCGTCAAGTCGATCAGTGCTGCGGTGCCTGAATATCACTCTAGCACAGCATTTTTTAAAATATAATACTCACGCTGTCGATGTGTAAGATACTGCATCGATTAAACTGACGCTGGTAAAAAAAAAAGGTTCGCTAAAATTTGGAAGCTCTTTCAAAGGTTCGTTCCCACATTGAAGATGATATCCGCAAGATTCATTTGTTGCAACATTACGACTTGCACTACAGCTGCATGCATAACGGCAGAGAACGAGGTGTTGCAATTTGTGTATCTTGTTGATATGAAATCTCCTTGTGGAAGCGAGTCCAACACTGTGGGATCAAGTTGAACGAATGGTATTCTTTCCAAACATTTAAAACTGGCATGACCTATTGTAACCAAATTTGAGTATTTATTCCATGCCGTAATAAAGTCATTCATATCAGTTTGGCAAATTGACTTAACAAGCCAACAAGTAAGATGCAACCAATTACACTCTGAGCAAATTACTGAATAAATATGACTGTTTCTTCATAAAATTAGAACTGATCATGTTTTGTTTCACTATACCATATCGTTCCACAATCCCTTCGTTTTATATTTACCGGTTTGTATACTAGCAACGGATGCAACAGTTGTTTGGGGGTTATTTCTTTGGGTTTTTTCTTCAAAATTACCAATCAGAATGTCGTATCCGTTGTTCGTATTCTAACAGTTTTTGTGAAGTGTCTTATTCATTAACAGTGTGCAGTCATGACATCTTTGGAATTTAATATAAAAAATGCATGATTTTTCATAACATTAAACCTCTGAAATAAAGACCTATCCTTATCAAAACACTCAGCTATCATTTTGTTAGAGGCATTGCAGATTCTAATTTGTTGCTGTTTTCTGATTTTCTAACAACATTTTGCCTGACTTCTTTCAATTCATTTTTCATCAGTACAAATAAAAGTGGTTTCATTTTGTTGCAGTGTTGCATGTTTTATTTACATAAAACTACATAAAACAATATAGAAAAGTTGGACACCTTATGAATTATTCAAAAGAAATGATATCTTAGCAGTATTTGTGGTTAAAATTTAGCAGGAAAAAAATGCTTGAAAAATACAATGAATGGAAAAGTTATAAGTTATGGAAAATACTATTTAACAATTTCATTTAAATTTTCATAGCATCAGTAAAAATCTTGACCTTGGTAATATCAATTTAGTCCGGGAACGAAATTAACGTGAACATAATCTCACAATCTGAGGGAATTAAACTTAAGGACAGGTTTCCCTTTTTATTTTCATTTTCCGAATTCGATTCAAACGTACCTAAATTAACAATAGGAATGAAAGGTCTAAATTTGACATGATCTGCACATTATACTTCACTTGAATTGTTAGCTACTGGTCTACATTTTCAGCTGTGGGTTACAGTTGCAGTGCTGTAGTTTGAATTTCTCAACCATGCTCTATCCTTATCTGCTTCTCGCTTCAATCAGTGATATGTGATATAAATTATTCTCATCAATCTCGTCTTATATCTTTTTAAAATTGAGCTCCATCACGAAAACACGTGAAAAATTCAGGAGCTAAAATTGTAAGAAGATACTACCGTTTCATTTACCAAAAGAAAAAATGTAGTGCTTATAGTGAATAGTCCCATGCCTGAAATTTCATGCCTAAAAGGTGATCATGCCTCATTCATTGTTTTACATTCACGATAGATATTTATGAGCGTTGTCATAAAGAAACCAAACGACTTTGGACAGGCTCCGAATATCGCGTACCAATTGAGTAAAACGAAGTTTGATATCCGTTTTGACTAGCGTTAAGATATTAAACTAACAGGATTTTATCAGGTCCAAGCAAATAAAGTAAAGTACTACTTAATCATAAAATGCCGAAATATAGTAATGTTAATATTATGCTTTAGTCAAAGGGGCTATTAAATTATGATAAAAGAAATGAAAGCCAAACAAGATAGCAAGACTACAACAACCCCTTATTCTTATTTTTTATTTAGAGAAATTCAGTCTGCTAGGTTGTCAATAAATCTGAAAATGATAACACTAACCGCGTGTTAAATAAGATTAACTAATCGTGTTTACAACAATTTTTTATCCCTCTAATATTTTGCGATACGTTAAACCGAACCGAGACTGTCCACCTTCAAAATAGCATGCTAACTTAACCGGTTATAGTTAACCCGTGTGTTTAATTTCCTTTTAAACCCGATGCAGTTTATTTAAATTATGTTTGCAGTTGTTGGATACAACTTTTATATTCTGAATATAATCTGTTTTCTCCCTTTGTTGTTAAAGTTATTTCATACTATATTTCATGTTTTAAAAATGAATTGAAAGTTTAGAGTTTAATTAAACCTTGTACATAATTACTTATTACTTCCCTTAGAATCTTGCGTATTCAGTAGTAATGTTTAAATATGTAATATCGACAGTTATTGAGGCCGCATACTCATGCCGTGCTGTCAAATAACACTATTCAAACATAGCAGCGCACTTGTACTACTATAACAAACAAGGTGCGAATTTGCTCTCGGATTTCTATCAATTCTTAACGGTAATCGATATCGCACTCTCGAACCGATAAATCGGCATGAGGCCTCAGAGCTTACCGATCCTAGCGCCCCATTGCTTCTCCTTCGCCCCTATTAGTCCGAGGAGGAGAAGAAGCAGAAGGACGCTACGATTAGGAGCCTGAACGACGACATCGCCGCCCAAGACGACGTCATCGCCAAGCTGTCCAAGGAGAAGGCCAATCTGGAGGAAGAACACTCCAAGACCCTGGATCAATTGGCCCAGGAAGAGGAGAAGGCTAACCACCTCTCCAAGGTCAAGGCTAAGCTGGAGGCATCAGTCGATGAGGTCAGTATGCCACACCCACTTTTTATCTCCACTCCCAACAACCTACCACTCTAATCCTTTCATCAATCTGAATCTGTTATATCTTTTAACAACACAGCCCTCATCATCTGATAATTATAATATCATTGATTGGTTGAAAGTTTGTCGTTTATTTAAAGGGACATTATTTATTTTAACTTGAAATCGATAGGATTTGCATGCAAAAGATATCTCTATTTGAAAATAAGGTTTAGTTTACATTAGGTTATCGTCAAAGTCCTAATAGAAACAGTGGTAATCGATTTAACCTTGAAAGATTCAGCCCTTTCATCAAGTACTTGAGCTTGCTCAGTTTCGTAGAATTCTAACCCAATTCCACTATCCACTGCATAATGAGGAAGTGTCCTTCAGTAAAATGTTTCGTATTTGTTCCTTTCAGCTGGAAGACAACCTTGAGCACGAGAAGAAGATCCGTGCCGACGTCGAGAAGGTCAAGAGGAAGCTGGAGGGCGACCTCAAGATGACCCAGGAGACCGTCGAGGAACTCGAGCACGCCAAGCGCGACATGGAGGAAGCCATCAAGAAGTAAGTTAATCATCTCCTCAGCTATTGTGGTGGTTGTGGTGGTGGTGGCGTTGATGGTAGTGGTTTGGACGAGGCTGATGCCTCCAATGAAAATGACGCTGGCTGATACCTTCCACAAGCCGTGTTTGATAAAGATGATGATTATGAAGAGGTCTGGTGGTGGCTTTGATAATGCTGATGGCTATGGTGAAAATGACTCCGATGGTTTTCTTTCCAAAGATGATGACGACGACGACGTCGACCGTAATGATGATGACAATGACGTGGTAGTGGTAGTGGTAGTAAAGCCCAAAAATTCTTAAGAATTCCTCAGGTTTACCTGATATATTGGACCACCCAAGGTATGCATCCTGCATTTCCAACTATCAAAATATGATAAGTCGAAGAGGGTGAATAAAAGGATTAGTCGCCAGGCAGTATGAGGATGAATCGATGAATCGAGTTTTGAATCGTTGTTTAGTATAATATGGTAATGGAACAGGCCGAACTTATAGAGGGGTAGCGGGATGGCGGAATAGTGTTTGATATTTTTCCATGGACTGGTGAAATGGGAATATAAATAATATGCCGGTTCTTAAAGCGAACGATTTTTCTCATCGTTATAATCGTCAGTTGTCGGTCTTTAACATATTATAGGCTTGTATGAGATTTGTCTGACTTACCAAAACAAAATAAATGCAAAATCATTCTTGATTTAAATTCTATAAATTGGTACAACTGAATAAAATATTACTCAACTTGGTAGCAATAAGGAATTATCGATTATTTTGATTCACTTCAGAAAATAAGATGTTTCTGTTGTATATAATCTGTACATGCGAATCTCCCTCACCATATTGGATTGTGTTTGTACCTGCAGGCGTGACTTCGAGGTGTCTCAGCTCAACACTCGCCTTGAGGATGAGCAGAGCCTGGTGGCACAGCTCCAGCGCAAGATCAAGGAACTTCAGGTAAGTTCACCTCCACATATGCAACATTGCTATGCAACATCAAAGTGCCATATTGAAACATCTTTCTAGGACACCATCTTGCGTTGCATGACATGACGTCTTTTCTAGTGATATATAACTCACAAATTAAAGGAAAATCATTACAGTCCATGTAAATGACACGTTTCTAAATGTAAATGACACGTTTTTGCGGCATTACTCACTCTTTTGTGTCAATCATTACGAAATATTGAACACAACAATTTCAAAGAAATAATGCCATGAAATAAAAATATTGTTCTGTTCCTTACATGAAAATGTGTTTGTTCTTTTTTACATTCATCATTCGGACGTTTAATCGAAAAGTCATACCTAAATTTTTGAGACATAAGAAAATAGAGTTAACGATGATTCAATCGTGGCACTAAACCAGTACTCAAAATTAGGAGGATGTTACGTTTAATGCTGGCCGATGAAGATTGAAAGTATGTTTCTGTGATTGATTGTGGTATCAGATGAATTTGAAAGTTATAATTATTTTTCATTCCAAACGTCTACAAAAACTTAGTATTCAGACGTTTGGTCATGAAAGGAAGATTAGAGTACAAGACAAAGAGAGGAGAAAGGTGTGATTAAAAGTGTGGTAGGATTAATTAGAAATAAGCTTTCGGGCGTAGTTTGACTTTCTTTAAGTTTTTAATTGATGACTGATATATTAGGGCCTTTTAAAGACGCAGAAGTTTTCCACGTAACCTTTAATTAGAAATTAATGAACTATGAAGTAAAAGTCTTTGGTGACCTGATACTGTGAAGCGAGCAAAAGGTTTAATTTGGCTTTTTAAACTTAGTAGAGTTCCATTCCGTAAATATTCAGTAAAAGGAAGGTCCATTATATTTTCTACAATACGTTACAAACCACATCTAACATTTACTTTATCTGATGAATGTATTAATGTGACAGCCCTAAGTTCATGCCTGAATACATGTACCACGTAAAATGATATTTAAGATGTAAAATTATTTTCATTTTTCTAATACACTTCGTAAACGTATTGGACACAAAATGAGAAATATACATGTGACTTGCCCTTTTCCATTTTCTGTCCCCGTTGAGGGGAAAGCAGTGCCATTTCAACGCCACTTTATCCCCACATAGCCAAATTCAATTTCCGTGAGTTAATCTTTCTGCTGGGGTAATGATTTCGCGCGCAGACAGTATTTATACTAACAGAAATATTACCAGACTGAAACTATGCCAAGAATGCTGCTCATTATTTACCTGGGTGTCGCTTTCCTTTGAAGTCATGTAATATACCCAGCATGTGCGTGTCATGTGTTGATGTCAAACACATTTTACACCTTTTTCCAAGCCGACAATGAAATAATGTTGCGCCGGCCATGATGCATTTTTGCGATATCGGACTGTAACACGGCCACTGTCAGGTTGTGAAATGTCACGGTTCAGGGGAAATCGTGACGTCACTGCTTTCCTTAAAGCGCTATTTGACTGTCTTATAATTTACAGTTCACATTGTAAAGAAGATTGAAAGGCTATAAGATGTCCATACTCGGGAAGCGTGTTAGATATGACTTGCGAATGCATGCATGGGTATTGGATATCGTCAATACGACTCACAAACGTCTGTTAGGGATAGTTGGATATGAGTGCAGTTCTTACTTTGGGATAGTCTATCTTTGGCGGAACTCTACCCCTGGCAGGGGTCTTATCAGCTTCGTGATTGATAGCAAGTGAAACGCAGTTCACAAAAATGACAAGGAATTCTATTGAGAAAAAGCGTACGACATTGCCAATAACCACTGATCTCTTTTGGCCGATTGCTCCCTTCCAGGCTTGGCTCCATTTCAAAGCCATACCAATATACAGACGTCAAAACACTTTGCTCTTCCAGATTTTCTTGACCAAAGAGTCCCTACCTCTGTATACATGAAACGATATGAATAACTATTTTCAAGACTTCCCCTGTTAAATAAACATGCAAATTAAAGCAAAATGTAAATTCTTCTCTGTATATGTTTGCCATGTATCTGTGGCTGACGTTAGCACCGTCATGCACGATGAAACGAAAAACGACACTCGCGCCGATCTCTCAGCGCTTCGTAGCTGAATTTGAGCGGTTAATTGCTGCCAATTGGCGCCGGTAAAAAGAAAGAGGTACTCCCAGGGGGGTCCTTCAACATTCCCTGCATAGCATTCTTAGTGTGTTATCTGGTGTACCCATCACCATTATAAAGGCACTAGTACCGGTAGTGAACAACCTTTACCAAACTATAACTATGCAATGTCAACAGACCTGGCCTATCATTTGGCAATGGACTCATAACTCATCACATGCACTTAGACTTGGGTACCCAGACGGGATTAGGGGTGTGCATTGCAGTCGGCTTGAATGAGTTTACTGGGGAAATTAGACCACCCGTCGAAACAGCTGGCTCATGTTTCTAGCATTCCGACATGCTTCTCGATAAGCGATATGTTTTCGAGATTGTCTCGTCCGGCATACTTCCATATGCATATCAAGGGTATGCGTACGTGCAGAGCACTGAACACATTCCCTCTCTTTAACTGTTGAACAAATGAAAGCTTGTTCTACGGCCATGCCAAGTCAAGACATTTGTCAGATGCAATTCATCATACAGATATAACCTATTACCATATCGCTTCACAATTATGCACATGTACATTGTTATGAATTAAGATCATGAATCGAATAATGCCTTTTGAGCTAAGCATCAAGAGCCAGTATAATAATATTGCTTCCAGTATTACGCTGATTTCAACTGATGAAAGGTTAAGAACCCTACTGGCACACATTGGTATGACTGCCAGCATAATCATCTTTGCCAATGTATATTGCTGTTACAGACTGATAGAAAGTATACAGAGTTTAAATGCGTTACAATACTTGGCGTTCATTGAATTAGTCTGGGCGTTGCATGGGACGTTCTCCGTTTTCAAAAAGAAACAAAATATGTCTAACCACATCAAAAGGGTAATTGCTATTTCAATTTCATGTGGTATCCCAGAATCCTAATCTATTCAACACCAATAAACAACGTTTGTTATCGGTTTGAAATCTTTAGACCAAGGAAAAATATAATATCATTTCCATTCCTTTCGGCATACAGGCCTAATAATACTGTAACTACAGTCTCGGTCTGCACCGTGTATGTCAATGATGCACTGGAATCGGTCATAATGCGTATATGCAAACATCTTAAATGTTATCTATAGCCAAAAGCAAGTAGCTTTTTCAGGGATATGTAAATTGAAAACCATTAAATTGCAGAAAGTTTTCTAAAAGGAAACTTGTAAATTAATGAATTCGATGGTGTTCTACTTTCTGATAATATTAGCATAGTTCAGCTGCAAATACATCTTTAGAGATAGTCGTAATATGGGGAAAATGCAAGCTTGCAAAAGGGGCCATACGTTTGGGAATGGCTTGAGGCTAACCTCGATGGAATACCAAGCAATGTCATATAAGAAATGAAATAATTGATGAGTAGTCGAGTTCGGTATGCATGTAACGATCGATGAGCTTTACAGAACTAGTACACGAAGGTCTGCGTAGCATTGTTAGACGTGTGGTCATTCCTGTGGCATTCGGACTAGTCGCGTAGTCCCACATGCAGTATTTCATGCAGGGTATGCCACCAGCATATCCAATGCTGCTAGCAATATTCTGGTTAAGAATTCATCACGTTTTTCCTTGAAAAATGAAGTTCATAAATGCATGTCCTCATGCTTTACAGATTACGCATCACCATACACAGCATGACTCTTTAGTATTACAAACAGCATACAACCTTAATCAAAACATTAAGAAAGCGGCCAGGCGGCAGCCACGCAGCCATGACATATTTTCATGCTCGGTAATCGCCCGCCAGTTCCCCTTTAAACATTCCACAGATACCAAGCCCAGGGTCGCATCAAGTGATTGGGACATTCCCGGGTTCGTCTTTATCGAGCGAGGATAATGATCTGGTTAACAGCTAATTTGCGCCGCCCACATCGACAATCTAAATAAACTGCAGTACCAGATGAGCAAAACAAACGGACATACGGTAGTTTCATATCTAAGGCTGATATATATCACTGTATAGGCACACAAATACATATATATCCTGTTTTAAGATATTGTTAAATAACCCTCTGATGTAATACAGCAATCTCTCGATCAAAAAAGGTGTACGTCTTATTAAATGCACGTGGTTAAGCTTATCACATTGGTATCACTATGGTATGCATGTATCTTTAAATACACCCTTGTCACTGGTTAGGCTCATGTGAAACATAAAAAAATTTGCAATACTATATACATGTATGACGGATTGCTTGGATAGAATATTGCATATCAATCTCAATACTGGGCAGCCTACAATATTTCTGGGCATATTTGAACCGTCCTGCAGTCTAGACAACATAAGGAAATGGTTTGCACTATGTCAATATCTACTGAAGATAGCTGGAGTTTGCATATCAAATGATAAGTGAGGCATATCTCGGGGAATGTCGAGACCGGTATTTTGTCTCATGGGGAGAGAGAGTTTGTTTAAAGAGGTCGCAATGTCATTGAGATGGGAAGACAGGAGGGGGAGAAAACAAGGGGAACCGGAGTTTGGATAGGAAATAGAGACATGGGATGATGCTTGGTCGGATGGGGGTATCTTATCGAAGGAACGATAACATTGGGGTTGGTATTTATACCCGATAGGAGTTAGGGAGGAGATGTTTATGGTGATGCCTGAGGGTTTTGTTGTTGTTAGTAGGGGGAGGATGACGATAGGGAAATGTGGAACGTTTAAGTGTAGTGGGAGGGCAGGAGGGTGGGTATCTGGGTGTCAATGAATGGCTGTAATGGGAATGTGACATGAGATCCAAACCACGAAGGTGTCAGAGATCGGCTAATGAATGGGAGATGTGATGTCACTTTGCATTATCAATATGGGCCATCCACATTTGGTTCGGAATGCCAAGTATCGGTATAGGGTCACATAGGAGGTATCACTATCCACCCAGAAATTCGGAGGAGCTATCATATGTTAGGTGGTGAACAGTACAATGTTGGGTGATACACTTTCTACACTATCATAACGTATACCTGATATACACACCATTCGAGTATGATACAATCTAGGCCGCATGGTATGCACATATGGACGTTCCACAGCAAGCCTCATATATAGCTATAGGGATTGGGGTGAACCGGATCGGATTACGGGGATGGTGGTATGCACGCCGCGTAGACAGAGAGAAGAGGCTTTGCCAGCCAGTCGCATACCAATGCCAAATAAGTTCAGAGCTGGCATCACGCCTGCTGAGCCCTGATTGGCTGAGGCTCTCACAGCTCATCACGATTGGATGATGACATCAGCAGGCACAGTGGGCAGGCCAACGCATCCCAACCCATCATCCCCTGAAGACACGGAATGTTAAAAGGCGTAGTTGCCTTACCATCAACGATCAGTACTTCTAGAGTTGAGACAAGAGCAAGGCGGTCCTGTCTTTACTTCCCAACTGCCCTTCACTATCAGTGCTATTGCCTTATCTGGAGATAGTAGCCACCACAGGGGAGCGTGCAATACAGCTGGAATATAACTGGAGCTTAAACCTCGCGTTGGTCAGATCTTGAGTCACTTCATTCGAGTGGAAGCCTTCCTCGAGCGAGCATCAGCCTCTCTCTCTCTTCCTCTGATTAACTTGGATATAGCATCCTACATACACATCAGCAGCCATGTCTAGTAGCTATTCCAGTAAGAATGTTAGTAGCAGTAGCAAGGTGGTGCAGAAGAGCGTCACCGGTGGATATGTAACGGATTACAGCTCAGCCACAGGCAGCAACATCAACTACAACAAATTGAGCGCCAAGTCGAGACAGCTCATCAGGCGCAGCTATGAGTTGGGTGACAGTGCAGCGGGCATGAGGAAACTCTATGAAGTAGGCACCTACCGAGTCTCTACATTCTATTATTTGCATGATCGATTGACAGGGGTATGGCTTGTGCATGCCGAAGGATGCAGGGTACACACACACTGAAAGGTGTACAAGGTAGGACTAGTACTTATCGGACAGGAACAACTAAACCGAACGGGTAGACCTTAGCTTTCTTTCTATGCATGCATGCCTATACTCAATTGTTTCATTACCGTGTTTAGAGCTTTTACGAAAGGAACAATTATGCCATACGAAAGGTTCTAGAAAAGCTATGAACGGAAACGAATGTACTATTACTTTATACAGAAACTACTTAATCGAGAACTGGTAATTAGAATAGAAAGGCAAACGTGCAATACGAAAAGCTTTTTAACACTTTAAACAGAATTAACTGTAGCACATCGTGCAAGAACAGAATTTGCTATGTTCTTGGGAGGGAACAAATTATTAGAATAAGTAAGTTAATGCTTTGTAGCATGCGGACTGAAAACCCCGACTTGCTTGAATACAATAGTCATGAGGACTTAATGAAGACCATGGCCAAATAGTAGTCATGTCATTTGGAACTATATGAAAAGGAAAATAGAAACATTGAAAGATCGAAAGTCTGCGATTCAAATCATTACTAGATAATCTTCATGATTGGAAAAAGTGGTAAATTAACAGAAGGAAGAAATGGTACTGGAAGCACAGGGCTAGAAAATAATAACAGACGGTGCAAAAAGAGAAAAAGCCAGGCGCAGAGATGGATTGTTAAAATAGGCATTGGATAAAGAAAATGTATGGAATTGAAGGGAACAAGGGGATCACCAGGATTAGAAAACCAAGAACAGAGACTCAAAGAATAAAGTGACAAAAATGAAGTAAGTAGGACATGGGTGAAAGGTAGAAAGCAAGTAAGTAGGTCCTCAATTCAAAGAGGAAACGAACGGGTCATATACTGGCTGGAAAATGGGGTCACTGGGTCAAATGACTTGTTATGACGAGGACGGTACTGAGTCACTTTAATTGGCAAATAAAGACTAGTTACTCAACAAATAACGAGCATGGAATAATACAATGAAATGTCTTAGACCTGCATGCTAACTACTTCAATAAATCAAATGCAAGAGGGTGTAAATCTAAGAAATACAGTGCTACATTCCTCAACCGCTAATGTTTTATAAAGACAACAGAGCCAGAGTAACGAGCAATTACTGGCTTAATGGCCTGAGAAATGTCATTGGACGTTAGCCTGACGCAGGAAGAATAAATTCCACAGTGAAGAAGCAGTTTTGAAAAGGTAGTCCCTGCCTGCAAAGCGTGAAAGAATTTAGCATTTTATGTTTTGGAGTCGCAAAGAGTAGGATCATTTTTGTAGCAAGGACCAAAGATGGGTTGGACGCAGTATAGTTATTCGTACCAATATGAGAGCCCGAAAACGATTAATGGAAAGCTTAATGGGGAACCTACAGTGCGCATGGACATATCAACATTCCGATGGCTTAAGGTAGAAATATCCACAGTCTGGACGAGATACAATCTGTATAATTTAAGAGATATAATCCTGTAGTGCAAGATTGTTAAATTGGCAACGCACAAGCGTCGTCGTTTGTGGATATAGATAAGGTGCTAATCTCCTGTGGATTATACTGAGTATTTCAACATGAGTGCTGAACTATATACTTACCGCTGTATCGGTTGGAATATATCGGATATACACTACGTCAACCAAATCTTATTTTGGACCTTCGTTGTTTTAAACAAAAAGTGCAAATTGCGTATAAAGGAATGCGTTGCTTTGATGGTGACATCTTAATGAGAAGATGTGAGAAAATGCTAAAATCATGCCGTATAGCTTTAAAAAAAAGTGTTTTCTGATTTGGACAAAGACAAAGTCTTTGAGGATTTATTTCATTTTTAGATAGTTTCTTACCAGATTGTGTGGGCCAGCTGTCGAAAGGGTGACGAAAAGTTCCTCATAAGACGATTAAACACCCTAAATTGAAGATGTGGAATAGATTCATTTGATGTGTGTGGGTGGGTACGTATGTGAGTGTGAATACATTTTAATATTTGTGGAATGAATTATTTCGAAGTGAAGCCATGTGAATATAATAATGGTATGCTTCCTCCACCACTCAATGTATTCTTTCTCTTCTCTCTATCAATCATTGCGTTCTTTCTTTTCTCTCTGTCCATCAGGCCCGCATTGAAGAGCTAGAAGAGGAGTTGGAAGCAGAGAGACAGAATCGTGCCAAGGTAAGTAATACATTCAAAGATCGGATCTCTTTAAACATAAGTTTTGAATTCTAATATCTATTTTACTTTATCCAATCAAATCATTTTCATGAATTTTCATGAATCATTCTTATTCATAACTCAATTACAATAAGCACTTAAAATAATTTGGCAAAATGCATATTCGGTTGGAGTCAAACTTAAGGAACAGTTATTATTATTAATTGAAAAATAGTGACATCTAGTTTCGATTCTAAAAAGACACGCATAATTCATCATCGCCTGTTGGTATATTTCACGTTGCATTGCCCATATTGAGTGATGCATAGCACGCTATTGGATAGGGCGATGACGTTTGTTTAGGAATTGGGGGATGGGGGATGGTGGTGGAGTTTTTGGTTGATTGGTATTCGGAATGGAATTCCACCTCTCGCCGGGAGACGATGGGTCATGCCAAGAATGTTTGATAAAGCAACACGCCATGGCGAGGCATACTTTCACGCCAAGGAAGTGGAAGTCATATACTTGCATTCAAACACGTACGGATTGAAATATTTTTATAGATATCGAAAATGAATGTTCGAAATATAAACGGATTAATCGGAAGTAATCATTAGTACTTTAACAAGATATGTATTTTGGATCACACCATGCATTCATTGGAAAAGTATAATCAGAAAGGATCCCTAACGGAGGTGATAGAAGATAAAACAATACACTTTCTGTGTCCCGTACAAGCAAAAATTGTTTTAAAAGCAGTGGAAACATTTGAGTTTGTCTTCCTGTCATACTGACTGTATACATTAGACTGATAGAGATAATTAATGAGTTGGAAGAGAAAGACAAGGCGTTCGTTGTAAGAAAGGGGAGAGAATTATCTCCTAGACGCACAACTAAAAACATGCCTCATTCCAGACATAGTATTGTGTCGAGGATGTAGACGTCATAGGTCTTAAATCGAGTCTATTAACTCTCCTTGGGTCGGATTGTTGAATCTATTCTTAGCCATACTGCACTAGGTATGTCGTATCATGGAGCCTGTCCTCACGCAAATACCACAGAGGTCAAATACATAGAGGGGCATTCTAGTTGTGTGAGGGATGTTGCCTAAGTTATTATGGGAATCTCGTGTAATGAAACATCTTCATCATAGATAGACCTTATACTAAATATCATGATAGGTCTCCCAAAGGCGAATCACTTGACTTCAAATTCGAAGTGTCTCAAGTAATAGGCCATATACAACTTTGACGCTGACTACAAAGTCTTTTAAGGCCCAAAGGTTAAAAATGGCTGAAACAAAATTAAAGTCTATGTTCGGACAAAGAATAACTACAATAACTTATTAACTACTTCCCATAATCTAAACTTTTTTTTTCGTTGTTGCGATCTATTGCAAAAGATTTACCGTTGTTCTGTCCTCTTTGTGTTGTCGACATTTAGGCCGAGAAGCAGCGCGCAGATGTGACTCGCGAACTCGAGGACCTTGGTGACCGTCTTGAGGAACAGGGAGGTGCCACCGCCGCTCAGATCGAGGTTAACAAGCGCCGCGAAGCCGAGCTTTCAAAACTCAAACGCGAGCTCGAAGACCAGATCGTCCAGCATGAATCCGTCGCCTCACAGCTCCGCAAGAAGCACACTGATTCCGTCGCCGAACTTACCGAGAGCCTTGAGAGCGTCAACAGGAGCAAGTCAAAGTGAGTTCGGCTTGTCTTTTTCGAAACCCGTAGTTCTCAAACCTAATGTGTTCTTATATTGACACTGATGACTATACTAAAGCGATAACGAAGTCTGCCATATCGACAGAAGCCACACAAACTATGGCTCTTAATCTAAATGATTCTTTACTAAAATCAGTTTTTTTAAAAGTGCACAGCTTGGGATATCCGCAATTAAAACAACATCGAACAACTGAACAATGCTCAGTTTTATGTAAGATGGTTGCTCCATTATTTTTGAAGGATGGGTGGTCGTTTTGGGAAAGATCCTTTTTACATTCCTGCATTTCCATTATCATCAATATAATATTCACATTTTGCAATTACCATAGGATCGAAAAGGAACGCCAGCAGCTGAGGGTAGAACTTGAAGATGTCTCCAGTAACATGGACTACATCTCAAAGGCTAAGGTAAGCAATACACCAGACTTAACCTCTGCCGACTTTATCAAATAAATATCTAACAATATACGCTACACTGACAAAAAAGAATGTAGAAAACAAAAGATTTCAAAACTTATGAAACCCTTCTTAAACCTTGATATGAGTATTAAAGTTTCAAGGAAATTAATCAGTTACGAAATAATTACTCTGTTTCTCGATTATACATAACCATTTAAGTCGAAATGGGCTGACATTATCACTTTATTTTGATTGCTTCATTTGAAATAAAACTAGATAGTACTGACTTATAACAGACAAAAATACAGATAGAGAAATGCATTGATATATAAATACAAAGAGGGGGCCTTTTGGAACTTGGAACGATAAATATTTCATAATTTTTTTTTTTCCATTTCACAACGCCCTGCTGCAGCTTAATGCCGAGAAGTCCTGCCATCAGCTTGAGGCCCAGCTGAGCGAGTCCAACGCAGCCCTTTCCGAGCGTGACCGTGCCATCAATGACCTCCAGAACTCCAAATCCCGCCTTGGCAGCGAGAACTCCGACCTGGCCCGTCAGCTGGAGGACCTAGAGAACCAGCTGTCTCAGCTCAACAAGACCCGCGCATCCCTTGCCATGCAGCTTGAGGAATACAAGAGGAGTAGCGATGAGGAGACCAGGGTAAGACGATAGAGCACGAATCCATTGTTGCTTTTTAAGAATTTCCTCTAGTATTTGGTCATGGTACTTACGATGATTGTAAGAACAAGAACAAGAACCTAGAGAGTAAACCTACAGAGTAAATCCCACAGACTGCCCAGTAGCTTAGAAGAGCTGATAATCAAACTTGTCTGATCTCTCTTTGTTCTCTGCAGGCCAAGAACTCCCTGGCATCTCAGCTCAGACAACTGCAGGCCGACAACGACCAGCTCCGCGACCAGGTCGAAGAGGAGTCCGAGGCCCGTGCTGAAGTCCAGCGCCAGCTTACCAAGGTCAATGGCGAGCTCAACCAGCTTCGTGCCAAATTCGACGGAGAAGCCGTCCAGCGTGCTGAAGAACTCGAAGAGGCCAAGTAAGATCATCATTCATGTCGTTGGCATCTCAATTTATTTCTCGACTCATAAGTTTTCTTCGGATTAATTTTTGATACTATGATTTAAAGATAGACAAGGTATATGCTAGTTGTTCAATATATAGAAAAGTATAATACAAAGCCTGCATTTGTGGTTTGTATTTACTGATAATTAAGTAGCATAATAAGCATATCATTTCCCTTTTGAATCACATGCCAAGTCCTGTAATCCTTGCATATCGTTTGTCTCGTGTTTTTGCAGGAGGAAATTGATGATCCGTCTTGCTCAGGTCGAGGAAGAGTTGTCAAGCGCCCTGTCCAAGAACGGCAGTCTTGAGAAGACCAAGGCCCGTCTTACTGGTGAGGTCGAAGACCTTCAGCTTGATCTCGAGAGGGTGAGTACCATATTCCATGCCTAATATTTATCTAGAATTCTCAAACGATTGTTCGTGTAGAAACCTTAGATACCGTTCCTTAAAAGTTGCAATTCACTTTGAAAAATATGAACTGACGCAAATGAAAAGTATCCATCGTCTTGCCTGTCTTTGTGTTCGTTCAAAGAAGCATTAAGGTAATACCGATGACTTGACAAACTTTTCGCTGTTCTTCCTTATTACACAGGCCAACCAGCTCTGTGCCACCCTCGAGAAGAAGCAGCGCAACTTCGACAAGGATCTTGCCGTCTGGAAGGAGAAATGCGAGTCTCTGGCTGTTGAGCTTGACATGTCACAGCGCGAGGCCCGTACATACAGCACCGAGCTCTTCAAGGTCAAGAACCAGTATGAGGAAAGCCTTGAGGTCATCAGCAACGTCCGCCGTGACAACAAAGTCCTTCAGGGTTAGTGTCAATGCCTTCAAATTAAGGCTTTACGAACTCTCTAAGACTTCATGTGGAACTTTTATTCTTAATCAGCAAAATTAAAAATTGTAGGTTTGGAAAAAATTCATGAAATGAAATATGTAGGTAGCGATATATATATTTGTAATCTATTAGAAATGCCAGCCGGATGAAGTTAGCAAATGAAATCAATTATGAAGTTTCTACCAAATTAGTTATCATGTTCAAACCACGATTTACTCCATCATATGCTCAGTAATCCCACTAGATACATTTATTGAAGAGGTTCATCTCAGTTTTATACAGTGCATGAACTCGTATAAACCAGAGCCCGGTTCTGTTCTTTCTCCATTCTTTAGAGGAGATACAGGATCTTACCGAACAGCTCGGAGAGGGTGGCAAGAGCGTACACGAGCTCCAGAAACTCGTCAAGCGTCTCGAACTCGAAAAGGATGAGCTGCGCGTCGCATTGGAGGAGGCCGAAGCCCACTTGGAAGCCGAGGAGGCCAAGGTCATCCGTGCTCAGCTTGAGATCACACAGGTCAAGCAGGAGTGCGAACGCCGTATTATTGAGAAGGATGAGGAATTCGAGGTCACACGGTAAGATTCCAGACTATGTTATTACGATGTCCTACTTATGGTAGAAATGGACAACAAACATTCATATTGCATCACCAATACAATGTTAACTCCCCCCCGCCAAAAAAAAAAAAAAACTAAATAAAATAAAAATAATAATAATTATAATAATAATAATAATAATAATAATAATAATAATAATAATAAATGAATAAACAAAAAAATAAAATAAAATGAAATAAATAAATTAATTAATTAGATTAAATTGAATTGATTTTTTTTTTAAATATAGGACTTTGTCAGGAATCCAAAACACAGCCATTGGTTTAAATTTCTTTTTAAAGAAATTGATTTATCTCAATTTAACTTTTGATTTACGTGATGTCACTCAAATTTCCGACCCGTGTTTTTGGCGATGGATGTTTTGACGTAGCTATTCAACATCACAGATTTGATGTCATCTATATCTTATTTTGATGACCCATCTCACTTTTCCACTTTGCAGCAAGAACCACGAGCGCTCCATGGAATCAATGCAGGCTAGCCTGGAGGCTGAACTCAAGGCCAAGACCGACGCACAGAGGCTAAAGAAGAAGCTCGAGGGTGAAGTCAATGACTTGGAGATCCAGCTCGACCATGCCAACAGGAACAGCGCTGAGGCCATCAAGACCATCAAGAAGCTCCAGATCCAAGTCAAGGTATGTCAATAATAAAAGAAGTATATTGAAACAGCATTTATCTCTTTCATAAAACACAAGCTCGAAGAGTGAGTCTTGAGGGAATATTTGAGCAGTTATGATTAGCAAAATATAATCGCACAGTTTACTATAATATTTTATTTGCTCATTTATAGCATATTAACAGACTTATAAAGTTTCAAGCTAAGCTAACCACATTACAACCTTTGTAAATCCACTCCAGGAACTCCAAGCCCAAGTTGACGAAGAGACCCGTGCTCGCGAGGACATGCGCGACCAGCTCCAGCTCTCCGAACGCCGCAGCCAGATGCTCATTTCGGAGCTCGAGGAGATCCGTACCAGCCTTGAGTCGACAGAGCGCTCCCGCAAACTAGCGGAGGGAGACCTACAGGATGCCAATGACCGCCTTGCCGAAGTATCTGCACAGAACCATGTCTTGAGCAACCAGCGCCGCAAGGCTGAAGCCGAGCTTCAGACACTCACCTCTGAGCTGGAAGACGCTATCAACGAAGCACGCAACAATGATGACAATGCCAAGAAGGCCATTGCTGATGTGAGTCAATAAATTATTCATAATAATCCCCACACTCTGCATTACTTAAAACAATCTTCTTTTCAATAGGACAGATAATATGTATTTTATATCATCAAGATTTTCCCCCTCTGAGGCTATAGTTTCGAGTGATTTGACATACAAGGAAACTTCTTTTCAAAAGACATAACAGTTGACTTATATCTCAATATAGAGTTGGAGAATGTTGCATCAGATCTGACCGTTTGATTGATTTAAAACAAAATCTGTCTTTCCATCACCTTAGGCCACCCGCCTCGCTGATGAACTCCGCACCGAGCAAGAACACTCCGTCCAGATCGAGAAGTTCCGCAAGTCTCTGGAAGTACAGGTCAAGGACATGCAGGTCCGCCTTGATGAGGCTGAGGCTGCTGCTCTCAAGGGAGGAAGGCGCACCATCGAGAAGCTCGAGGCTAGGGTGAGTATCGAAGCATCTTCTGCATTCAGTTTCAAATCTTACCCTCTCCTTTACTTAATATTGGAATGATATTGTAGACACCGACATGGATGCTTTATAGACATGAAGGACTGTTCGGTTACGATTAAAAGAAGACTCTTCCATTTTATGATCATAACCTCAATTCAAAACCAAATCATGAACAACATAACGTACAGGGAACAGTGTGTCATTCGTAACGTAGTATTAAGTTAAAGGTCAGACAAATACCAAGACTTTAATAGGACCATATCCATAGTGTTGTAATCCACGCTGATAACAATCAGGTTGAATTAGAACATTACACACCCCTTCATCCTCGCAGCTTCGTGATCTCGAGGGTGAGTTGGAAGGCGAAGCACGCCGCCGCTCTGATGCCGAGAAGGCTGTCCGCCGTCAGGAGCGCCGCGTCAAGGAAGTACTCTTCCAATCCGACGAGGACCGTAAGATCACAGAACGCATCCAGGAACAATGCGACAAACTCACCATCAAATGCAAGACACTCAAGAGGCAACTAGAGGAGTCCGTAAGTTATTCCGAATCCAATTCTTACCTCCAACCTATTGTTTAAAAACAAATCATGAAATTGATCTGCAACCGCACAAATTGTAAAGATGATGCATTACAGTTAATGATTTGTAGGTATTGATTACAGTTAATGATTTGTAGGTACTGATTAAATGTACTTTGTTTTAATTGGTCCGCTCTACTATCAAATACTAGTAGACATGATCAAGACT
This sequence comes from Heliocidaris tuberculata, assembly GCA_025618425.1. Taxonomy (NCBI): domain Eukaryota; kingdom Metazoa; phylum Echinodermata; class Echinoidea; order Camarodonta; family Echinometridae; genus Heliocidaris; species Heliocidaris tuberculata. The sequence continues at coordinate 6,293,930 of CM046836.1, read as the reverse complement.
TAATCGTACACGATTGATATTAATATTTAGTCTCAAAGAACATAATGTCAAGCAGCTTTTTTGATATCCGACCAAATTTTTTGTCAAACAACTAAGCGACGACAGTAGGATTACAATCTCTGTCTATTTATTTTGTCACAAACCTGCAGGAGGAGAATGTAAACCAGAACCTGGCCAAGTACCGCAACGCACAACGCGACTTGGAAGACTACGAGGAACGTGTAGAGCTTGCGGAAACACAGGTCAACAAGCTCCGAGCCAAGCAACGCAGCCAAGTCACCACATCCACCCGCGTATCCTCGGTACTGCTTGATTCCGATTTTTCAGATTTGGATGAGTTTCTGGGCCGCAATGTTTCTGATGATGATGATGATGATGATTCTCTATCCGCCCTGTCGTTCTCCCATTAAAATCACCATGTCCAGCCTCTTTATCACGGTACTTGCGCATTTCTCGTTGAATGATGTTGCTTTGGCTTACTCCTAGTGAATAGAGCTCTGAGCCACTTTCATGCTGGCGGTGATGAGTGGAGTTCTTGTTTCTTTTGAGAGTCAAATGGCAATGAAGGGGCAAGAGCATCCCCTTTTTCTTTACACACCACTACTCCTTCTCCCCAATTTATGCAATAAACAAAAATAAAAATCAGTCTACTTCAATGCCTCCATGAAAAGTTCGGGGGTTGGGGATGCCCTGAAACCGGCTTTGCCTTGTGACCAAATTTGTCTTTACTATTATTTCGGTTGCTGTTTGTTTTGCAAACCAACAAAATGAAATTCCTTTGTTCGTGGTCATAACTCTTCTAATCCTGGGACACAGAGGCAGTCATGTAGCAGGAAATTAGCTTCCCCCCCCCCCCTCCCCCTCTCGGTATTTCTTGCGGAAATTTGGTGTACATAGTTAGTCTAGATCAAATCTGTATTGAAAAGCCTAGGAAGCCTATCAAAGCAACTGCAAACAAGAAGTGCGTATTTGCCAATATCTTTTCACCATATTCACATTTCATCTATTTTATGTTTCCATCCATCATTACTTTTTCCCCTTTACTCATATCCCCATTATGACAATTTACCCTGTGTTTAATCTTTTTTTTTTTTTTTTGCTATTCAGTATACTACATCGAATTATTCTTTACGATTTTCACCCACTATTGCTTCTAACGGTAGCATATTATCAATAATAACTTTCATCAATATTTTATCTCGATATACTGATATAATTTCAAAGATTAATTTTCAATTTAAACTTCTTTTCAAAATCCCGACTAACATTTCATTGTATAAGGAAAACTTTTCTCGAACCCATACTAATACTTTGTGTCATTACGTCTTTGCAGTTAGTTTGAGACCTCTTTCTTTAATCTTTTCAAGAAATAACCAGCTTTATTTTGACGTTTGGTGATTTTAATTTCACTCCATAAATGTCGTCATTTACGGAAACACAGTTGGCTTGAACTGCTTTCACGCCTCCAGACCTCCAAATTGTCCATACGCTATTTACATCCCTTATTATGTTTCTATGTGATATGCTCTATCTTGCTGTTTTCCGTGTATCAGACTGATATTCTGTAAGTATGAAATATCAGTAAATCGTAACCACAATTATTTCTCTCCATCCACTAGCCTTATCGTCTACAACTCGGTTCGACCTTCCCATCTTGAATTCGTCCCATCTTGAATTCGTCCCATTTTACCACCATTTCGTTTCATTCCAGGTTTGACCGCTGCCCTCATTCGGCAGCTCATTGAATTACGCACTTTGAAGACGATCTAGTTAGCGCTAATCACAAGCTTATTCACAACTGATTTTACTCCTTTCACAGCTGCTTAAAAAGCAATTAAATCTTTAAGATATTTAGATGAACTTACAATATGTGCGCCTTCGCACTTAATGGAAGCCAACTTTGTCTTCAGTGCGTAAAAAACACGTCACCTCCCTTAAGTAGTTGACCACTCACAATAATGTTCGATCAATCATTACTCATAATAATGTCTTTAGTCACAATTATCTTCCGATATTTACGATTTCACTGCTTATTTATTTTTTTCACTACATGCCTTCATACTATACCCCTGCCTTTATTATCAATATATCTTACTTATATTTGATACCTTAAACTGCAAAATCACTTCTTTGTGGTGCCATTGTGTCTAGTATTATATAGATCTTTTCTGTGGTGTTGGTTTCTCTCTATCGCTTATCTTATAACTCTCATACATATTCATGTTTCCTTCCCACACAGAAATCTGCAAAGGTCACAAAGCACTAGAAGCCTACCTTTGTAGCTCAACTCTAGGTTCCACATGGTAATCATGGGATGCATCACGTGATCATCACTACCTGATCCACGGCATTGTTAATTTGGGTCAGAGTTCATCTGCATATCTTTGATTTCTGCGCAATCTAAAAGTATCTAAAAATGAGGATCATTTAGATTTTAGCCTGCTTGAGATGCCAAAAAGTCAAGCCAATGAAGGCATTACGGTCTATTCCAGTGATGTTACCTAGGATTTTTTTTTAATCTGATCGGTCGATCCTATGGTTTCTTAAAAAGGATAAAAGCAGAGCTGCGTTGTCAGAGATATGCAGATATTAGCAGGATGAGCACAGAGATCTATTGAAGGCCCGTGTTGCATCATCTCTAGCTTTGTTTTTTGACATGTGTACTTTTCTCTTTCTTCTCTCGTTCCTTTTCATATACCACTCACCCGCACACCAATACTGCCAACACCTCTACCATTTGTATACTTTTATGCCTCTCATCTCTTCGCAACCTGTGCATGTTTGTGCATTGATTTGAAAAACCTCAATTTCAAATCACAATCCAAACTTGATGACCATCCTCCATCCCATCATCTTCTACTACTCCAGTCGGGTACAAAGATTGTTCGTAGCTCAGCGAGGGCTGGATCATCATCTTACTCGGCATCTTAGAGTTTCAATGGTAGGGAGAGTGTCCCGTGTGTGATGCGTGGGCTCACAAAACCCTCTTATTGATAGACACGTGGAAAGAAAATGGCGCTTCATTGTGATACCACATGATGTCTGCGCGGTGGAACACACACACCTTTTGGGGGGATCCCAATGATTAGTTTTTGTCCAACAATCATTCCAATTTTAATTTGTGGCTTCATGAGAGGAAAGAATAATCCACCAGAAATGACGTCACTGGTATTCAATGAGGGCCTATGTCACGTGCAGTAGACGCGTTTTGTGAGCTTGGTCACCGAGGCGCCGTACTTGGTCTGATCGCTGGCGGGTGGGACACATGGTGTTGGATCTAGGACTGTATGAATGATACCCTTGAAAGGGCACAGAGAGGAGAGCCACCTCAAGTGGTTTTAAATAAGTCTTTATCTTGGGTTATTTTCTACTTTAATATCTGCATTCCCAATATCTATCACTATCAGGAAGTAATATATATTAATTCTGATCACTAGAAAGCTAGATCTTTATCGATATATAGCACAGCCTTTTAACACTGCAAAAACAGTAATTAATATTGACTGCACATTATTATTGCATTTGCCTATTTTCTTAGCTATTTGAATTACAAAATATACCGTAGTGAGTTGTATTTATGCATATTCAAACTATATCCACTTTGGCTGTGTTTGTTTACAATGCGTATAGTTAGCAGAGTTTAATAGTTTACAAACTTAAATGTTAGCACCTTCCAGTGCCCATTCTTATTCAATCATGAAGAAATGAGAAAGAAGGCGGGACCATGGTACACTAATGTTATCACTCATATCCATACTTTCTTTCCATGATTTCATCCGAATGAGTATGTGCTTGATTTTGAATGTTTAAAGATAATAAACATAACCGTTATCGACGGTGGAGCAAGTTTGGACGAATATAGATTTAACAGTATGATGTGTACATGATTTTTTTTTTTTTCTTTTCTCGTAGTTAGTCAGGATTCAGCATGCTTTAAACTTGAAGTAAACAACATAAGGAACTTTGATATTTGGTAGAATTTTAAGTTGCTGTCCTATGATTATCTCAGTTTTCAATTCGATAAAATATTGCATTGAATTGCATTACTAGTTTTCTGCCTGTACCGGTGCATGGTTACATAAAATTTCTCAATTTATCTTTAAAAATTTTATTCGCCGGAGGGTTTTACAGTTTTCTATACCGTTCAGTAGGTTTGCATTGTCACTTCCACATGACTGATTTGATATCTTTAGATCTTTAAATGCATGGAGTTTGGGAGATAAAACCTAGTTCAGATTGCATTTCTTGTTACTGAATAACACACTGAAGCACTTAAAGCTAATTTATAATTCAAGACAAAACTTTCAAGATGTAAATGGACATCATTTGAAACCATACAACCGCATGAGTTGTTACCGTAGTATTGAGTGCATCTACTTTTCAGAATATTGCGTGTCTTACTCCGCATTTTCTAATTTTGTTTTTCTGTATTTTCTCTCTCTCTCTCCTCATCTCCTCTCGATGACATCACAGGGTGGCTACAATCCGTACAGTTCTTTTCGGCGTGTCTCTAGGAGTAGCTCAGTACTTAGTGCATTTTCCGCAAGGGGGGACGTCTCCACCCCATCTCTAAGAGGGGACTTGAACCATGAAAACAACCACCAAGCCAAGCAAGAGTAACACATTCATCGTAACTAAGCAACAGAAACTTCATCATCTATTTTCTCGCGTTGTGTATTCAGTCTTCTTTTTTTTTTGCAAGGTGGAAGGGATTTTTTTATAACTTATATGTGGTTTTACAGTGATGATTCTCTCACACTGAAGCTTGTGAATCATAGACATGCATGGTTATGTTCTGTTCATCAATGGAAAAGACTATTGATTCATTTTTTTATGTGAATGAATGAACTATTTGGAGAAACGTGCTTGCTGTTTAGCTCGCTATCTTTTCTCCACCCTCCTATGATATGGAGATTGATTTGTGTAACTTCATCATCATTTTTAGATACTTATAGACACAGGAGCATTCGATTCATTTGCGTCTTGTCATCGAACTATTTAATTTGTAGAAATATATGTGTATTTATATTTTCGAGGAGGAGTCATTTTTTTTTTTGCTCTTTGATAAGTTGAAAGCTAGAAGAATTGGAGGCGACGGAGCCTGGCGTTCCCGTAACACGTGCATTAGACAAAGTTTAATTTATTTCATCATATTTATAGTTTACTATGAAGCATATTATCATGATTATGAGAACTATGTAGTTTTATTAACGAAATTAGATTCGCTACTGATCCTTAAGGATTGCTATAAATAAAATTAAGATTGAGTGAAAATGAATCTCGTATTTGATTTGAAAGATGAGAAAAATATTGCAAAATAATGAAATGAGAATGTGTGGACTGAACCTGTATTTTCCCTAACGTGTGCGAGTGATGCATTCATTTTTTTAATTTCACACATTATTTTCACAAATTTCTTCACCAAGAAGGAAGTCACTTGTAAATGTATGAAGGAGGAAAGCTTCTTATTGGTGTGATGGGGACGATGCATGGTGCCCAGTACTGCCTCTGATAGGCTGATTTCAGGTCGGAGCCTTCCAGATATCGACTGGCTGCACTAGAAAGCCAAGTCATTATATATGCAGACCAATCAGCGTCGAGCATCGACACATACTGATATGCCTTGCATATGACTTGTCTCATGAATTATTCATCATGTCATTCATATAAGGTATGAGGAAGCCATACTCACAGTCATGCAGAATGAAGCGAGCAATTAACTTTTTTTTATCAGCGGTGATTTAATAGTGGATCAACACCAACGATATTATTTCCCATGTCAAGCTTGAGTATCTAACCTTGATGAATGGAAACCGAAAGTGATATTTTTTTACTATTCTACATCTGTAATGATTATAGTGTTGATAACTATCAAACCATCAATGAAACGTGAAGGAAAGAGAAAGAAAGCAGACATTCATTAAACCATACATACTCAATGAAAGAAACGTTTTTGAAGATCCTGTTTCCTTTCTGATCTCTGGCATGATTCGAATGGCACGATTCTCTGATTCTGATTGCATCTTGAGACCATGAATTGAGCGCCATGCATAGCGCACCAATACTAATTTCCTTCTAGTATATAGTCCTATCCTATTTATTCTCTAGTCTATATACCAACAAAATTTGTTTTCCCATTCCATATCGTCAACGTATCGTTCCCTTAATGTCTCTTGTCAGGCCCCTCACAAAATTATTTTGGACTCCCACCTTTTTTAGAGCTTATGTCTTTTCATTTACTTTCCTGAAAATATTTCCAAATAGGCGGAAAACGCGATTGAGCTACTGCTATAGATAGCCACCCGTGTGTGTATATATAACCACCTCCTCATATCTTGGTAGTATTGTGTGCGGCATGGGCTTTAATCATGCACTAATGTAGGTGCCACTGTGTGCCAGAAAAAAACCTTATATGAGGAAAAATACTTTGTTCTACCACACATGCGTCAAAAAACCATTAGTGTCTGAATTGCAACGACATAAAACCGTTCATTTTTGTGATGACTTCTTGAAGTAAAAACGAAGCCTCATCTTATTTTATTTTCTCCTCTTTTTGTAAACTCATGCTTTCATTGTCAACAGCGAATACAAAAATAAATATGTTTTGAGTTGGTACTGAATCGAACAGGGTCTATGTGCCGTTTGAACTATGCCTCTTGAAGATGCCTAAGTATATAGAATTGTAATGGTTGAACAAGTACGATGGTTGGCGATGAATGCTTTGGGTGAAATTGAGTAGAGTAAATGTGATTTTATGGTGACGTGTCTTCTAGAATGGAGCACAAAGCACATGGTTTGTTGTATGATATTTGTTAAGTTCTTGATAAGCTGAGTTGAATGACTGATTGATTGATAGATTGGACTATTGGCTCTTGGAGTCTGTGGTTGGTTGGTTGTTTGTTTGATTTGGTGATGGATGAATTGGTTGGTTGGTTGTGTGGTGGATTGTTTATGGTTGGTTGTTCGGCTGATTGACTGATTTTGATTGAATGAATCTGTGAATCATTGATTGATTTTGAAAGAATCTGTGAATGATTGATTGATTTTGATTGAATGAATCTGTGAATGATTGATTGATTGATTGAATGACTGTTTAATTGACTAGATGATTGAATGTTTGGTTGGTTGGCAGAAATGTCTGACTGGTTGATTGATTTATTGATTGATTAACATGATTGATCGGTAGTTGAATAGCGTAATATTTGTTTGGTTGTTTTTGTCTGGTAGTAGGTTGGCTTTGATCGTTCGATTGAATGAGGCATTGCGTGATTGAGGAATAAAACAAAGTGTAGACTAAGTGAGAGTTGTGGTAAAGGAGGAATAAGTAAAAAGGATCTGGAAAAACAACAGGCCTAGATATTGAGAAGCCAATAAGTTCTGAGCCTGAGAGAAAGAGAGAGGGGGGAGGGGAAAGGAAGTGAGGGGGAAGGAGCGAAAACATTAACGAGTACAAAAAAATTAAGGCGTTATGGAACGATTCTTAACAGAATTGGGGTCCATAAAAAGGGCGTCAGGGTACTCGAGTCCCCCCCCCCCCCCCCCCAACCTCCTGCGCGGGTCACACACACACACACACACACAGACCATACGAACTGCCCACAACACGATAAAAACTACTTTCGAAAAATAAACTCAAGACAATTTCAATAGCCCTGTCTATCACCTTTAGAAATGTGCGAACATTACAATGGCGTATTACGTAATCCGAACCTGATTTCTATGGGCAGTACAATAGGCCTTTGAAATTGCCCTTGAGTTTATTTTTCGAAAGTAGTTTTTATCGTGTTCCACAAATACTTTTGTTAAAGAAATTGAGTCCATACATCAAGCTTTTGGGGGAAAAAAACAATATTATACATCAAGTTTTCCTTTCACCCCCCCCCCCCCCCCCCCCCCCCCCCCCCCCGATGGAGGAATCCTGCACACTCATCCGGTAGGACCGTTAGGAGGACACCGTTCCGCCGTGTTACAGCACCTTCGCATCTGGCATGTTCAGCAAGTCTTTAATGGTCCCGTTCTGCAGCTGGCGTAAGCTGTCATTGCAGAGCAGGTACTGACTGCTGATTTCATCTTTAGTATAGGTCAAGTCTTTTGCTATGGCGTGAAGTTCCTGGGGAGAATTAATAAAGGTTACAATCTGGTCAGCTCATATTGGAACTTTAAATTATCTTCTAATGTTTATTGTTAAGACATGGAATTATTGTTCATACTTCAAGTTTGTATAGCTTCGAAGAAAGATTAATAAAAAGAATTTGTGATTACGTTGTGCTAATCCTCTCTGCTCAAAAGTTTCCACATGCAGATGCCATACTGGCATCCCCCACATGACTGATAAGTACATGTATGATTATAAAAGGTGGAACCCGATACACTTATGTTTTCCTTTACAATTACGATATTTACATTATGTCAGTTATCGCTTTATCATTGTATGTCCATTGAATGATGTTCTGTCATATCTACGTTCCAATCCACATATTTGCTATGTTCCTGTTCTTAATTTTCATATGTACTGTTTAAAATATTTTTTAAAATTGTAAAAGATATTTGTTTGTGGAAAATAAATAAACTTTGAAACTTTTAACTTTGAAACATGTACATATTAATGAAGTAGTTTAAATTGTGCTCAACAAATCTAGCTTATCCTATTGGAGAGATCAGCAGAAAAAAGATAATCATCTGGGCCATTCTTTGTAAAGTGAAACAAACGGTCACACAAGTGACCATCTAATTTTGCCCCATTGCCGGAAAATCAGATATATGATTTGATTTTTTGTATATCATTTCCCAATCATGTTTTTACGGAGACATTTAAAAACGCCTTTTTTAAGTGGTCACACACGTGACCGACCCAATTTTCACCTCTAAAAGAAAAGAATGTTCACTCATTTATGAAAAATTGCTTTTAAACTGTTCAGAGCAATTCCATCATACAGCAATGAAAAGTGGAAACTAACACTCCAAAGGAAATACGAGAAAAATAGGTTTGAATACCAACAAGTAAGACCCTTCTTCGTGCGAGGTTACACACGTGAACGACCTTATCTTGACCTCTGAAAGAAAATGATGTACTCTCTTTTAAAATAATTACCCTCCATCTGTTGGGGGTAAGATTGTTATTCAAATACCCCAAATGAGAGACTTCAACTACAAGATAAATACTGAAAAATTAGGTTTGAATGAACTATTTTTCAGGATTTTGGTCACATACGTGACTGAGAATTGCCCATTTACTTCATGTTAAAAGATAAAATTTTGCATTTCATGTATGTCTTTAAATTTTCTGAATGCGTTTCCGAAACCTATACGTAGAGAGAATACCAAGGTTATATAGATATTCGTAATTTCTTTAAAGAAATATTATTTACTTAACAATGGATTGTCCACTCAGGTCCTTGACCAGTCAGGTCATTCACCATATTACTTAAATTCATGACATACGCTATTTTCAAGCACTAATGATGGTTTTAGATGTTCTTGGAATCAGAAATTAACGGTTGATTCTGTAATATAAATTTCAGGCTTTGAGGATAGAGTATGCAACTCCGAAACGCGCACCATTCTTTCAAGTGCTATGTGTTCTTCGTTGTTTTATTATTATTATTATTATTATTATTATTATTCTGAAACTGTTATCGTACCATCCTTTTTGGAATTATATAGAAAAATATATCACTTGTTATTGTTTTTATTAGTTACCTTGATATCGTACACACTTTGGTTGGATATTTCTTTAAAGCCCAATAATGTTAAGAAGTACCTTTCTTTTCTGTATATTATTGTGTATGCTTTTATTGGGCAGGTGGAGGGAGTTCTTTTATTACTTGTTATTACTGAATTTTGTATATGCATGATATCATATTCCTTCAGTATGTATCATTATGTATGAATTACCATGACGTAAGATGAAATATGGTATAAACCAGGCCCCTAAAGCTCCACCATCTTGTCGGGGTCCATTAAAAGGCCCGATAAGCACTTTGCATAATTCATGAGCGTAAATGCATGATTCATTTTGTAAGATGCTCCCCGAGAGTAGCATGTGTTCGTACGCGGTATGAAACACATTATGCGCATCAGCTTAGAGCATGCGCAGTAAGAAAGGTCAAATTCAGTAATATATGCATTTATGGTAATGTATTCATCGCTTCAACGTACAGATAAGGCGAATCAGCGTCGTAATTTCTAATTGTGGCAAACGGCGTTCGGTCAATGCACTTTAATTGTAATCGATCTCCGAATCAAAATATATCGCTTTGCAAATTTGTAAACAAGTAAATAAAGCTAAAAATGTAACCGGACAGACCGAATAAAATCTAATCATGGATACAAATAGTGTAAAAATAAATGTAAATTACTTGACACGTCACCAGTGGCATAAGTCTCTCTTCTTGTTGTTACATTTAAAACCGGTGAATATATTCATTCGATATGCATAAAGGATAAGGATAAATAAATAAATAAATAAATAAATGATACATACATAAATAATGAAATAAAAAATTATATATAAAAAAAAACCTCTTGCAGTGTAGGATTTGTTTCAGGGATGGAGTTCATAACAGACAGGATAATCTTCATTTGGGGGTGAGGGGATGGGGTCCTTTAGTTAATTGAGGTTTTTTCTTTAACCTTTTAGTCTTGATGTAAATAATTTTTTTTTCTAAATAATAAAAGTATACGTTTGTTCTTTTTTGGAAGGGATTTTTTAAAAATTATTATTAAAAGGAACAATCCACTAGCATAGCTGAAGGGGGGGGGGGCAGAGTGTCCTCCGACAACTTTTCCCCCACTTTTTTTTCTTGCTTGTCAGAGAACTATGGAGGAAAACATGTGATACCCCCCCCCCCCCCCCCCCACACACTGAGCATCTTTTTGAGGGCTGGGGAAAAAAGTTGTGCCCCCCCCCCCCCCGAGCGAGTTTTGGAGAGCTGGCGAGAAGAAAAAAATACGGGTCTCCCTTCAAGCAGAATTTTAGAATTTAGAATTTTTGATTTTGTTTTTGTTTTTGCTTGTCTGAGAATTATGGAGGAAAACATCTGATAACTCCCCCCCCCCCCCCCCCCCCTGAGCGCCACTGGAACAATCAGAATACCGTTAAGAATTATCTTCTAACTTTTAATTTGCATTTGTGAGTAAAATTTATATGTTGCTATTCACTAGCGTACCCAAGGGGGCCAGGGGTTAGGGGGGCAGAGTGCCCCCTGACATGTTTTGAAGAAAAAAAGGTTATCGGGTCCCTGAACAAGATTCTCGATACCGCCTCCCCCCCCCCCCCCCCCCCCCCCCCCACCGAGCGACTTTTGGAGGGCTGGCGAACTATTATCGGAACTGATAACCTTTTTTTTTTTTTTTCTTTAATGGAGGAAAACTGGACCCCATAATTATAATCTGTTAACCCCCCCCCCCCCCGATCCACTGAGCGACTTTGGGAAGGCTTGGGGGGGGGGGATTGTCGCCATTGATGATAACCTTTTCTTTTTTAACCCCTCTTGATGCCAAGGTCCAGATACACCACTATTGCCATTCCTTTCCAGCTTTCATGCCTGTTAAGTCACCACTCAATCACAAGTCTTATACAATACCATTCATTTCCATCAACTTATGATTGACCATTCCAGTCAAAGCTTATTGTCTTCACTCTTCCTTTCACATACGCAGGGGTGTCACTGGAGAATTTTGAATGGGGCAATAGTAACCGTGCCGAGAAAAAAATTCCCACAAATTTCCAACAATGAAAAAGTAAAACTGAAGTTTATATTTTTATATATTTTTTGACATGCCAAAATACTGACAGTTTGAAACATTACAATTATTAAGGTGTATTACCATCTCGCCACCCCAGGGGTGCATCTAGGATTTTGTAAAAGATGGGGCACACATTGCAGAAAATTCTCTGACAAGTTGAAAAGGTCATTTCAAAGGAGGCGGGGGAGGGGGTACAATCTTGAAGTTGTATACTGAAGGTATGTCACTTTGTATCAAGAGGGGCATGGGTCGGAAGTGCCCCCTAAATCTGATACTGCCCCCTTCCACCCCACCCCCTCGAGCGATACCACTGCTTTTTCTCTCATTTTTTATCTTTCTCATTCCATTCTAACTCTGACTTACCTTTCACGCAAACTTTGCATTTAACATTTCTAGGTAGGGAACCCCCACCCCCCCCCCCTTTTGAATAGTCTGTGTAAAAGTATATCACATGAACATTATCACTAAAATGAAAATTCAAGTTAGAATTAAAAAGCCCTCAGAATATGTAAATGTTTAAGGTAACTAGATAGATGACTTTCCATCCCCTTAACATGATAAAAGAGATGAACTAAATCTTCTTTTTGTTTTTGTCGTCTATTTAATAACAATAAATATCAATTCAAATAACAAGTTTATAATTTGAAAAAAAAAAGAAAAGAAAATCTTGAAATTGCACATCCTTGCAGAAGTCTAGTGGTAAGTCAAATTTTCATATCACTTAGTATATCATTGAATGAACGTTCGGTTTTTCTCACAAGTTCTCAAGCAATTTGCGTATCAACTGTTTCATTCTATTATACTGTTGAAATGGTCACCGACATAAATCAAATCTAGGTTTTGTTAAATTTCATTCAGCTGAAGGCACTTATTTTTTAGAATTTCATCAAAATTAATGCAATATTCCAACAAAAATCCTCCAAATCAGAAACCCTTATTAGGGATATCTGTATTGTTTTATTCTGAATGAAATGCCAAACTTCATTACATGTATCCACTCGTAAGCCTGCTGAGCTAGTTAACAGGAATGAAGAGCTGTAGTGGTAATCCGTAGGTCTGTTGAATGAAAAGAGAAAATAGAACAAATTAAAAACTATTAAGGTCGTAAACAATAAGAAAGGAATGCAATGTGCCAGATATGTATGCATGACTCAAACACAGTGAATATTGCTTGATAAAAAGCTATTTTACCCACATTCATTAAAATTAAGTTCTTTTGTAAGCATGAAAATGGAAATGATGAATCCTTATAAAAATTAAATAAAATTCCCATATTTGACTAAAATTCTTCTTTTTCAGGTCAAAGGGAAAGGAAATTACAATCGTTTCAAATAACTTGCTTCCTCTTCAAGTTGTGTACTATCGATATAGGCCTATTATATATTTTTTATATTGATATATTTTTCAAAAACTTTTTTTTTTTTTTTTTTTTTTGGGGGGGGGGGGGGTATTGTCAAATTTAATCATGCACAGTAAACGCCTACCTCTCCAAGCTTGATCATGCAGGTCAGTATATTTGCTCTTTGTTCATTTCTCCTGATTGTGTATCTCAATATTCTTTCACCATCCATTGTAAAGAATCATGCTGTGTAAAAAGGGATAAATAAATTTATAAGTACATGTGTAAATAAAAGTAATTTAGAGGTACACAATATATATTTTGCAGAAATACTTCTACTCCACTAATTCTGACTTTTTTTTGATCTTCTCAAACATCTAAATACATCTAATTTAGATCATAGATCAAAGCTCAAAAGAGACCGTTTTCACAGAATGTATTGTGAATAAATGTGAAGAGTAATCTTCTCCTTCTTCTCCATGCTTACACACAATGCTGGGCTTTGTTGGTAATGGTTTGAAATGTTTGCATAGTTTAAGGACAAGCTATTCAAAAAACAATGGCAACTAGTAAGGGTATCTGTAATATGCTTTTAAATAACACATTCAGGGACCCCTGGAAGCCCTAACTGCTTTTATAGTTCATTTCCTTGTTTCCTGTTAAATTACAATATTTATGATAATCATAAAATGATTCAAATTACATTATACATGTATAAGCATATAGATACTCCGGAAATGTTCTGTAAACTTACCTGTAATTTAGAAAGGCTAAATTTCTGCTTCATCATGTATGGTCAACAGTTTGCGCAATGTTTGAATAACATTTCTTGGGTTCCTTTCCATTTTGATCTGTTAAAAAAAAAAATGAAAACAGAGTTGTCACTTTTCTTGGTCTTTCTTGTTACAGTCATAGCTACATTGCTGGCTACATTGATAATAATTGTTTTTATCAAGCAAATAAATTCCAATCCATTATTTTTCATAGGTCAAAATTCAATAATCATCAGCTATCTATGTTTATTAAGGTGCATTCAAGCTTCATAAGTTTCTCGGAAAAAAAAAACAGCCTCAGCAACAAAACTTTCTAGTGACGTGTGTCTGAAATTTTGAACAGGGATCCCTAAACTGGCTTTAACACCAGACTGAATTTTTGCCCAAATACATTTGCCTCCCCCCCCCCCCCCTCAAAAAAAAAAAATCAAAAGAAATAGTCTATCAGACTCTAGTTAACTTACAGTCAGTTAAATTGACCAAATGGCATGAACTGAACCAAATATAGTAGATCCAAGTCTTTTAAGAACGAAAAAAAAAGAAGTCAGGCATGAAAGTGAAGTTGAACTGAGTTCTTATCAAACATGGTTAGAGATCTACTTTGACTTTGTGCCCCAAGCACAACTTTAGCCCTAGCCAAGACCCAAGTCTACATCTACTCAAGATAGATTATCCTTCAGACTTCGGTTTATAGAATAAAATTTCAACAAATATTCAGAGTTCAAAACAGTAAACCTCGTGTAACATTAATGAATTTATATCAGCACTAATTTTGGTCTACATATCTTATCAAAATCATCGACATCGTAAAATCCCACCACACAGTCAGTTTCCAAATCTAATGTTAACCGTCCGTAGTCTCGTAGACTACGTTAGATCCAAGTCGAAGTTGGACTAACGAATACGCTTGTGTGCAGCATACAGATGAACAACATGAGGAAAAGCTTATGCAATACAGTCTGTCATCATTCAAAGAGTTTACTAACGTTAGATCTGTTTAGATCTTCTTAGATCCAATTTGTTTGCATGTACTGATTTTTTGACGCTGTCGAAATAGCCACCGTGCCGGTGGCTGAAACTGACCCGTGACTGCCCGGGTAGCAGTCATGAGCCGCAGCGTGTGAGGACAGCAATCTCCGTGTCAAACTACATCTCGACGATAAATTTAGAACTGTAATTTCGAGAGAAAATTGTTTCAATCCTCTTTTAAAACAACTCTAGTGAATCCTTTTGAAATGTAGATCAACTATCATAGATCACCTAGAATTGTACAAGTTTTTTTTATTAATAAACTAAATGTACGAAATTTAATGATAAATTGAGCTCTACTCACCTTGTACTTTTGAACTAACATCTCTCATTTCGTGCGGATGACGTCACTGCATATAATCTGCATAATTAATAGGTCTTGAATTGACGAAGTTGAGGTCAAGTAAATTTTAATCGATACTATCGAATTATGTACATATTCATGACTTAGCATCCAATCAAAGTTTCACAATAAACTGACACGCACAAGAAATATGAATAATGCAACATATCGGGTGCTTATCGGGCTCTTCAAATGATCCGAAAGAGGCGGGGCCTAATTCCATTCGCGTAATGATTTCCGCGCGTGCTGCTTTCCGTCTAGTAAATCTATAATACGTCTATGGTATAAACTAAACTAAAAAATTAAACTGAATTTCTGGTACATATAATTGTAATTATCTTTAAATGGGAGTCAAGACCATCCACACCTATACGATCTAGTCCACTCCCTGGACTGTTCTCAGTGAGCGCTGCTCCGATCGGTTCAGTGGCTCCGATCCGTGATAACGCACTATACCTATTCTGTAGACATTTTTTAGTTCTGTTTATTTCCGGGTACAAGTAGAGTTATAGGGCTCACATAAGTAATTGACGGCCCCATTCACTCACGTGTTATAACGAAGGTTGTCTAAAAATCATATTTTGAAAACCCTTGGGTAGAAATCGTTTAAATTCACAGAACAGAGACAAAATATAAAAATCTCTCAAATGAAGTACCTCATTTGGGCACTTTCCCAGCGATTAAAAAAGATATTTAGGCTGAAACAAGGCTAGCCGAAATTTCCGCCCCTTCGCACATTGAAACAGTGGAAGTGCACCAGTGATAAAATAAATACTTTTAAAAATGATAAAAGGCTAGCCAACTTCAGCTAAGGTGTCAAATTGGAAAGAGTATGTTTATTAAACACCATTTACGCTTTTTAAATTTACTGAGAACAATGAATCGATTTTATATGAATATTTCTAATCAATTAATTTCAAATCATCTTTGCTCCGCCTCACCGGCATGCATTACGAGCGGATATATAACTTATGTGTGCCCTATAGTCTAATTCTAGTAGTGTCGCCTTTAAAAATTTTCGGCGCGAGGTGGCGCCTCCCTTTTGACAATCATGGATTCGCTGGGCGTTGTGGCGTGCGCCTGTAATCCAGCTAACAGTGGAAGTTATAAACTGATTCAGCGGACTCAGGTTCGAAACTGAGTCACGTCTTTCGGATGGTGACGTTAAAGGTCGGTCCCCAGACGTAAATAATCATATCTGATTGATACACGTCTGTAAAAACCCAATTACACACACACACATGGATTCGCTTAGTTCCGCCGAGTTAATAAATGAAAACATGCACATAGGACTATGTTTGTTCCCACGTATGCAACCTTTTAAGATTATTATTAATACCAGCATAAATTACCCGTGGCACCTTGGGGGGGGGGGGGGGGGGGGTCTTCTCCTGTGTACAGCCCAAGTACCCATTCACAGTAAAAGGCAAGTAGTTTATTGATGAAATTGAGGGGGGGGGGGGAGAACTTGAATATCATTACGGAGTGAAATCAAAATTTAACCGTATACAATGGAAAACAAAATGTATTGTAAGTTTGTGTAACATGGTGTATTTAGTAAGCAGTCAAGAGGCAATTATAGTGATATAGAAATATTATCATTACATGTATTAAGTCCAAAATAAATGTGTAAGTACATGTACCCTACAATGTACAACAGATTGCATTTGTTTGTAGTTCTTCAATTAAAGGTTGCTCAATCATGTATAGTGGAATGTTGAAAGAAGCGAGAGAGAGAGAGAGAGAGAGAGAGAGAGAGAGAGAGAAGGATACAGCGGGAAACATTGCCTGGGGAAAATGAGAGAGAGAGAGAGAGAGAAACAGTGGAAAAATGAGAGAGAGGGAGAAACAGCCAGTGAAACAGCCAGTGAAACAGCCGGTGGGAAAAATGAGAGAGAGAGACTCATAGACAGTCAGAAAATGATAGAGAGAAAGAGAGAGAGAGAGAGAGAGAGAGAGAGAGATACAGCCACAGTGGGAAAAATGACAGCGAGAGCTAGAGAGAGAAAAAAAATAGACATACAGGGGGATAGATAGAAATTATAAAGAATACAGGAGAGAGAGAGAGAGAGGGGGGGGGCTGTTGTGATGAAAAGTGATAAGATTTGTGTAGTGCTTCCACTGGCATGTTTAGGTTTCTGATATATTTTTTTCCTGGTAGGTTAAGTAGTTATGCATTGAAGGAATTGATAAAAATGTTAGAACATGCACTGAAAATGCATATCTTATGGAACTCGTGCATCTTTTAAACGTTATATGGGCTATTAGAATACAAAATTCAGTTTCATTCAAATAAATAACAATATCGACATGTGTATGTTAGATTATGTCTTTTTTTATATAGAAATGTAAAGCACAATGTACAAAATATAAACACGTCAACTAAAGGCAAGATATGCTACAGTATAATGAAAAGATCATGATTTTGAGATGGCATGTTATCATTAATGTAAAAAGAAACTACTGTATAAGCCATAAATTTCGTGGCCATAAATTTTCGCAAGTAGGACTAACCAGACTATTTCGCGAGTAGTTGAATTCGCGGTCGGAAAATTCTCAAATCTACAAATAGCGGTGATGATGTACTTTTGCAAAGCGAAGTGGTGAATTTCTGACCAGGAGACAACAAATTCAACCGACTTCTAATGTTGGCAATATTTTGGAGTGTTGTTAAATTTGGGACCCACTCATGATGCGTGAAATTCGCGAAAATAAAACCCCCGCGAAATATATGGCGTATACAGTACTCTGTACGTCTGTTATAGATACACTGTATTGGTTGTTTAAGCGATAAACTATTTTTTACTCTGTTATATTCATGTCTATATTCTTAATAAACATTCATATATATATATAAAACAGAGTGTCCTAAAACACATGTCAAACAAAATATAAACGTGTCATCAGAATATATGAGATGGCATGTTATGTGAAAACAAAGCACTATGATTTGAATGTTACAGATACACTGCGAAGACGAATCTAGATCGAGAGTCAGATCGACGACATCGACATCGAAGCCGAAATATTTACAGCCGTTCCCGATGTCCGATGTGACTGAAGTTCAGGTGCTAGTTGTACTTGTAGTTCTAGATTCAGGCGGGATGTGCATTAGCGCCTGCAATTTCTGACTGTTGAACAATTTTCAGATTAAGTCTAACATTACATTATACAACCATGCCATGGATTCACTGGACGGAAACACACTGAATGAAGGCCGAGTGCATGCAGTGTATCTACGCGCAACGCGACGGTTCATTCATCAGCATAGCCGTACCGTACCGTACGTGTAATGTATGCCTATGTAATTTCGCTGAGCCGAAAAAGGTCGAAAGGACTGAAAACTTCGAAGCTTTACTCGGGGCCTGCCAAAGAAAGTTACGAATTGTTAAAACCTTTTGAATAATGCGACCAAAATACCACAAACAACCCCTTTCATGACAATCTGGGAACAATAAAACCACGTTTACAAAAAAACCCAGCTCCATTGAGTGCAAAATCGCCGAGAAAAGCGCCGTCAAACAAACGGAAGGACAGACAAGATCTGAGCTTAGCCAAATTATAGTAAGGATTATCATCATTGTTTTTCTCCTTCTTCTTCTTCTTCTTCTTCTTCTTCTTCTTCTTCAATCGGGAAAACATGTTTTCTTTTCATTCGTGGGGGGGGGGGGGTGTTGGGGGGGGGTACGACCGGGGTAAAAAGGGAAAACCATTGCAAGATCTCAAAAAAAGCCGTATTTTAAAAGACAAATGAAATGTTAGTCATTAAACCGATTTTCAGGGGCCGGCGTAGGCTGAATTCCGGGATACATTCATGTTTCTGTGAGAAGGCCTATATGACCCCTTATCCCCGCCCCCCCCCCACCCCCCCCCCTCACCCCTTCCTTTCTCTCTCTCTCTCCCTCCCTACTTCTTTCTTTCGATTTTTTTCTCTATCTCTGTACCTACATGGGGGATAAAATTTGAACGGGACGGGAGGGGGTCTCCTTATCAAAATGCTTTTGCGAAAGCGCCAGCTAAATTCAGGGGAAAAATATGTATTGAAAAAACTCATGAAAATATTGGGTATGTGGGGTGGGGGGGGGGGGGCGTACAAGGTTAAGGGTACTAATACGTAACAATAGACGGGGAAGCTTCGGGGGAAGCAGTCAGGGGGTTATGGTGAGAAAAAAAAAATGAGGGTGTAGCTGACGTACAGCCCAGACGTCAGCTAGCTGCGCCCAGACGGACAGCGACAGCCCAAAAGTCTATGTCCCTCTTACATATTTTAAACATTTCCCTTCATTTCTGGAAGGATTTCTTCGTATCAGATATCTTCTAGTTTACTTTTCTTGCCTCAATCATTCCCTGCAGTCCCATCCTAGCTTTTTCCAGTTTTAAAACTCCTTTTCAACATTTAAACAATGACAGGTAGGCTATCTATTGTCCTTTAGAAGAGCTATACAACTTGGAGGGGGGACAATCATTATGGTCTTTAACATATTTTAGTAGTCGCTGTAGGCCATTCAGTGATTCCTTCATCCCTGCAGGTACTAAGAATTACCTTCTCCTTGTGTAAAGGCAGGCAGGGGGCGTTTAATTCAGCTGTATATGCAGTCCAGTCAAAGAGAGACTTCATTAAGAACTTTGAATTAAACCAAAAGTCTATATAGGCCCTATATCTTTATTATGAAAATCCGCTTTCCTTGATTGAGATCAGGAAAAGAAAGCTAAATCATAGAGGGAAAGAGAGAGAGAGAGAGAGAGAGAGAGAGAGAGAGATAGAAAGAGAAAGGGAGAGAGAGAGATTGAGGAACGGACGGGGGGGGGGGGGTCGAGGTCCATGTTTGCTTCATTGCATTGCACAGAAACCGCCGCTCTTAATTCGACATTTCACGCAATACTGTCTCAAATTACATAAAATAGGACCTGCCTACAAGCTATTTAAAAGGTATTTTAGAGCAGTCGCTAAGCTCCGCAAGCAGCCGAGGCTCCGGCCGACGCTTCCCTCTTGCAACGCTAGGCTAGGCTTCGCTATAGGGCTCACATAAGTAATTGACGGCCCCATTCACTCACGTGTTATAACGAAGGTTGTCTAAAAATCATATTTTGAAAACCCTTGGGTAGAAATCGTTTAAATTCACAGAACACAGACAAAATATAAAAATCTCTCAAATGAAGTACCTCATTTGGGCACTTTCCCAGCGATTAAAAAAGATATTTAGGCTGAAACAAGGCTAGCCGAAATTTCCGCCCCTGTTCGATGTACCGAACCGGCTGGCCAGATAAATACATAAAAAAAACGGGCAACGGTTTGTGCCGATAGCCTGTCAAAAATGTCTCCCCCAAAATTAAAATCGCCAAAATATAACGCAGCGTAGCCTAGCATAAAAATATATAAAGCAACAAGAAATTATATTGTATATTGGCGTAAATATTCACAATTGAATGACATGCGCCGTTAAAAACCAATCCACAACAACAACAACAACCCTTCGCACATTGAAACAGTGGAAGTGCACCAGTGATAAAATAAATACTT